>CM052340.1:2424848-2559616 GCA_028455595.1 Lasioglossum vierecki | reverse complement strand
GTCAAATAATTCACGTGTGATTTAGGTGGCGTAGTTAGCTGAATCACCCTGTATATGTGTACAACGTAAATCAGGAGATCGGCATTCCTCGTACGATCAGAGAAATCGCGTAAAACGGGAAAAATTGTTGCCTGCGGCCCGCAACGCGGAAAATCCAACGCGATAAACACAAGCAGGCTTATCTGCCGCCGCGAAACAGTAGTCGAATAAAAGCGAAGAAAAACTACGGTAGCATGACGTGCCGTAATTTATTTTACTCTGTTTACCGCGCGGCGCGATTAAATACCTCCTGCAATAATAATCATGTAACCATTAAAATTTCATCTGCGAATTCAATAAAATAAATGCACCATAAATCTTTATGGTAATAGCCTCGCTCATTGAAGGAAGTATTTTCTACGTTTTCCTCGTTCATTCATTGGATTTTGTTCGGAGTCTGTTACGAAAGTCTACCTTCTAAACTTTCCATATTGAAGAATATAAGGATTTCACGTATACTGTAGGTATCTATTAATTTCTTAATTACGCTAAAACAAATCAAAGATTTAAAAAACAAAGAGTACACGTGATTGATATATTTGTATACTATAATCTTCTGTACTGTATTTACGGTTTGCATTTTAAGTGTATTTATATATTCTTACTCTGTCGAAAACATTATAATTCTTTCGGAATGCGTTTAATTTTGAAATACTAAATAAATTAATGTTAATGAAATGTCCGTTATAATATTGAAGTCAGAATCGTCAAATGAGAAGAGGGCGCAAGAATTTAGGGGAAAAAGTTACCCTCTCTCTGCCAGTACCGGATAAGTCATGTGACATTGTTGCAAGAGACGACACGCGTAATCTATTCTAAACGTAACGTAATTGCATCGCAAAAGGGGAAGGTAGAATGGGGACAAAAGTCTTAATCTGGAGACTCTGATTTAAATAGAAGTTCTGTAATAAAAAATATACAAATTTTTGTTGTTATAATCAATTCATCTGTAAAAATATAAATACTAAGCCATTCCGACCGCACATATAGACTCAGAAAACTTTTGTAAATAATTGTGAAAATATCAAAAGGGATATTAATTGAACACTAGAACGTCAATAGTGAATTATAAATTTAATCGTCACGTGTCATAAACGCAGACATTATGAAATTCGATCTGTGAAACGATAAAGTTTCTTTGATTTCCATAATACCTATGTATACGTAATAAGAACCATAAAGTAGTAATATGGTCGACTGAAATTAATCGGTCCATAGGTAGACAGAGATTTATTCAAGCTGTAAAATTAAAAATGAGCGCAATTCATACAGAAAGGAAATGCTGCATGGAATGCAAAACATTTCCCAGCCTACACACCCTGGTTTTCATTCCATATACACTTTCCATTTCACATCAAATAACTCACTTCATACTCAAATGTATACTTACACACCTACTTTAGAATTTTCTCTTTCTCTCCTTCTTATATATAATCATTTGTTGCTTGTCGTTCCATTTCAACACAAAAATTTACCTAATGCTTAGCTACCTCAATTTCTTCTTTATATACACCTTCATTAATATCTCATTATTTATTTTCTGTTTTCAACATCTCATACAATTAACTTTCGAATATTATTATTGTAATACTTTAAACTTTTGGTACAGCAACTTACAAATGTTTTCATCTGCGACCACGATTTTTATTATCAACAAATTGCTTTGCTCAAGTTAATAAAAACGCATAGTAACGTATACATTTAACGTATTAGCTACCGGAATTTAATAGTCTATTCCATAATTATTCACACAGAGATACGCCCCACCGATTTCGATAACCTTGAAATTATGTTGTCAGGAGCATGATTCTGTACAACTTTTCCTTGCACATGTGTGAGTCTCCCGGATTTAATGACCGAGCTCTATCAAGAAGTAGGTTAATAATTTTCTTTTAAATAATGATATCTCAAGAGAGGTTTTCAAATAATGTGACCCAAGATAACTTGTTGCTTTACGGGCGAAATAGCTGTTATCATTGAACAATTTTTCAAAAAGTTTCTACTATTTATCTTCGATTTTTAACAATTGAATAATTGCCGATAAAATACTGGCATTCAAATTTGAGCTTACGCTTTTTGATAGAAGATGACGCAGGCACTAACAAGATTAAGATTAGGAATAAATATATTTGAAGACATTTATTTTGTAATGGAAATGTTTAGAACCATAAAATCGCATAGGCATTCATGGAAAGGATAACTTGCTTATTCATTAGAAAAACAAAAATCCACCTTACATGGGTGATCAGACAAAGTTATTACAACAGAAACGACAGAGAATGTAGTTGTTAATTAAATAGAAATAAGTAAAAAAATCAGAAACATTGTAAACTGTGCAAGTAGATGAATAAACAACATACTGGATCGAATATAAGTTTCACAATAAATTCGTAATGAGAACTCGCTGTACACTTGAAGCATAGCTGAACCGAGAAAGCAGACATATTATTGTGAAACTATCGCATCCTCGCATAGTTGGTAAAAAGAGTCATTTAGCTTAACCGCTGCTATCGAATGAAGAAACACTGTACATCACAAATGATCCCGCCAGTGTAGAGTTAACCAAGCCGTCGATTATCCAAGATTGAAAATAAATCGAGCAGAGTGAACAAATCGCAGAAAATCCATAACCTTCATGAGGAAGCTTCTACTCGATCAAATCGAGTTCTCAGTATTTGGAGCAACATGAAAACACACGCCAGTTTCATTAATGATGAAGAATTACCCTAACACAGCACTTTCAACCTGATACCCAACGAGATACAAATAGGTGTATGAAATGTGTATTACAGTGTCGACGACTGCCTATATCCAATCGCATTGAAGAGTCTTCTGTATATGTTTTTAATCATTTCTCTTCGGATCTTGATTATTCTCTGTGCATCGATTTACTCGGCAATTTGTTCTGTGATTAACCTGGCTAATCAAGATTATACTGTGCGTTAACCTGTTCAAGGATACTTGTAAATATCGCCAGGCGTTTTAACCTGGCGACACTGGTACTGATTTTCTTCTTTATTTCAATTGTTATTCAATTAATTAATTAATTGGTTATTGATCGTAATTTATCTTCGGAATAATACAAAATTTTATTCGCGGCGCAAAGATTCGATCATTTACAACAACAAATAGCCATTTTGTAGGATACTAAACGCTGGATTCCGATTTGAATCTTCAGGTTCGAGAACCACGTTAGCTTTTACAAATGTTTTTAATCAGTTTTTTAAAGAATATTTAAAGAATAGTTATTCAATTAAATTCTATCATATAGGAAGTACACAGATAAATGAAGCACGCAAACATCTAAAAGCTAACTAGACTAGTTAGTATGTTTTGTCAATGTATATTTCGTACAAAACTCTTGTTACTAAATCTTTTTAAAAATCAATGGTTTCTCTGGTTATTATGCCATACGTTGTGAATTCGAATAACAATGTGCCTAAAAGTAATTTAACTTTCTCTTCGTGAACTACGAGATAATTAGACGATGGCGGAGAACGTGCTAAGAAGACATGGTCGTTATACCTTCAGATGGTATAACGTAAAATCAAATTAATTCGGTATTTACAATTGCATATAGTCAACATTCGAAATACTTTCAAAACCAATTAATATTTACATATGCTTCTTCCCATGCAGAATCGAAACGATTCAGTAATGTAATTAAGTAATTATCGCTAGTTACTGATATGTCACCTTTCAGTATAAATACGTTTTCCAAATTGAGTTCTAGCATCCCGTGTATAAGGCAAGGCCCGCTAGATAGCCTTACTGATGAGTCCTCTAGTGGGTCTAGGACGAAACACCTTCTTCCTTTTCTTTTCCAACTGTCATAAATGATCGATCCAGCGCGCCACAAAGAAATACGTATAGTATAGAAAAATATTAATTAATTATATATCGATCGTAATTTATCTTTAGGATATTATGAATTTTTATTCTCGGCGCAAAGGATTCAGTAATGCATGCGAATTACTGGTTGATACTCGTGTACTCAGTCATTGGAACCTCGAACGAACAATACCCTATACCAAATCCCCGTCGATTAACTAGAAACAAAAATGAACTCTCCTCTAAAAATTAATTCTTGAAGAGTGAACGGAATTCTTTCTTTCCGAAATGCAAGAAACCGACTACTGCAATTACACGCATGCATTAACTAGATTATTAAGTAATAAGATTTATCGATTGAACGATAAGAGTTGACTCGAAAATTAAACATTTATTCCGACCTAGAATAGATATGGAATTGATATAATACCCCGTGAAAATATGAAAATAATACCGTAAATTACGTGAAAATATCTGAAAAACCATCTAAAAGTTATTAATATGTTCTTATACAGGGGGTCCGTTTAAATAAGAACACCTAAATATCTCTTCAGGTTATTGTGATGCAAAAAATATTTGGCACGAATATTTTTTTCCGAGAGTCATTTTTTTCGGGAGTTGTCAGGGTCATCGATGATTTTTGGTACATAACTACATTTTTTCCATCATGTGACTGATGGAAAAATACAATCAGATACGTATAATAACTTGAAATGACCTTGATCTTCGAAAATTGGCGTTCCTTTGCGTGGTAAGGCCACCTAACTATCTCTTCAGATTATTGCGAAGCAAAAAATATTTATTTCGTAATGTGTGTGGTGTCAATAGATCAAATATCTGGTTAGAATATTTTTTGACGCATAACTACATTATATTTTATTTTCATCGTGTAGCTGATCAAAAAATACATTTAGATATGTATAATAACATGAACTTGACATGACTTTGATATTAGGTTGCTCGGAGCAACGAGAAAAGTAACTTCAAGGTCATGTTATTATACATTTTTGAATGTATTTATGTATCAAAGTTATATTTTGTATCAAATTAAAAATGTAGTTATGTATCAAAGAACATCCATGACCTTGATAACTCCGAAAAACCTAAGCTAACCTTTCGAAAAATATATTCTAGCCAGATATTTGATCCACATTGACACCAAGCGATTACGAAACAAATGTTTTGTTGCATCACAATAACCTGAAGAGATATTTAGGTGTCCTTATCTCAACGGACCTCGCGGTATACAGAAATTGCAATGTTCCTTGTTTTGTCGGGGTAGCTATCGTTGTTAGATCAGTTCTCGCAAGAAGCAGAGGACAGCGAGCGGCACCAGCAGGGTGGAAGAAGGGAGAGATCGCGTTTGATACGTGTCGATATTACGCATTACGGCATCGCGGCACGCATTACTCCAATTTCTGCGTGGAACGGGAGATGATCGGCGCTGCGGAGCAACGGTAGTTGCTACATCTGGAGCAAGTCGCGTCTAATTGTTTACCGAGAACCGGTGAAGTGTCCGCAGGGTGAAGCATCACCGGCGTGTACCGCTACCTTGAAACCAGAATTGTTACGTGGCTCCCAGCTACTGGGTCACTATCACCGAAACGTGCTCGTTCACCGAGACACTCGGCCCGCGTTTTCAACACGCGTCTCGCGTTATGCACGTACGCGTTTAATTAACCCTTTTGCGGTACAATTTATCCTTCCTGCTCCGGGTGCCGGCTAATCTACATCGACTTTCAAAGTCCCGCCGTTGAATGTTACCTCTTATCTCGATTGCTCCAGATGTTTTAAGGCCGCGCGAAGAAAAGTCATTGTGAATTCTCTTTATTCGTTCCGTAGTGACAGTGCAAACGCTTCTTGAACCCTTTCAGGGTAATTGCCACGGTCGTATTTCTTGAATTAAATCGGACGTCCAATTAGGACGGGATTCTCGTGCGGTAGGTATAAAGGCAAGTGATTCTTATGGATTTCTTTCGAGCAAATTATTGACTACAGAAGAGACACCTTTAAGCAACAAAGAGAAATTCTGTTAGATGTGCTTGGTTATTTATTGAATAGGTTCGTTTATATAATTGGCTTGTTAACCTCTGATCGGCGTAGCGTGCAGTGTCATAGTCATATGAATCCAAAAAATGAATTATTATCTCAAAATTAGATGATTGAATGTTTTTTATTTTTTAGAGAGTATTGTCAAGTTCAAATAAAAAATGTACTTTCTCTATCAGAGAAATTGACTTTTCATTGATGAAAAATATTAACACTAAACGTACCACGGCCGGTCAAATGACCGGTCTTAGATTTTTATTTTTATAATTATTGAAACTATAACGTTGCTTACATGGAAAATGATTCGATAAATTTCTTTATCCAAGCACATATTGCAATAAAAATTGCACGAAATCTAAATGAATAGAGCCTAGTCAATTTTATCAGCTAAAATATTTTAATCGCTTTCGGTGCTCGGTATGTTTAGTGTTAATATTATTCTGGTTCGTGGTTCTAAGAAAACCGGATTTATAAATTTTATAAATCCATTTGCTATTCAATCCAAAAGATATTGATATGAGTTCGAAAGAAAATTGACGGCCAATGTATGGTGAATGTTGCAATTCATCTATTTCTTCGCAGAAACTTTCGTATCAATTTCAGGGCACAGGAAATAGAAATAACTCTAGGACAAGTATCACGATTATGTATGTATATCGTGGAATGAGTATCACGTGGAAACTCAATCCCATGGGTTGCGTCGCAGCACCAGCGAACCATCCAACGCTACCTTGCATTCTACTTCGCATAACGAAATAAATAATCCTATCGACTTGCAACGTGTCAATAACTTGCTTGTACCTCTCGGTGCTGATTTTTTCTCATGAGCGTTCCCCCATCCGAACCGTGAAGAAAAATAATACTTAATCGGATCAATTGCTACCCCCGGCTACGCTAGCCTTCCGTATTGATTTATTGCAAAAGTTAACACGTTCACTACCAGCATAACACACACTCAAACCGAACATTTTCCTAACATTGTTTGTATTAAATTTTATTGTATTGAAAAGATAACCTTCGTTTCTCGAAAAATAATTAAATATAAAATATTAACATGGGTTATCGTATTGTCAGCACAACATACGGTAAGCTCTTCCACTTTTAGTTTTTTTGACATACGTAGGGTTCACGAGAAAAGCAAAAAAACTTTATTGGAATCACTGAATAATAGTGTGGGTTCCTCTATTAGGAACCACTTAGAAATGGCTACCCTTAAATCATTTCTCAAATTACAATTCTACTCATGTTTCTACCCATTACCTACGAAGGTTTAAGTAATTATTATTGAAATTTAAATGGGTGGATGTTTATGCAAAATAAGAATTGTCTACATACATTGCAAGGAGTAGGAACCACTTAGAAATGGCTGCCGAGTTCCTCTATTATTATTATTATTATTATATGCACGCAGTATCCATTATGCACACCATTGAAAATTCTCCGCATAAAGTATTCCATGAATAAGAATGTTTGGTACATCGTTACAAGGCCAAGTTAATTTCACTTCCTTACTGATTGGCATCGAAAACGTACATATTTCCGTTACATAACAGTTTCGGACTGCACTGAACCGACAAAAAATTATTATACCTTTTTAATCATTTCAAGATCAACAGACGAAATGTCTGGAACGGGTTCCTTCCGTGAACATCGTTATCGATTGCTATTTTTGGTCGTAACTAATAAACTAATATCGCACAAAATGTAAATAAATTCAATCTTGTTATTTTGTATAATACTATACACATCAGTCACTTTTGATGATCGGTATGTTTAGTATTAATTATGTAGTATGTTCTATTATATAATATTAGATAGTGTAATAATAATATTATGTTTAATATAACACGTAATTAAGTGGATTGTATTGCATGTGATTTCAGTATTTATCAGACTGATTCGTTCTGCTGCATTATTGAATATAATTATCAATAGTTTTATTGTTTAATAACGCAGCAAAACGAATCGGTCTTGTAAATACTGAAATCACATACAATACAATACAATCCATTTAATTACGTATTATCTAATAGAACGTAGTACGTAATTCATGGATCCTTTTTTATATAATCAAACACTATTTCTGTTTCACTGTTGTTTCATTGGAACTGATACTATTGATATTGGGTTGGAAAGAACGTTCGTAACGTTTTCAAATTAAGAATCGACGATACAATTAAGGTACTTATTCATATGTTTATTCAATAACACGAGAAGTTACCTCGAAAATGGTAAAAAGTGATAGAACAGAATGGGAATTTTGTTATTGAATAAATCTACGAATAAATATCTGAATTTCAGCTTTCAATTTTAATTTACAAACGATACGAACTTTCGTTCCAACTCAATATTAGGCTATCCCGTAAGTTCGTGCCGACTTTTGTATATACATTTCACGCGACGATTTATAAACATACGGCGATAAGGGACCAGTGCACTTAAGCGTAACTGTTCGGGAACAGTCTAGAGAAGGTTTTCGTGGGTATAAGATCGTGAAATAGCGTCCACAGTAATTCCTAGCACTGAAAAATTGTGAGCGAAGTGCGTATCCATTTCCGACACCTCATATTATATGAATTTCGGAGAGGAAGTTTAGTAACAATCACTACGAACAATATATGTGTTGTTTACGAAGAAAGTGTACATTCATCTTCCACCTGTAGGAAGTGATTTCAACGTTTCAAAGGTGGGAATTTTCGTTTCAAAGACGAGGAACGTTTCGGGTGGCCTCCTTGGACAGACGAAGATGAAATTCGAGACCTTGTACAGAATTCACGAAGTTTATCAGTTGAGGAGATTTGTCAGATGTTCTGAAAATACCTAAAACAACAGTTAATAGATATTTAACCAAATGGATATGCAACCGCTCGAAAAACGACACGAACTTATGGGGTGGACCTAATAAAAGCGTAAGTAAATGGGAAATTAATTAACAAAGTATTTTAGGGTATGTAGTATTTAAAAAATGGCGAAAAATTTGGGTAAAAATATTTTTGTTATTTCTATAAAATAGAAAATAATCAGTGTTAGTGTTTTGTGAACCTGGTGTTAATATTTGCTTTGGTGAGATCGATGGAGATCATTCGGCGACCCCGCGCGAAATGAAATTTCACGCGAGAGTGATCTTTTAACCTTTCCATGCGTGGCGTGAATTATAGTTTCCAGTCGGACGAAGAACCAATATTACATTATTATTTACACTCGTCGTTGAAAGGTTTATGCAACGCTCAACGGGGATTCTTGCTTTATTGAGCCGCGGGTTCGTTTGCATCCGAGCAATGTGAAAGTGTCGTTATTATCGATTGGTATCGGCGCATCGTAAATCCTACCCTGCCAAGATATTTGTTTTTGAAAAATCATTCGAAATAAATACATTCATCACGGTTATTCACTAGCGAGAGTATAAATTAAGCGTTCGAAGATTATTTCGCTATCTACTAGTTTCGTGATTTATACTCGATCGTTCCATCCCTGAAATCTTCAAGTTGTGTAGATATTGTACGTACACCTTCACTTCTAATTACTTCTAGATAGTAACCCGTCCAACTACATAGTGTACTTCATAAATATGGATACTAACCAACAATAAAGTGATAAATAATTATTGTAGACATTTCACATCATTAGCTATTTATGTTAACTCTCGTTGATCTCTGAAAGAAACAGGTGTGAAGAAATTTAACGTGTGTTCCATTATTTCACGATTTTCAATTGAATTTTGAATTATCTGTGCATCGTTTCCCTGTATATAGAAGTGTTCAATATTGTATAATATATCTACAAAAAAAAGTAAAGGAACATCATTAATGTAATATTTCATGCGCCATCTAATACTGTGGTTACCCAAGATGGTTCGGAACCTACCTTAATAAATTAAACAAACATATCGCCGCCTGAATGTAAGAACTAGGTAACTTACAATTCCTTATTTTAGACCTTTTTTGAAGAAAAAAAAACAGAAGTTGCCTACTTTTTACATTAGCAAGATTAAACTAAATTATGATTCACTAGATGTCTTTGTCTGTAGATTACTTTGATAGGTTACCCAGTTTTTACATTAAATTTTACTTGATTCCTTCTTTAATACGAAGTAAATAACTCAAAATGTCCAAATTTCAAGTTACCTAGTTCTTACATTCAGGCAGCGATATATATAAAAAAACATCGTTAATCTATTTTCACATGAACTCGGAAGTCATGAGAGGTAATATATCAAAACGGATGATATACGGTTCAGATGAAAAATGTAAATTTAATTTATATTTGTGACTACCACGAGCAAATATTTAAAATTAAAACAAGCCGATCTACTCGTACGCATCGATTGTTCAGCGACGTCAACCACGTATCAACTTTCTATCAAATTTTCATTACACACGACCATCAAAGAATTAACTATAGTCGTATGTCCCACCGAGGGGCTCGTCTTTGGATGAAGAGGGGTCAGATGTCAGGTATTTTCATTGAGCAACACAAGTATCGCCATCAATCTTCATTAGCGCGTTGAAATTCTATAGACCGAACAACGGTAATACAACTGACAGAACGTGGAACGATACAGGACGTGAAGTAAATTACGCGTACCCGTGCGTCGATCATTATTATACTCCTTTCGTTACTTTCTTTTTGGGTCTGCCGTTATCAGGGTTCCGCTCGCGCGGTCTGAACAGCGACTTTCGTTTTGTTCTAAATCGTAGAACTGTGTACATGAGAAATTAATCATTTCTATCTCGAAGGCTTTAATATCAGAGTACCCCGGAATTTAATCATAGACGGAATAGAGTAGATCGATGAATCGACAGCCTGTAACTATTGGCTTTGATTCGTAAACAGTGATAAGACTTGAAATAATCCGTGCTCATTCGCTGGTCAACACCTCGGCAATGAATTCTTTGGATTCTTCTGATCTTTTCTCACGGCTGCAAGTAATGGAAACCGTAATACTAATCAACGTTGTGGTCAATTGTGTTGTGAATTCCTTTTGCCTTTGGCTTATGAAGTTACAGGTTCCTTATCGTGTAACTAGACGAACGTGCCCCCTTTGTAATGTCTCATTTCAGAGATTATAACTTGCTCGATACAATAACCCTTAGCGCTCAAGTGGTGACTCGGAGGCACTACTAAAAATTGCTGTATCATTATTCAAAATATTATTTATGCTATTAATTATGTTGGTACTACGCATTTAAGAATTGTACGAGTTCATACATTCATACGTTCATACATCATGTATCAATTTCATACTTATGAAATTTAAAAATTCATAGAGGGTGGAAATGTTCTAGGTCGAACAAATGTTTAATTTTTGAGTTAAAATAGCTTCGAGTACAAATGGTTAATATCAACTATGCAGTATGATAGCTGCAAGATAAATATGGTTACATGTGTTGTAGTTAATATTGTAAACACAATATGCCAATTAAAGAAACTAATAGCGGTGAATCTTAACAATGACCTATATCATATTGCATTTAAAATTATTGTAGTTTCTATGAGGATTAATTAAGATAATCGATTATTGCCGAACTGGCTTTCTCACAAGCTATTACCTCTTTTAATAATTATAATCAATTGTAACCAGCATCAAGGTGCATGATTATCTATAAAGAGTTTTTACATCTTATTATGTTTGTATAATTACAATCAGTTCGGAAAAAAATATACTGAAGAAACTAGTATTCAACTACTTCAATTTTTAATTCTTGAAAATTTATTTATAATTAGTTAAGTTCTTTCTTTACTCCAGCTTTTTAATATACATGAAATATTTAAAAAGTTATCGCCCTCTTAAAAGTGTCCGAATATTACTGTGATTCACTGTATGTACAGTGGGTATGCAAAGTGTTCGTACTTCTTTCAAAATAGAATACCTTTTTTATAATTGTACCAAACGACCTGATTTTTTAAATAATCCATTAGAAGCATTGGTTTACGAAATGATAGATAAAAACGATTTTTCAAAAATTATAATTTACAAGATTACATGCAAAAATAAAAAAGGCATTTGTTAAAACTTTTTTATTAGGGCCCTTAAAGAAAATTTAAAATATATGTTTTGTACATCTATAGTAATCACACACTGAAAATTTCATCGAACTCGATTAACATACACACGAGCTACAAGCGTTTAAAAATTGTTAAAAGTTTTACACGACTTTTGATCAGTTTCTGCTTAAAATCCACTGAATCATACATCTTTCGATGCATGTCGTGTTTTCCTGTACAATTAACACAAATCTACAAAATACATTTAAAATTTTTTTAAGGGCCCAAATAAAAAAGTTTTAATAAATGCCTTTTGTATTTTTGTATGTAACCTTGTAAATTGTAATTGTTGGAAAATCTTTTTTGTTTATCATTTCGTAAACCAATGCTTCTAATTGGTTATAAAAAATAAATCATTTGGTACAATTATGAAAAACTTATTCTATTTCAAAAGGTGTACAAAGACTTTGTACACCCACTGTATATTAGGAATTTCAACGTGAAATTGCTGTATATCTTTATATCTAAAAAATTAACTGGATTTCTGGATCGAGTTCTTTTACAGCTTTCACTGTAACACTATGAGAAGAGCATTACGTAACCCAGTCAGGAGGCGTTTCAACCTTCACTATTTTTTACGTGCGCGAGCCGAGATCAATTTATAGAATACATGCTGTTTGAAACGCGAATGTAGAGAAGTTTCAGAGTTCCCAGCAGATTCCGTGGAATTTGCTGAACACAAATATGCGAGCCACATGGTCTTGTTGGAGATCAACGAACTAGACATAAACAAATTTATCCTCGCCAGCTTAGAGAGCTAAAATTAAATTATTCGGCTAATACTTCCGGCCCATTATTATCGATCGCTGAGTTAACTTCAAAATGTCTTCAAAACTTCTGAAAAAAGATATATTTACTTTGTGAAAAATATGCTTACAATTAATCCTTAAAGGCCTTTATACATATTAACAAGTTTATCGGTAAATATTTTTCTAAATCAGCCTTGAATTTACTAAAATTGATGCCGTTATGTACTTCTTAATGCATATTCATAATAATTATAGAATCCATAATAGTTACAGAATAAAATAAATTAACAGTTTTACGAATTGAATTTTTAGTTTCACACAATTCGTATTTCTGCATTATTGGACGTTATTATTGGGTTAGAAAGAAAATTCGTGGCATTTATATATTAAAATTGAAAGCTAAGGTTCAGATATTTATTCGTAGATTTATTCCATAACAAAATTTCCATTCTGTTCTATAACTTTTTACCATTTTCGAGGTAACTTCTCGTGTTATTGAATAAACATATGAATAAATACCTTAATTGTATCGTCGATTCTTAATTTGAAAACGTTACGAACGTTCTTTCCTACCCAATATCAATAGTATCAGTTCCAATGGAACAACAGTGAAACAGAAATAGTGTTTGATTATGTAAAAAAGGATCCATGAATTACGTACTACGTTCTATTAGATAATACGTAATTAAGTGGATTGTATTGTATTGTATGTGATTTCAGTATTTACAAGACCGATTCGTTTTGCTGCGTTATTAAACAATAAAACTATTGATAATTATATTCAATAATTCAGCAGAACGAATCGGTCTGATAAATACTGAAATCACATGCAATACAATCCACTTAATTACGTATTATATTAAACATAATATTAATATTATACTATCTAATATTATATAATAGAACATACTACATAATTAATACTAAACATACCGACCATCAAAAGTGACTGATGTGTATAGTATTATACAAAATAACAAGATTGAATTTATTTACATTTTGTGCGATATTTACTACAATCTATACTGGAGTCAAAAAATATATTCAATAAATTCCCATGGAAATACTTTTACAGTTTCAATAATTGTCAAATAAAATCATGTATAAATAATTTGTTATAACACGATTCTGATATCTCATTTAAACCGCTACATATCTTGATGTCTACAATGTCAATGTCATAATGAAAGAAATATCCACGACAACGTATAAATAGCGATAAAATGAAAGATTACAGAATTCTGTAAACAAATGAGTCGAAAATATGGAATATAATCTTTTTAAAATAATTTTGTATTAGAAAATTAAGAATAGACGCAAATGAAACTAAACTTTTAAATCTTAATATATATACATACAACGTATACAGATAATTTACATTCCTTCATATATAAGTTATTATTTATATACCTTCTGAAACTGATAAATGAAATATCACAATTTATACAATATAACAAATTTCATCAAATTTTCCATTCTGGAACGCATGATCAACATACAATAAAATGAATACGAATATTCTTAAAATATGTCTACATTATATTGTATAATACTATAGATATGCATATGATTGTCTGGCACGTATCATGTTTTGTGTCGAGATGCAATTAAGGAGGGAGAGAACGAGAGAAACAAGGAGACAGAGAACACTACAGAAAGATGCGGAACCAACACGAACGAGTCAAGTTCTCAACGCCCACCTAGTCACACAACAGGGAGTAGAAAGACAATCGAGCTGAAACTGAATGCACAGTGCATCGGTTCGCCTCAACGAAAGTATAAAATAATTCTGCAGTCTTTGGTTGGCAACGAAATTGCAGCATCGCGAAAAAGAAATCGCTGCGAAAATTGAAGGTATCGCATTTATTATCTAAAAGTTACGCCAGCTCGAATCACTTGGATAGATCTATCCTAGTTATACATTTCAAGCACGATAACCTAATAATTATTTACTATTACTATCGTCCATCCTGTACGTTTGCGAGAGTGTCAGCTGTCGACCGTTTCCGTTAACAATAAAGACGTGTATCCGGCTTTATAAATGGAATGCATGCGCACACACACACATATATACAATATATCAATTTGTTGTGCTAATGACTCGTCCCATGAATATGTGCATCTCTTTGTTTACATTATATTGCTTAATGTACCTAAAACATTTATTCTGACGGTGCCATGTATTTTTATCTCATTTCAGTCTCATCCAAGACTTCACTTTCGATTTACGTACAGAATTAAATAAATGCATTAAAGTACACGTCATAAATCCACAATAGTGTTCTCGCAATATAAAAACAATTCAGTATCTCAATTTTATAATATTATACTCAGTAGACTGCGGATCTTTTATGCAAAATAAAAATTTTCTTTGTCAATTACAAGACACAGAAACCGTATAAAAATTTCTTTCTATCTTTAACAATTTTAACGAATTGAAAATAGCATATCGATGATCTTAAATTGTCGTATTGTTTTTACTGTATTAAATTAAATCCGCCCATTTTAGCTATAAATACATAAAATCCGCAGTCCAATAACGAATCTTAAACATATTTCTTGATTTCAATATACAGATCTTTGATTTTTATAAAAATATTTTTTATAGGACTCACCATATGTTCCACTGCTTTTTCCTCCAGTTCCCCTAGTGTCCAATCTACGTGAAAACTCAAAGGTTGAAGACGAGATTCCATCTCACGAAGCCATTTCCTCAAACACTTTACTTCATGTTCAAAATCTATAATACATTACATTGTTAAGAACAGTGACCGATACTTTATTAAAAATTTCAATATCTCGTAATGAAATTATGTACTTACCTGCCGATATATCCTGTTGATTGGATATTGGCCGCTCAACAGGTGCCATAATTTGTTCTACTAATTCCCATTTCGCATTCAAATGGTCAACACGCCACGCTACTTCATCTTTCAAAGCAGGGGCACGTGACACTAATTTTCCAGCTTGGTCATTAAATAACTTTCTTCTGTAAGCCCTACGTCGCAACTCCTCCATGTGAGCCTAAGTTATACATTTTATTGCTATTATTTCATTACTACTTCATTAGTTATCACTGATGCAATCAGTTTTTATTATTATAACTAGACTGTAGATTTTTATGCATTCATAACACCCCCTGCAGAGGTGTACAATAAACAATTATATTAACAAAGATTAAGTTATTCCCTACTCTAGTTTTATCATAAAGGACATTTTAATCCATGAAATGATTATTTCCTTATCATAGTGTTTATGAAATTATCGACGTAAACTCCACAGTTTAATTATACCTTAATATGACTGAATAATACATACCGCACGCAGACTTTTGTCTAACAAATTTTCTTCCTTTGAATAAACCAATTCTTGAAGAACTGTTAACCATGAGTATAGTTCTGAGAATTGACTACTAACTTCTTTTAAATTCCAAGATTGTGCCGATACATCAGACTCGTCCCATGTTAATTCACCATTTGCTTCCTATGATTATTATTAAGAACAAATCTATAGCATTTACACGAGGTGAAATTGCATTGCGTACGTATAAAAAATTATGTACTTACCTTACAACTATCTATTAAATGGGTATCCATAATGTAGTCATAATTAGATCGTATTGCTGCCCAGAAATCATCTTTGCTGTCTTCACGATTTGTCCACAAACGCTGATTTGGAAACTGCTTAGGATCTTTCCTGTAGTATGAATAAATCATTACATAAATCATAGTTTCTTTGCTACACAAACTGAACTACCCATAAATAACAACATAATCAATTATTGACAACATAACACAGTTTTAACAAATTCCTTTAAATATATTTATTAGAATAATAAAGGTAGAACTATATGTATAACATAACGCATAGGGTATAGAACAAACCGTTTCTTCGTAAGGCTGTTATATGGTCTTTCTATCGCTATCCCCGCTTGGCCATGTTTGTCTAAGCTTTGGCCAAGTGGCTGAAGCGAAGACAGCGAGAAACTCATCTTCATGGCTTTGCAGTGGTCTGGAAAACACAAAATATCTACTTAGAACATCAGTATTGTGTAAAATGAATAAAATATTTAAGCAAAAGTAGAGAGTAGAGTATGTAATAGATATAAATTACAATTGTTACATTGTCCATTTAAAGCAATGCTTTCCAAACATTGTAATTACGCCCCCCTGTTATGTTATAAGTAGACAGCGGATTTTATGCATTTATAACAAACATAAGTAGGTGTAATTTAAAATAGCAAATCATTACAAGAATTTTAAAACACTTTTGTATTACTTGTAACCTATTAAACATATTACAAAAGAAAATAAACTTTTACTCCATCTGCATATCTGCACTACAGTTTATTACAATTGAGGTAGAAAATTTCTATTTTGCATAAAGATCCACTGTCCAGTTACAAGAGTTTATTTGTAAGATTCCCATATTAATTAAGAAGTTACTCATATAAAGGAAATTACTCTTATAAAAATATAATCCACAGATGGTTACTATATGAAAGATAAATTGATGGCAAATTAATGAAATAACACTGATCTGTTATTGTCAACAAATATAGATATCGAATAAGTTCAAAAGATATACATTATGTATAACAACAATGTGCATGTACGATTTAAAGCAGTGGACGTGTTAAAAATATTAGAATACAATTTTGATTTGGCTCCTGTGTTCTGTAATTAACGTGAGCACGTTTCATTTTGCATAAAGATCTGTAGTCTACCGATAAATAGTTAAACATTTAATTGATAAATATTTGAGTATACTTTAAATACCACCATCGCAGTGCGATGAAATATTTACTAAATGTACTACACACTGTATTGTTACATATGTAGGCTTTTGCTTGCACTAGGAGACAAAGGTAATTGAGTTCAGCGCTATTTGAATTGATAAGTAGACAACAAAAGAGATAAGAGTATAACCTGAAGATTAATGTGCAGAAAGAATGTCTTGTGATCTTATCGGAAGTATTTTTCTGTAATTCACCTACCAAGCATAATGAACTGTATCCCAGCTACGGGTCAATATTAAACAAACTGATTATCGTATATCACGCCATTCTTGAATTCCTAATTTTTGAGAAAAAAAATACTTCTTTCTAATGTACCGGATGCAACACGACGTAAAATTTCTTCGTACTGTATTATTTCCTCGAATACATTGATGAATCACATGTGTAGATGCAACATTTGGGCGTGTGTTGTGTACACACCGTGTACACATGGATTTTGTCCAGGTAAAGTGGCATAGCGAATGTTTTTATCAAAAGTACAAGAGACCTCGTACAACTCCGGCTTAAGCAGGAAGATAAGGCACATAAGAAATTACGTACAATTGCCTCAAAAACATTCATGACTTCGGCCGGAGAATACTCACTCTCATTCTTATCGCGAGTAGTCATGAAATAAAGGTAACATTCTTTGAAACGATCTCACTATAAATGCATTATTCAGCACACGAGAAAAAAAAACGTGATTGAGGAAACCGGAGAACGTTGCAACGAGAACTCAAGTTGGAGTTGGAGGGGCTGCACTCCACTGCATACATCCAAGGCAGTAGCTTCTTGCCTTGCGAGTAAGTATGCAAACAATATAAGTATATCGATACGGCAGAGCATCGATACACCTGTCTCGAGCCACTTGTCCGAATCCACTTCGAACATATTTCATTCGATCTTGATTACGCATCGACACCTCTCAGTCTCGATGCATCGATTGAATATTGTATCGATATCCGTGCAATACTTTTTACATTCTTTCCCGGAGGGAAACGTTACTGAAAAACTTGAAGTAATACTGCGTTCACTCACTCATATTACTCGCCGTGGTCCTGAACACATGGTCGGTCCGTTTGGACGCACTATTCAATGACGTGTCGGTAACATTTGCAGAATTTTTAAAATAACGAGTCCGCCAAATTTTTTTTGTTAACAAAATGCCACCTTACACAGAGTACTGTGCACACCGACATGCACCGACGTGCACTGCCAAGACGCGCATGCGTGCTCTCGGCAAATGTAAGGAGCCTACGGGCTCATGGCGGATTCTCAGTAAGATATCTATTCTTGTTATTGGAGTAAAGTAGAACCAACTGACGTGCAATAAACTGAGATAGAACAGAATTAGAAGGGATATTCTTACATTTGCAATAAGAGAACGTGAATGGCCGCGACAAATTATTAGACGAAGTATTCCGGGTCGCGTGTTTGTCATAAGCGCACGTACACCGATTTTTCAAATGTATTCCGATCGAGACTGTTGAACCATTCGAGATGACACGTTTAAACTATTTAGACAGAGGATCGGTATTGCAAAATGAAGATTAAAACCTCCGTCGCTAATAGCAAGCATCTTATGACAAATAAAGTCCATGAAACTACTAGTGAAAATTGTACGATAAGAATAGCCAATACACGTATTACCTTTTATGAATTTTTAAATACCTAAAAGTAAGATTTACTAGATTTTATTTATAAATGCAAGATGCAGGAGCTACAATTTGTAGTCTCTTTAAGTGTTTGCATCTGTATGAAATAAATGGTATATCAGATTATTTGTTGCGTATTGATAACATGAAAAATCACAAATGTCCGCGTTCTTAAGTTACCAGATAGCTTTCTTTTCTGATACTCAATAGTCGGATAATAGTTTTATGTTACGGTATTACCGTGGACAATTAACCGATAAAAATGGATAACGAACATTTTTATTTATTTTACACAATTCTGTTTTGTGTTTCGAGAACTAATAAAACTATTCATTACTTTCAGTTTTCTAAATATTATAATCCTACGTTAACGTAACAAATTGCGTGTTAATTAAATTAAACAGTCCTCTATTATTCGAAAATAAGACTGACATGGACATGGTTTTAAATGTATAACATATAACTAAAAGTAATCTACTAATTGCGTAATTTAGGCAGTTTGTCAGTGTTGCAACCAGTGTAAAATAATCGACGCGTGTCCACGAAGCGTAATCGTCGTAATAATTGAATCGTACGCTACGTGGACAAACGGCCTTAGGAAACATAAAGGTCAGGTGGCATACATGAGACAATAACGTTTACAAATTCGCTCATTTATTTCATATTGTTTCTCGTTGAAAAATCATGAGGATTTGTTTAGTATTCTTCAGCTCCTTCACCTTCACCTTCAGCAGAATCCATACCAACTTCTTCATAATCCTTCTCCAAGGCAGCGAGATCTTCACGTGCCTCGGAGAACTCACCCTCTTCCATACCCTCACCAACATACCAGTGTACGAATGCTCTCTTTGCGTACATCAGATCGAATTTATGGTCAAGTCGAGCCCAAGCCTCTGCAATAGCGGTAGTATTCGACAACATGCAAACAGCTCGTTGTACTTTAGCAAGGTCACCACCCGGTACAACAGTAGGTGGTTGATAGTTGATGCCAACTTTGAAACCAGTCGGACACCAATCGACGAATTGGATGGTGCGTTTTGTCTTGATAGTTGCGATAGCCGCATTAACATCCTTTGGTACAACGTCTCCTCTATACAACATACAGCAGGCCATGTACTTTCCGTGACGGGGATCGCATTTGACCATCTGATTAGCTGGTTCGAAGCACGCATTCGTGATTTCCGCAACAGAGAGCTGTTCATGGTAAGCCTTTTCCGCGGAAATGACTGGGGCATAAGTTACCAGGGGGAAGTGAATTCTTGGGTAAGGTACTAAGTTAGTTTGGAATTCCGTCAGGTCAACGTTAAGAGCACCGTCGAAACGAAGAGAGGCAGTGATCGAAGAAACGATTTGGCCAATCAGTCTGTTCAGGTTCGTGTACGTTGGTCTCTCAATATCCAAGTTACGTCGACAAATATCATATATAGCCTCATTGTCGACCATAAATGCACAATCGGAATGTTCTAAAGTGGTATGGGTAGTCAGAATAGAGTTGTAAGGTTCGACCACAGCAGTGGAAACTTGTGGTGCAGGATAAATTGCAAACTCCAACTTCGACTTCTTTCCATAATCCACAGATAAACGTTCCATCAACAACGACGTGAAGCCAGAGCCAGTGCCACCCCCAAACGAGTGGAAGATGAGGAAACCTTGGAGTCCAGTACATTGATCAGCTAATTTACGAATACGGTCCAAGACGAGATCTACGATTTCCTTCCCAATTGTGTAATGGCCGCGAGCATAATTATTTGCAGCATCCTCTTTGCCTGTGATTAATTGTTCTGGATGGAAGAGCTGACGATATGTGCCTGTGCGAACTTCGTCTGGAAAAAGAATAATTGTGTGACGAAATACAGTCAAATCTTGATAACTTGAAAACTTCTATAAGGCGAAAATTTTGTTCATTCTCTTCCGCTGCACTTTGGAAAAACCTCTATAAATCGAAATAAAACTTCCTTTAACTCGAATTATTTTCAAGAAGTGTGAAAGCTAAACAAACCAAAACGACAGTAAATGTTTTACAAAGTTTTTTTCTCTGTTTTGGTTACTATTCAAAATATCATTGATCGACAATATATTAATTCATTAACGCAGAAAAAAACCACAAACTTCTTTAACATGTAAGAGCCTAATGGATTATATTTACTATATGTTAAAATGAGTTATTTATTAAATCAGAAAGTTAACATGTCAAACGTCGTGCCACACAAAATAGCGTTGGTGTTTCAACATGTTAATAATACAACAAATTGATATTTTTTTTATCATTTAGATTCTCACTATGCGATTCTTATACTTTTTTGCGCTGATTCCAAATCTGTCTTTAATTTTTCTCTTAAACGAAAAGTTTTTGAGAAATTTGAGTTTGAAAAAAAGACATTTTTTTACTTTGAACAAATACTGCGATGTTAGTATATACGATATTGTATTGTTCTTTACAGCAAAAGATTCTCTAGACTTTCCCGAATCCAGTGATGTGCAATACTAATACATTATGATTGTTTAAACATGTTTAAAGATGGAGAGGCACCATTTTTGCATTGTTTTTTGATGATATTTCTCAATTTATATAATTGTGCGTCTAGGAGAAAAATTAAGAACAGTATAGCCAGAATTGACACCTTTTTGTGGCTGTTGGACCATGTAATTAAAATTTTATGCAGTTACATACCGACTACTGTAGGCTCTAAGTCGATGAAAACAGCTCTGGGAACATGTTTTCCGGCACCAGTTTCGCTGAAGAAAGTATTGAAACTGTCGTCACCTCCTCCAATAGTTTTATCTGATGGCATTTGGCCATCAGGCTGAATGCCATGCTCCAGACAATACAGCTCCCAACAAGCATTACCAATTTGGACTCCAGCCTGACCAACGTGGATTGAGATACATTCACGCTGAAAAAGTGAATTACATGAAAGTTTTTATGTATATTGTTATTCATAAAACAGCCGACTGTACTTCCGAAAACCGATCACGTCCGGTTTGGCTGAAATTTTGTAAATAGCTTCGTTTTATGTTTGTAAGAAGGATCTTCGATGATTCGAAATTTGAAACTCAAAATTTTGCGAAAAATGGTTCACCACCATAAGGTCAATCTCTGCATTCCCGACAGAACATAATCGGTGAAACAAATGACTATCATACGAAATAAAACACGAACTTGACTCGTTGTGTTCGTGTTTCGCCCATAAAACACGTGCCTCGCCCAATATTATAAAGTTAGGAACTTAGTTTATTAACCGAGCTTTTGAACGCTTTTTCAAAATTCTTTTTTGTATAATTTTGATGTCTCCCAGTATATATACATTTTTTAAAATAATTTATATATATATATATATATATAAAAATTTAAATTTATAAATTATTTTAAAAAATGAATAACAAATTTATTTTCGCCGGCGAAGAAATAGTGTAACCGTGAGACGAATTTCACAAAGAAAGAATGTTTATTTGGCACTGTTGTAATCTTATTCGACGCATTTTTGGTAACGTTTAAAATGAAAAAATGGTAAAACATTTTCTACAAAATTATAGTTGAATCAGCTAAACTCTTAGTGACAATACTCTAAATGAATCACAAATATTAAATATCGCTTACACCCTAATTAAAAATAATTTTAATCATCACATGTAATGTCAACTATTCGTTGAATATTTAAATTCTGTTGAATTCAAAGTGTGATATTTCCTGGAAACGTTTCCTAGAAAATGTCTTTAAAATATCGATCGCGTCAGCAAAACGTCGTACACTTCCCCCTCTCCTTGTCAACGCGGAAACAAAATCTGACATTTTCACAATCACACGAAACTGCCATTTGTCTACAACAAATTCGTACCCCGAGTAAAACGAAAAGAAATTGATATTAAAGCAAATGCTTCTGAATTTATATGAACAATACTGAGATTCCCGAGAAGATTCATTGTGGAAAGGGCGGAGCCGGCCGGTTTGCGTGTTACAATGTAACAGCGTACTTCAATTAACGCGTCGTACTTGGAAATACGTTATTTCTCAGGCATGAAACTATCCGATTGTATTCTCTTACCATTTTGAAGTATTAAGAAGTGTTTTACGTCCTCGTAAAAATTGGGTAGCCGATAGTTAAAGCAAGTAATGCCGCTTCTTTTATCAACCGCACACAAGACGCGATCAAAGACCAAACGATTAATGCGCGAGGGACGCCAACGACGGGATCTTATACCCTCGACTATCGACTCTTTCTGCGCACGATCATTGGCTGTCAGTGACCTCACCCAAGCCTTTCATTGGACGACGCTCGACCGCAACACGCCAAAACGCCTTCACGCATGTTTCCTACTCGCAAAATATAGTACCTCGCGACTGTCATGCGACATTTATTTTATTGATTTTACAAATTTCAACGAGAAATAAATGTAGAATGGCCTGTTCGTTGACTCGGCAACGATTAATTTACAGCCGAGCCCACAAACAAGCAAGCACATCGATTAAAACAAAATGCAACGAAGTAGCAATAAATAAACATAACTAGCAATTTCTTTGTCCGTAGTGGATATTTTTTAAATTATATTCAACAATTTGCAACTATCGCTAAAATTATTGTCCGCAGAATGGAATATTCTGTGACATATTCGTACACACGATATTTAATATACACAGTCGGTATACGCACATGGAACGTATCCTTCCTACTTTTGCATAATGCGTGAGCACGACCTGGTTAACAAATTATGATCGCAATCAATGAGATGAATCTTTGAACTACGTGGCATATTTCTAATAGACCTTTAAAGATATAATTCTCTGTGAATTTTTAACTAATAATTGAGTTTTAATTTTGTCAGTTCTCATATGCAGGTTATCGAATAATGTGTGTTAGAGTTTCGATTCGATATAATTTATCGAATAAAAGTGTCACAGAATTAACTGGAAACGTAGGTTTAATAGATATTTTACATATGCAAATTGACTTTCTTATTCCAGTGCACCTTGAAACGACTGCAGTCATGTCGTCCGAGTTCCACGGCGTGTGCGAGAACAAAGATGTTAGAGACTCTTGAGCGAAAGTCTCGTGGTCGCACAGAACCAATAAAACAGACCGTATACGGTCTGAGAATCAAGTATACTTGATTCTTTAAAATAATGTGGGTTTCTTAAATTATTATTTAGTTTCTAACACATACATATGTTAGAATAGCTATTACACCATAATATAAAAAATCATCTTATCTATTTACGTCCGGTGCATGTAAATTCAATATTCGTTCCTGTCAGAGAGGAAATGAGAATTGAACATGAACAGAATAGAACAGCTCCTATACCGGCGGTAGAGCCTACTTTTGCCATGTAACGGAGACGCAATAAAATTTAATAAATTATACAAAAAATTTAATATTAACTTCAATATAAATTTTTTTTTATAATAAATATGCAGACACCGACGAGATAGTATCACTGGTATAACTGTGGTACACCGAGAGTATCTCGTCGGTGCTTTAGCAAGAGTGCGTAATGAAGTTATACAATAAAAAGTAATTTTTTTCTAAGAATTACAGAATGGGTAATGTCAGCCTTCTACATTTATTACCTGCGGTACTAAATCTATTTACCTACGTCACTGCATCGACAAGATCTCGTCGCTTTCATGTCACTGTAATTTCCACCGTTACCGTCGGTGGTTCATGTTTTTGATAAGTTCGTTTCAATGTTATAATTGTAACAGTATCTTAGAAAAAAATAGAAAGTAAATGGTAAAATAAAATGATAGCATTAATGCTATTTATTATTATTATCTTAGAATCTTACTTTTGTTAATATAGAAATTATATATATAGTATATATATACGTGTAATATATATTTTTATTATATTAGTTTTTCAATGTTGTACAATGTTATAATATTTATCATGAAGATATCTATTATACGTATATAAATAAATATTTTGAAAGTAATTTCTAAAATTTCCTAATACATGATAATTCATAAAAATTAAACATGTAATTTAATAAATTTACGTTTCTTCTATTATATTTACACACATATACATGCATAAAGTTTAATTTAGCAACGAGAAGGGAACACGTATTTTAATTATTAGTTTATATTATATTAGAGGAAGAAATATTACATATATACTATATTTTATCATTGTAGCTCTGTAATTCATTTCTATTACATAATTATATATAGTTTCTTAACATCACTTACGTGGATTTTATATTTGTGACATATATTTTTCTTTTAATAATTTATCTTACAGTATACAACATTTTCCAATATTCCTATATAACGACCACACCTAGAACAGCTGGTGAAGGAAATTTATTTTGGTTCTATAATTAAAATAAGTTGTACTGCAGATTGCATTCCTTGTTGTATTTAAATATATAAATACCTAATTAAGGTTTTTCAAATGCATGAAAATAATATTTAAATGCTATAAGAAACATATAACATTAAATTATGATTACTGTTGTAAGAAATTTCAGTTTACTAATAAGCTATTACACTTTTATATTACTAATACGTATGAAAAATAATTTATATATTTTTATTGCGTCAATTGGAATATGAAATGTTTGCACTTTTTCAGTATTCAGCATGAAATTTTTATCGTTTTCTTGTCCGATAATATTCTATTGTCAACTCAATCTACAAGTACTGCAGAGATAGTAGTAAATAAATGAAGAGGCAAATTAATAAAATAATTAGATGGTTTCTACAAGGTTGTATAATACTACAGTTTTAAATAAATATAAATATAATTGTACAATTTTAATATACAATTTTTTTTTAATATTATATGTATAATACTTCTCTATACAATTTGAAAAAATAATTTAAAAACTAAAAAAGTAATCATTTTCTTAATTTAGAAAGATATAAATGCAATGAATTAAAGAGAAAACAGAGTTTTATAATGTATGTACCAATTCTAGTAATACCCTTCGTACCTTGTGTTTTTTACGTTATTTTAATTTGTTGAGTAAAATGTTAATATTCGTTAATAAATAAGGACTGACACAGAAAACTAATGTGATGAAACTTTTTAAATGTAAAAATTTTCACAACGAAAATGTTATAACTTCTTACACAGTAGTCAGTTATATTTGCTTTAGGGACATCCATCGATGGAGCTCAACTAATGTATTACCACAATAATCATACATTACTATGTACTTGTCAATATCGTTAGCACTATTGTTAACACATTGTATACCGCACGCAAGAATATTCTTTTTGATTCACTTTTGAAAAATATAGTTAGACACAATCAAATTTTTTAACTTCCCGATTTTATAGGGAAGTTATCGTAATTTAAATTAAAATCAGCTAGTGTATGAAAACCAAAACAATTAAAGTTAATCAATTATACTCAATATATTATAAATATTACTTATACTTACTATATTATAAATATCAATTGTTAAGAGCTTATCAAATAAATATCATTGACAGCAATAGGAATGCGTACATTTAAACAGGTACACAATGTGTTAAATAAAGTTAAAGAAAATTTCAATTAAAATTCGAGAAATCTGTTTTGAGCTTAATAGATGGTGTGGAGATCTTAATTTGTGG
Source organism: Lasioglossum vierecki (assembly GCA_028455595.1). Taxonomy (NCBI): domain Eukaryota; kingdom Metazoa; phylum Arthropoda; class Insecta; order Hymenoptera; family Halictidae; genus Lasioglossum; species Lasioglossum vierecki. The sequence continues at coordinate 2,532,912 of CM052340.1, read as the reverse complement.
TTTCACTAGATCTACAGATCGGGTATGCCTTTGTGCTTGTTGATGAGAAGATCTGACTGCATTTTCTAATTTCGTTTTCAGTTCTGTAGACTGTGACATTAATGTTTTAAATTCCTGAAATAAAAATATACACTCAAAGACTAATTACATATCTAATCGCACTTAAAAATAATCTATTAAGCCATGTACGTAACATACCTGAGGATATTTTGGTCCGATTTTATTCAACCACTGAAAACTTTGTTGATGAAGATTCAACTGATATTTAGAAGCCTGTTGAAGTTGATCTCCTTCCAATAAATAATTAATTAAGATTGGCACAAGTAAAGTCAGCATCTGTATACCTAGTTATTTACAAAAAAAGGATTATATTAATTTTTGGTATTATGTAAAGAGAAATAACTACATATACTAAACAGATTGAAGCCATTCTAAAACATTAGTTTCTAAACATGCTAACTACACCTTACACACCTTGTAAAAGGTCTCCTGAATGGCATGTAAAATAATCTTTGTTAGAATCGATCTCGATATCATTTCTAATTGTACCAATGCAATAAAAGAAAATTAATAAAAATTGAGTACGTACGGTGAGAAAGATCAGCAAGTCCTATGAGAGCTTCCACAGTGCTGACGCATTCCAATGTAAAAGATAATTCAATATCATTTATAACTTGCTTGCTCTTATCGCTATATAAATACTCCACTAATCTGGGAGCTAATGCATGAATATAAGGTGTACTGATCGTACGTTCTGGATGTAAAAATATTGTTCTCAATGTTTGGACACATTTTAATCTGACCTAGAAATATTGAAGGATACATGTAAATTTGGAACATCATGCTAAAGTATTATATAACTTACCATTGTATTCTCTGATTGGAATGCATGTCTAAAATGATTGATGCATGGGAACTGCAGGTTAGGTGCACTTACAACTTCTGGTAAAGCATGGAGAACGAAAACCGCAATGCCCAATATCATTGACACTTCATCCATTTTCATCTCATCGTTTCCTATCAAAGTATTGATTTATAATAGACTTATAAGAAATTATACTACGAGGGTGGTTCAAACATAAACGGTAATTTTGGTAGTGTACTCAGAAAAACAGTTCCAAACTGGATGGTGAAGCGAGTGGTTGATGGTCAGTGTATTAGGGAAGGGCTATCAGTTTGGATAGCTCCTCTATATGAGTGAACAAGAGGTTCCTTCGTTTTTTGCACAGCGCATTATCATAAAGTTTTTAATCAATGAAGGAGTTAAACCCTCGGAGATTTTAACTCGTTTAAAGGCACAGCTTGGTGATGAATACTTCCAATGCTGATACCAACTTCTAACGTGATTTCTTCAACAGTAAATCAGCGAGATCACCTTCAACAAAGTCTCGAACAGCATTGATGATCTTGTCATCTGCGAGACTTGACTTTATGATAACGTGCTGTGCAACAGACGAACGAACCTCTTGTTCACTCATGGCTGTACTGAGAGGACAAAATAAAGCGGTGGAGCTAACCAAGCTGGTACCCTTTCTCTAATACACTGACCATCAACAACCCTGCACTCCACCGTCCAGCTCGAAACTGTTTGCTGAGTACACTATCAAAATTAACGTTTATATTTGAATCACCCTCGTAATTCGAAAAAAATGATTATTGGTTTTATGTACCTGTTTTCGCGAGATCGATGATTTTAGCCAAAGCACTCTGTAAAAGACCTGTCCACTGATCTTGACTCCTATGATCCTTTGCATATTTATTTGTAGTAAGGTGTTTCATGCAATGTAATGCTGCATGAACCGGTATATCCGATCCCGTTTTATTACATTCATTATCCATACGTACTGCAGTTTCTTTTATTACTCCTGTCGCTAGGTACAATAATGTCGGCAAAATTGCTATAGCTCCTGAAGAGAAATATGTAATTTAAATTGGTAGTATAAAATTCTTCTATGCAGCTACAAAATTTCGACTATCTTTCATTATAAACGGGTACCTTGAGGAGAACAGAGGGTAGGAAGAGATTCCATTATATTAAGCGCAGCTGCAATGAGCTTTCCACTTTCTTCGGATGGTATGTACCCTTTTTGAGATAAAATTGCTGTTGTACCACCAGGGTTAGGGTTCAACGCTGGTATTTGACGTACCAAAAGGCACAGACACACCTCGAGAATTGCAAATACCAATGACTTTCCTGGAATAAGTTCGCCACTTTCTTCACCTTCTCCCAATAGATCTACATCTTGACTTTCATTACTTTCCTCGTGTGCAGGCGCAATTTCTGTAATGACATTACACCCACACATATATATCCGAGATGGTTTTAATAGAATTAAGATAAAAACCAAGAGTGATGATTAGACAGCAGATTTTACGCATTCATGTTTTCTGCTTTTTGTAACTGATCCGAACAGTTTTTATTTTGCATAAAGATCCGCAAAGACAATTTCAATCATTAAAGAATAAAACGTGAGCTTAAAACCGGAATTTTGACTCTTGATTTTCATCTTTCTGGAAGATCATTATCCCTTAAATTGATCTTCGCTTGCTACCGAACACCCTGTACATAAATTTATTGTTGCTCACCTTTCAATTTATTTCTCTTCCTTTCCGCGAGATCTTCTTGTGCGGCTTTCATTACTTGCTTTAAAACCTCCATTACTACCATTTGAATTACATAACTTTCTCTCGTCAATAGCATTCTAAAATACAGAGTATTTGAACAAATTACACAGTATTATTCTGTTTCGCGTTCTGTTTCACTATAATGATCTTAATCAATAGCGTACCTATGAAGAACGTTGCATAGTTCAAGTGGTAAGGAGCGATCTGTAATTAACACTTTACGGGCCCATGCCGAGTCTAATAAAGTGTACAAAGCGTTCAAGCATGTTTCTATATTCTGCGTAGATTCCGAAGATCGTGGACTACATAGGGCTTCCATACATATCCCTAGAACATTAAACAGATAAACAATATACATAATATTAAGATAATATACAATATAAGATATAATATAAGACACTATAAATAATATTTAGACGATAATTACCAAACAATAAATGAAATCGTTCAACATTCGTATTAGTTTTGGTAGCGACATCATTGTTGTTGTTATTATTTGCTGTATTCGAAGTCTGCACTTCAGTATTCATCTCCTCTAATCCAAAACCTTTTGCATTCAACCAGAGTGTTGCAGCGTGAAGGATTGGTGCCCATGATTCTGCATAATGGGGTCGAGCAGAATCCATTGTATCTGTTGTATAAAAAGCACCTCCATCGTGTGGTAATTGACTAGAAAACTCTAACAATACAAGAAACATATTACTGATTTATATGTATAATAATGGTTATCAAGACATAATTCCAGCAATTTAATTTTACTATCACACATTCTATATGTTCAGAATTCAGAAAAGTAATTATACCTGGTGGTAAAGAAAGTAAAGCATGATCTCTTAGAGCAGCTAGCCAATACTGACTTAAACTTAACAACTCTGGTTGTACTAAGCTCAATAAACTTTCAGTCTGGAATTCGAACTTCCCAAAATCTTCATCATTTCCGTCATCGACGTGATTTATATTTTGATTAAATGTGTCTTTACTGTTTAATGCAGCACCGTCACGTATCATAGCGACGACATACACCTGAATAAGGTATTCTTGTAAAACTGGTTGTAATATTCTTGTAAAAATGATTGAAAAAAATTTACGAGCTGTGTATATTTTACCTCCGCCCACGCTTTCAATATTGCTAGTCTTTCCAATGTTAACAGACTTTCATTATAGAGTTGTGGTCGGGTTTGTACTTCTCTTAACTTTTCCAAAGAGGATACAAGCAACTGATGCACTCTGCGAAGATCATTTAAATCTCTAGCCACTCCACTACCAATCCAAGCACTACAGGCTTGGCAGGCTGCAGCCGTGACATGCGATGCTGTTTCTGTTGAAAATGCAGGCCTCAATGCAGCTCCGACCTACAATAATGAATTATTAAACAGAAACATAAGATATCATTATCATTTAAATACGACGGATGATTTATGTTTATATACTTATAAAGGACTAATTACTTGTGCTTGGAACTGTTCGAGTAACAAATGTCCAGGAAATTCTGGTTCAGGAACTTTTGCAAACTTATCTATAATCTCTTGGAGGGTTTTTAATCCTTCGAGTCGTAAAGGATCGCAATCGCTAGTCGCTGCCATAAATGCCATTCGTACCAAATCGGAAAGATGCAGTACCAAGAAGTCACCTTATTTCAGAATTAGAGTGTAAACAACAGAATGTCACAGATATGATATGATGCAATTTTAAACAGGTCATACTTTTTCCTTTAGACAGTTGCATTTCCTTTGCTAAAGCTAGATCAAAGTGTGCCTGTTTGTTGTTCACACAAGCAGTTACAATTCTTCTAACACACTGCGCTGCGAAAACTCTAGTTGGCCATCTTGGAGTGACAGTTGGTCGTTGTTTTGTAGATTCGTCCGCATGAAATTCAGCTTGATCGTCATCCCCTTCTGCATCTGCGTTATCATTGTCTGCAGCACTGTCCTCGATATTGACCGTATTGACTTCTTCATTGCCGCATGTTTCTACGTACAATATAAAATACAATATGTATAAATCTTCTTTATTATTTAATTATACAGGGTGAACCACGAATCGTGACCAGTACAGATTACTCTGTTATTAGCAATCCGATCGAAAATATTTTTATAAAAATTTGCTTTCTCTGGAAACCATGCTATATCTGATAAAAATACTTTAGAGCTGGCTGCTAATAACAAAGTAATCGCTATTTTATACTGTCTACTTCACCCTGTATATACAAATAAGTCCATAGGTGGTATACCTGATGCTATAGTAAGAACATCTTTGCACAGAGACAACCATTGCGACAAATTATCTGCTGCCAGTATTTGCAACATACTAGTCAACGTATCATGGATATCCTTAATTAATTTATTATCGGTTTCTGTATCCAGCATGCTGAACAGAACACCAGGAAGACCAGTTTCCGTTATTACAAGACCCTCTACCACATTAGTATCCCGACTTTCATTAGCCAACGTCATTGCGTGTTCACATACTTCTTGTGCTTCACGTTGAGCTAACTGTCGAAGACAGGATATAGCGGCTTTGCGTAACAGTAAGTGATTACTTGATAAGGTCCGCTGCAAAGAAAATGATAGGGAATATAATATAATATTACAAAGACAGCTAACCATATTTGTCGTACTTATACGATCTACGATCATTCTTACGCATAGGGTAGGAACGAGAGAAGACAAATTAACGTGTCTCGGTGCAAACAAATGCAACTGTTGAAGGCATCCAGTAGCTTCTGCTTGTACAAGAGGATCTTGATGATCTTGCATGATAGCACAAGCGCACAAAAACGATGAACGTGCCATACAAATTGTTGACGTATTACCTGAGAATTATTAAAATTGATAAAGTAATTCTAGTTCTCTACTATTTCTATTTGTTTAACGCGCAATGAAGACAATGTAGGCTTCTAACCTTGTAATTCTGGTCCTATTGTTGTAATAAGTGCTGATAATACTTTCCCTATACATTGATGTACGTCGATATAAGAATGAGGAACATTCAGAAGTAGAGTTAATGCTAAGGATAGTGTAGGTTCCACGTAGCCTCGAAACATTGGTCCACCAGAGTCAGCTATCAGTGCAAGAGCATGCAACGCCCATACCTGAATAGATTACGTATCATTATATATTATATTATTAGAAATGCGAGAGAACGGAAAAATTTTGGGTACCCGAGGATCGGGACAGGTCCAGATGGGTCGAGTCGGGCTCTTGAAAATTTTTGGGATTATTCCCAAAAATGTTCGAGGATCCTAATATGCTCAGGCATTCCTAACTAATACAGTAAAGTCGCGATCATCGCTTATTCCGAACAAGGCTGTGTTCCCTAAAGTATGGTATGCGTATGTCAAAACTTGGGAAAGACTGGTGTAGGGAAACTATTTTTTTATGACTGCGTCGATCGCGCCGAAAATTCAGAGGATGCCGAACGTAGAAAAGGACAGCATTGTGGAAACATGGATCGTATGGCAACTCGAGCTTTTTGACCCCTCACTCGTATTCTTGGAAATCCTTTATATATTTTCGGAAATAGTGACGATAATTCGAGAACACGAATATACTCGGGAATCCGAAATAATCTTGGGTATCCCGAAATTTTCGGGAACCCGTCTCGATTGTGAAGTTAATTCTCGGCCCGAACAACCCGACATCAATTCCGCATTCTCGCACATCTGTACATATTGTAAATGTTATACGAAAGACATGTATTTAGAATCGTGATCTTACTTGCACTACAGGCGATGAGTTGTCTTGGGCAAGTGCAAGTAAAATACTGACACTTGTATTGAGATGTTGGCTGGACCCCATCCCTCCAACATATTTATGGAGGCATCCTAACGCTAAAGAGTGACCGGTTCTACTAGCAACATCACGAGCAGACTTCAAACGATCAAAACTAGTTTGCGCTAATTCCGCTGTAAATTTAGGATCCGAGATAACTTGAGCCATTCTTCCGACAGCTTCACCTGCTGCCCATCTCAGTATTGAATTACTGCTTACTAAAGCACTCTGCAAACGTATACAGCATTGCTACAGACTATTTGGACGCAGTTAATTATTGAAAATCAATACGCACTAAATGAAATCTTACAATTATAAGATTAGTGGCAGACTTTTTTACATCTTCTTGACCGAATCCAGTTTTTGCTTCGTTCAGGCCTTTTAATCCGCTTAATACAGCCGTAAAAACATTCATCTGTATAGCTTCTTGTCTACCAGATTTTGTATGCTTTATGCACTCGCTGAAGTGATCTAGCATCTGTAATCTATGCTTGTTTGCCACGCGTGGGAAAATTTGTCCAAACAAGGACACAGACAGGTCAATAACAGCTACTCCCAAAGGTAGAGGACCAGGAATTATTTCACCCTGTGGGGATAATTGGGGACAATTATTCAAATTAAATATTATAACACGATAAAGCTGTAACAAAATGTTGAGATATTTACTTGTGGTACCGGTCTGTAAAGACAACAGGGGTTGTGTTCCAATGCACCAGATCCTGCAGCACTATTCGGTTGAAGCTGAAACAACAAATGCAAAATATAAGAAAAAGTATTGTTTTGTAAGATAAATACTGTGAGATAAATAGTTTCATAGTAATACATATAATTTATAAAGAGCAGTATATTGATATATTAAACGCATGTAAAAATATAATTGTATAATGTATAAAACATAAATGAAAAACATAACATAATAAATACATAACACGTTCAAGACTGTGTTCAAGACTCATACATTAAAGGTACAAAATGTGTTCAAGTGAAATAAAGCTACATGATCATAACATATGTCGACAGTAACGAGGGTTTTAAGAAATTAAAAAAGAAATCGAATTGGCTAGTACACAAGTATATTAATAGCTGGTACACAAGTATATTTATAGATCAATGTAAAATTTTTAAACAACATAAAAGAGAAAGAGAGAATATAGATGAGTGGCAATGCTATTACAGGCTAATGAAAGGCTTCATAGAACATTACTCACATGTTCCAAATCCGCCCTTCTGTTAGGTTCCATCTAAACATGATCATAAATTATATACATTAATGACAAAAAGCTTAAAATATGTCATGTTGGCATACCCTCTTTGTATTACGCCTGCTTTGATAACATAGTTCCATTCTTTTCGTTAGGAAATACCATTAATGTAAAGTTAGTACACTGATATTGAATGATTTTTTAATTTTTTAATCAATGAAGAAACTATTAAATCACACTTTGAAACACTTACTTGATCTTCTATCGTACGATGATCCGTTTCCTGCAACCACGTGCCAAGAATTACAGAATCATTAGCATGACAAACAGCACGTAACAATGAAGTTGTTGTGTTTCCGGGGTTTTCAGTCAATGTAAATTCCGACACCAACATTCTTAGAAGATGCGTGTAAGAACCTGTTCAATTTATTATACGTTGATATAGTAAAATATACGAATATTAAGAAATTTTTAGTTTAATGTATTTCTATATTTACCTTCAAAAGTTTGTGGTGGTAATAATAATAACGTTTCATATAAACGTAAACGGACCATAGCAGCTGGAGCTTTCAATTGTTGCCCGTAATTTTTTAATACAGGTGACAAGCTGAAATTTGACTTTTCAGTAGAAAATTGTTTTAGAAATATTTACTATAAACAAAAAAAACAGCAGTTAACGTACTTCGTTAACATCGCCAATGCAGATTCGATAGGTGTCAGAAGACGTCTTGTAATGTCGTCATTCAGAAGTTCAGGACAGTGCAATAGGAAACTGTGCATCGCCGATAAAGCACCAGCTCTGCCTTCTAGTGTTACTTGCCAAGTAAACGCATCACCCCTAGCTTTTTCACTTTCAAGTTCTTTATTGGAACGGGGAAAAGAGTTTCTCCATAGTAACAGCATTCTAGGCAATAAGCCTTTCACTACTGCTGTACCTGTGTACGATTAAAATTATGATTTCAAGAGTGATAAAGCATTTCTATATTTATAAGTACATAAGGTAGAAACTCCAAATCACTATTTACTAGAGGTGTACGAGAACCAGAAACTGTTCACGCAATGATGGAATACACGTTAAATAAAGCCCACGATCTCTAGTTCTCGAATATTCTTGAGAATCCCGAAATTTTCGGGATCTCGCACACCTTTACTATTTACCAAGGGTCATTATGGCTCCAATTAGAAGCCATCCAGCATGTGTCCTATTTAGCGACAAACGACTGTTCTGACTTGCACTCCTCAAAAGCTCTTCGGCGGTATTGAAAATGATCTGCACATGAAATCAAGTAAGTTTGGTAATAGTAACATAGTATTGCTATACAGTTTATTTATTATATAGTTCTTTTACGGTTCAATGTAATGTATTTACTTTTCCTTTTGTATGAGGAACTCCGAGTGGTGATAAACGAACACTACCAAGAACTGCAGCCAGAGCACTACTGTAACCAGCTATTGCTTCTGGTGAGCTGCGCATATTTTCGATTCCTTCTACACAACGATCTATCAAAGGTGTTATTTGACTTGGAACAGCCACGCAAATACAGCGCAGACACCAAGAGGCTGCGAGTCTTGCTGCTTGACACGGATGAACCAGAACAGTCATAATCGTGTCGATTAAATCTAAAACAATAGATGATGTATTAGCATTAAAACTGTAATAGGTCATGAAAGAATACGTACGAGTAAAATACGTACTCAATGATTGATCGGACAACAAATTACAAGCTGTTGTACCGAGTCCCAAGATCAAGTTACCCATTTCTTGTAATGCACAGACTAACAAGTGTTGACTAAACAATGTTTCTTGATTGCAATCTTTCGCATTCTCTGGACTAAAGTCTAGAAATCAGAACAGAAATGTTGGTGGTAAATATGATTTAATGAAATATAAACGCGATAAATGTGATCAACTTTACCAATGGAATTCATTTGCTTTAAAATAATATGTGCTATTTCCTTGCAAGCAGCAGCTTGGGCTCCTTCACCTAATAATTTCCCAATTGTACCGTGTAATATGAAATTCACACATTTTCTGGAGTATACAGCGTCGACATGTGAACTAGCGGCTTTCGGGTTAGTCACAAGATCGAGAACATGCGCAACTAATGCACCGACATTACGTTCAAGCCATGATCCTCCCAACATTTGCACAAATATCACGTATGCCTAATGTTTTCAAGAAGAAGGCAAATTATTAAGAATATAAATTAACATAATTTTTGTATTTATATATTTTCTTACATGCGTGACTCCAACTCGGACTTCTCTGTTAATACTAGAATTTCCTTTAATTATTTCCCCAGTGCCTTTTAAAAAACCTACTCCTCCCCTTAAAAAACCAGCCATTAAAATATTCAATACCTCATCAAGGGAAATTTGTTTATAGTTCTTGTTTTGCGTCACTAAACAGAAACAATAATTACCGTAAATATTTCTCGTCGAGATTTCGTATGCAACAGCTGAATATAAAATATGATTATTGAAGATACCTGAAGGATTTTTCCCCTTTGGAGTTACAAGTTGGGTCATTGCTACTAAACTACCTAACAGTTTTGCAACAGCACATCTCACTTCATAATTTGAGCCTTCAAATGCTCGGAAACAGAGAGTAGCAACGCTCTCTATTTCTGTGGTGTATAAAAACGGAGCATGATTTAACATTTCCAACAAACACTGTAAATATGATTTATATTTTAAATGATTATTGTTCATACCACTGTATGTATATGTATAGGATTAAAGATGTCAAGAATGCGGTACCTTTGCAGCAGCACATCTTACAGCCATTACTCTGTCTGTGAGATAATGTCTAGAGACCTTATATATTTCTTTGTGAACATTCGTAATTGCAGATCCCATACCAGCACAAACCTATTAAATTTGTATGAAATGTAAAAATAATGTGGCACTTTATGGAATCAAGATTTTACCTTCTCAAGAGTATGCATGATTTCTATTCGTGTCTGTGATTCCGCAGAGCGTAAAGATTTTATAAGAATTTGAACAGTCTCTTCGTACGATCTACCCATCATTCTTCCTAATTTTTCATACATACATCCTACACAGCATATAGCAGCTCTGTAAGCAATTGAAAGCAATTGATACATGTATCTTGTATTTTAGAAATACTATTAACACATTCCATGCCAAACTTTGCTGGATTTTTCATTCAAGCCGTTTGCTTTGTTCTATACTGCATTGTTTGTAATGCTTCATTCTTTTGGTGGCAATATATTCTACAGTCTTGAACTTGTTATAACATATATTCTTTTAGCATATTAAATAAATATGTTAGTGTGTATCACCCGAGGTACACGTGGTATGGAATGTGTTAAACAGAAAGTAAATTGCTTACAATTTTGTTGGGAGAAAACTTGGAGAATCATCTTTGTTTCTGAGAATATCATTGCACTTATTGACAGTATCAAAAAGCAGAAATGTATCGCCAACACTGAATAGCGTGGCAAGACATCTCGCAATAAGTCTACGTGTAGGGGGACCAGGAGAACCCTGCATATGTTTAGTTAACTGTTCCACTAGTTTCTGTTGACATCCTTTAATGTCACTCTGAAAATGTAAAAGTATTGTTAGATGTTTTTATTCGCAACAAGTTTTCAGTGATGGCCACCCTGTGCTGCTAAATAATTTTCATCCAGTTCTTGCAAAATATTAAAAAGAAGTATAAATATGGATTTTTCTGTACAATACCTTTTGTGCAGCTATTAAAACCTTATCTAAAAAACGCAACCATTCGAATATAAAAACTGGTCGTTTGGCCTCTGGGATTTGATTAAGGGCATCCTCATTGAGGGTCAAGCTATGACTCAACTCCATCATCATTTCAATAAATTAAATATTAGTCGGCTTTATCTTTTTCACAGTTCCTCTGTAACAAAATTGTTATCGTATAGACTTGCAGTTTGACATCGGCAATCAAATGTGATTCGATCAAATAATCTATAGAATTCGTAGACCAAGTATAAACATAAATACTCGAAATAAATTGACAAGTTGTCACGTAGATATTTTTACTATTTGCATTTGCAAATTTCTTCGGTCGAACTACGCGTAAAATAATTATGAAATTTAAGAAGAATCGAGAGAGTAAATACCAGATTCACGTTACTATCCGCAAATTATGAATATGTGGCAAGTAACATAATTTTTTGTTCTTCCTATGGGATCCATACGAAATCACTTCATTTCACCAAAACTGTAGAAATATTTGCACTGATTTACGTTCCACGTTACAAAGTTAAACAATACAAAACGAATGACTTTATAAACGGTCTGCCATTCTTTTCTAATAATCTTCGGTGGTTCCAAGTAATTAGGATAACGATCTGCTTTTTCCATATAATTGACAAATCTTATCATTTGAGATAGGTTAGGATGCATCGGCAATCATCTGATTCAGATGAGAGCCTTCGACAGTCAATTACTAAGACTACCGGCTCGCTGTGATTTTATTCGACCCGCGACATCTTTATTACACGTATTTTATGGCGCAGATTCATTTATTTGGGCATGCGTAAATATAACACGCGCCAAAATTTAAATGAGCCGATGTACTTTTCTTTTCCACAAAGTAAAAGTGGATGTTTAAATTAAGTAGTCATCAACGAATTTATCCGATACAATCGAAACAATTTTGTTTATGTTACATATGTTAATGCACTATTTTTGTAAAAACATCAAAAATTGAATTTGAGATGTTAAGTTTGTAATAAAGAACCTAAAATCATTACTTTTCTAATATTGTACTATGCGATTTGAACTTTTTTTAGGGAAGCTAAAGCAATTAGTTTGCTGCAGGATGTGAAAAAAATATTTGTCAAAAATTGCAATTGATCGGAATTGTAGAAAAAATACTAAAAGTTATATTTTACAACTTTTTTATGTGGGCCTATATTGAATATTTAAAAACTACGTTTTGTAGATCTGTATCAATTAAACATACTCTGTAAATTTCGACAAAATCGGTTGATGTTGCAACGAGTTACAAACGTTTAAAGATGGTAAAAGTTGCAGATTTTCACGATTTTCGTCGTTTTTTTCTGCATCAACTGATTTCGATGAAACTTTCACAGAATTTGCATATAATTGTACACCAGAGTTGTGCAGAATTACAATTGAATTACTCCAGAATTATAATTACAAAGTAATTGAATGAAATTGTAATTCAATTATGTTGTAATTTATAATTCAGATCTTCAGTCAATTAAATTACAATGTAATTCGTAATTGCAATGGAGTACAATTATAAAATACATTGTTTTCATGTATTGTATTGTATTGTATTTCAAGTATATTGTATTTCAATTATACTGTAATTCAATTACAAATTGCATTTCAATTACATTGTATTTCAATTACAAATCTGACTGAAATACTTAGTAATTGAATTGCGTTGTATTTGAATTATATAGTAATTCATTTACGACGTAATTGAATTACTATTAATTGAAATACAATGTAATTGAATTAGCACAACTCTGTTGTACACAGATCTACAAAATATAGTTTTTAAATTTTAAATTTTCAATGTAGGCCCACATAAAAAAGTTGTAAAATGCAACTTTTAGTATTTTTTCTACAATTCCGATCAACTGAAATTTCTGACAAATATCTTTTTCACATTCTGTAGCAAACTAATTGCTCTAGCTTCCCAAATAAAGTTCAAATCGTATAGTACAATATTAAAAAAAGTTATCGTCTTTTTAAGGGTTTCCGAATATTAGTGGGAGTCACTATAAATATGAAAGCGCTTTTGGTTTAGAACGATCGAATAGACCAAAACTGTAGTCGTGGAATACGTAGGATGCAAACATTGTTTTGTTGTTGATGCGCATTACAAACTAAGGACATTATTAACCATATTTATATATACAATCGTTAGCATCTTCATCATTAACGCAACATTACTCGATTAGCGTTGTTTTGAACGTACACATTTTTTCAAACCTATGCAAATATCAGTGTAGCAAAAACGTTTGTTTCCTCGTAGAAATTGTCATTTAGAATCTTGTTTGTCTATAGACAACTATAGTTACACTGTTACAATAAGATATAGAATATTAATCATTTTCAGTACGGAACAATACAATTTACAAATAGCTAACTAAAACTATATTCAACTATGCGCAGCAATTTATTAAAACGACGTGTGAATATGTTAATACCCTATCCCTATTTTATTAAAGAAAAACATATGTAACGTAGGGTCGTAATTATTAATAAATATATCAATGATCAACTTAATATTTATAAGTATATCTCATTTTCGTATGCCTAAGATGGAGGATAAATTCGAAATATATTGTCGATAGTGCTGTAATTTATAGTCAGTTAGAAACACTAAACTAAATCAACTTCCAGCTTAGCACGTTGTTTATTACGCACAAATTTTATGTAATTTCTACATCGTCTCGTCTTATTGCATAGACAGGAAGCTGTATACGCATGACGGTTCAGAACAACTTGCACAAAAAACCGAACCGAGTATATCTAGGTACGTCACGAAGTTCTTTTATTATCTCGGAGTCCCCGCCCGCTTTAATAAAATGGCAGCAATAGCGATTTATCAGACTACTCGTGACATTTCTCCTTGACGTTCCGATTTGTTCCAGGTCGTAAAAGGAGTCGTGTTCTCATTACTCAATAATACAAAAATTGGATTTTTCAGTAATCAAAAACGCTAGATAAAACATCGATCTAGGACGCTATCACCCTCAAGAGTCCTGTTTCTTCGTTTACGTGGCGTAATTTGCATTATTCGGCAACGTACTTTAAAGTATTCGTTATATATAACTGCGCATGTGGCTATTTTCTTAGCTACATGCTGCCGAATCAGAGTTGTACTAATTCAATTACATTGTAATTCAATTACGTAGTCGAATTACATTGTATTTCAATTAATAGTAATTCAATTACGTCGTAAATGAATTACTATATAATTCAAATACAATTTCAATCAAATTTGTAATTAAAATACAATATAATTGAAACACAATGTAATTGAAATACAATATAATTGAATTGCAGTATCTAGATTGATTTTTTATCTAGTGCTTTTGACTACTAAAAAACCTCATTTTTATATTATCGAGAAATGAGAAGCATTCCGCGCGTACTCTTTCAATCCTAGAAACCCAAAAACCGATACGATTTTGATACCGATTCTGCACTAAAACAGCTTAATTCAATGGTTAATCAACTGATGTCAATAGTCAATTTACAATTTTATATCAACAAAATATTTACCTTAACTTAATGAGTAATATGTCATTTTAAAGCTTGTTTTACGCTCTATTTAATTATGGTTTTGCTATTTAATTTTATTCAAATTTTTATTAAATTATTTGTCTTTATTTCCGGATGTCAAAATGCGATTTTCGCATTATTATTTTTTTTTCTATGAGTTCAAACTTGGCCAAAGTGTCGTTCAAACGGCTCGGAACATCGACGAAGTATGGGGCGAAGGAAGTGTCAACGAATGCACAGTATTGCACAGGATATGCACAGAATAATGTAATAAAAATTTTAATAAAATTAAATCAAAAGCACAATTAACCCTCATCCGTCCCTCATTTCACAAACTGAATCTGTCCCTCGGTGTCAAATTGACATAGTGACATAAAATAAAAAAGGCAATGTTTTACAATCAAATTGATGAGTTAACGTTTACATCTTAGGTGTTTCGGTTATGTGTTCCGCATTAAAAAAAAAAATAAAAGTCACACAACGTTTAGGGTAAAAATAGTATAACTTATTCCAGGGAAACTGTGTCAAATTGACACGAGAAACGGATGAGGGTTAAATAGAGCGTAAAAAGCTTTAAAACAACATATAACTCATTAAATTAAGGTAAATATTTATCGGTATAAAATTACAATTAAAACAGACAAAACAAAAAACCTGCATTTCTTACTTTTCAACCGAATAAGCGAATAAATATTCTCTTCGTTTTCCTGTTGTCTCCAAGTCGTAGGAAAGATCTATTCTTGCTTGAGGTTTACGGATAGAAGTCCCTGATCAATACACATGCTATGTTTTTCATCCAATATATCTATATTTTTGCAGGGAAAGAAGAGAAACACTAAGTTCTGTTTCTAGCATTCAGAGATTAAGCCAACAAGATGCTGAGGGACAATCCTGGAAACAAGTTTGCCGCTTTAACAATAGCATGTTATGATTTAAGAGGAGTCTGACTTCGATTTTGCCAAAAAACTTTGAATTTCGGTTTTTCATTCTCAGGTTCGACGCTAGACCAAGATCGCAGATTTTTGACGCGTAGCCAGTCTCTGGAAACATTTTTTCATTGAGAAAATTAAATGAAGTATAATCTTACGAAAGCTAGCTGACTGTGAGAAGGCGATTCAAAAAGTTGAGAAGAAGCACTGATAAAAAGTCACAGCAGTAAAAAGCAAGCTAGTAGATGTTTATGAAGATCAAGAGGATCCTGAAAAGCCCTGATCGATGCAGGAGAATACAGTACCTCTGCACTAAACACTTCACTGTGCTTGAATGAAATTCATTAAAGAAATTGAACTCATCAAACCAAACTAATATAATATGTATACAGGGTGTCCCAAAATTCGTGTACTTCCCGGAAATGGGAGGTTCCTTGGGTCATTTGAAGCGACATTTTCCTTTACAAAAATGACGCCAGCGGCTTTGTTTAGGAGTTATTAACGAAAAACACAGACCAATCAGAGTGCGACTAGAGCAAACGGAGTCCGACTCAGCGACAGGTCCCGCTTAGCGTGGCGGCGCCATTGGCTGAGCCAGAATCAATCCGCTGTAGCCGCGCTCTGATTGGTCCGTGTTTTTTGTTAATAACTCCTAAACAAAGCCGCTGGCGTCATTTTTGTAAAGGAAAATATCGCTTTAAATGACCCAAGGAACCTCCCATTTCCGGGAAGTACACGACTTTTGGGACACCCTGTATGTTTACTTATTTTGTGATGTCGCGGTGTGATTGTTCCTTAGAATTATTCCTGTATCATGATTTACTTTTTCCGTAGGATAAGTCAGTGACGGTATAGAATTACGATAGTGCTGATTATTTAATTTTGTTGATACAGCATGGAGGACGATGATTGTCGTGTAAAAAGACGCATTGTTCACATAGTTATTAACACATTTAATTGTTTAACTGAAGGTGGTTCGGAACCCACCATAAAAACAGTAGGTCCCGCTGGAATTGACTGAAATAGGATTGAAACCCTGTGGGGACCAAGTATTTAACTATATATAATTGTTTAACTGTTTAAGGAATTTAACAGGAACTGTTTAACACGTTCCTGGTCAAGCTGTTTTTTCTCGATTTTTCATTCATCCTATTTGCTTCGTTCTATACTGGATTTTTTATAATACCTCGTTCTTTTGGTCGGAATATTCTACAGTCTTGAGGTGCCTCTATTTGACTTTACGATAAAGTTTCGTTGTGCATATGCCCCACGTGGCGTCGAACGTGTCGATTATAACGTCGCGTTTGTTAACACGATAAGGAGTTTCGATAGAAATGGTAATAATTATGTACACGGTATTTGCTTGATAATTTTTATAATCTGAGGTAACTAAAATCGATTCTGGTTCAATCAATATTTGTGATTCATGGACAGATTACTGAACTAATTAGAGATGCACGCGATGGAAGCGTCTTGTATCGATTGAATTGCATTAAGTATGCATGAGTTTCTTTTGTGATGTTGTTAATTATCGTCGTTCCTGTCATTAACTAGGGTACGATTTTGAAAAATTAATTTCCGGCGTCACCACGTACTGACGATTTACCGTACAAAAAAACCATGATTGCGAAACAAAATAACCATTCTGACGATTTCAAGGAGCATGTCATCGGCTTATTAATGACGTTCGATTTGTAAACTGTTTTTCTCCTCAATACGGTTATTGTGAAAAAGTTGTGATGCAAGCAGTGCAAAGAAAAGCATATGTTTCCAGATTATCCAAAAACAGGAATGCATCGTCATCAATTTGCCTTTCGAGATGATCAGTCAGCGAACATTAGCTATATTACCTAATTCTTTAAAACGTCTTTAACGCTAGGTTTACGGAGTTGTAGGAATAACATTTTACATGTTTTTATGAATATAACAAAAATCTTAAATATTTCCTTATATCGATCGTAGAGTTCTTAATTCCAAAGGTATTAATGCTATTGGCACACTGATTCGATCAATTGTTATTTAAAAAAGCCATTTTAAAGTGCGACGATAGCATTAATATACTTGTTATTAATAACAAAAATGTGTTTATCCAATTTTTTCGCCATTTATCCAATAATGTATATATACCCACAAAAAAATTTGATAAATAATTCTAAAAATAATGATTTATAATCTTAATAATAGCAAATAAAGGATATTAAAATTCGTCATTTTGACGGGTCCCGTAAATCTAGTGTTAATTTTAAACAAATTTTATCTCTGAATAAGTAATGGTCACACTTAAAATAAATTAAGGTGGGCGATAAAAAAATGATCAGACATTCATACGAATATTGTTATGAAGCTAAAAATAAAGCTCTACAGATTAAAATGTACGTAATTAAATGCCTAAACGTGACAGGGTGATGTCACAAGTACAGATACGAACCGCAGAGGAGTTCTGCTAATGCAATTGTGGTTAAACTTCTCCTCCGTTTTAATTAAACGAAAGGAAGCACATATTTGCCGGATGTTTCACTTGTACGTATTGGAAACCTCGTTTCCTGTGAACTATTTAAAATTCGATTAGCCAATTTCTAAGGTGATGTCAGATAGATTTCTTCAGCGAAACAAACTGGGCCTAACAGGATATGTATATCGTTACCTTGGAAGCAAACCGGCATAACTAAAAAAATTGCGATTATCCGCTTATGTCATAAAAACATGAAAAAACGGTACATTTTTTATGTACAAGAGTGTCAGAAATGTAATTTGCATATGGGATGATTTTCTGGAGATAAGTGATATTCAGTTGTTCTTTGGTTAATCTTTAAATGGGATTTTCTTCAAACTACTTGACAGAGTAAGTTCAGACTACTTGACGATGCCATTTCAATTTAAGAGAATGCAATTCCCAATTCGATTGGCGTTTGCAATAACAATTAACAAAGCTCGAGGCCAATGTTTAGAATCGTGCCGATTAGATCTACACACGCATTGCTTCTCACACGAACAATTATATGTTGTGTGTTTTAAAGTCGGCAAACCAAACAATCTATTAATCAATCAAACCAGACAATTAAAAAAATAATATATAAAAAAGTAAAAATTATGTAAAATTTCGCCCCTTGAAACAGTACAACTTTATTCTGTGGAGATTTTTTGTACGACTAATAATAACCGAGATATGTAGGTGTTCGCATTTAAATGCCCCACCCGGTATATTAATATAATGTATAATGTATAATAATAATAATAATATATGTATATATATACATTATTTATATATTTAATAATATATATATTTCTTTGTTGTTTCATTCTTTGTGAATTTATATATTTAATAATATACATATGTACACAGAGAATGGAACAAAAAAAACATATATTATTAAATATATAAATAAATAATATAAATAAATTAAATATATAAATAATGTGTATATATATATATATATATATAAAATATTGTATACCTACAAGCATTGTAGAATAAAACATAAATTTCACATCTGTGACAGATGAAAAACATGCTTTTAAAAAATACTGAGCCACAGCAACGCGTGTCGGGGGAAAGCTAGTGTATGTATAATATACGAAAGTTGGTTATAAAATTGAAAACCCAGTGCATGATAGTAGCCATGGGAAAAGCAAATAAATAGCAATAAATAACTTTCGATCAATGCTCGGAACGTTCCTGCGTCCTTCCGAGTCAGTCATTTTGAAATTGCTTGAATAAATCCAGGTGACTCGTGTAACGAAAATGAATTGAATTAAGCACTAACAGCCAACGTTTCAGAGAAATTGCTTCGACCGAATTGGTTGAAAATTATTCTTATATTTGTTCGCTGTCGTTGCGTCTCCATTTGAACAAATCGATATTCCTTACCACGCTTCGCGTGCGTTAAACTATTCGATGAAGATATCGATTTCTTTTTTAGACCTATTCAAGCATTAATGTTAAAATTATAAACATATCGATTATCTATACACCGTGCAACGTTACACTAAACGGCGTTTAAACCGATTTATTTTTGTCGGAATTAAGTGACCAAAAAAAAAGAAATTAATATTTATATTTATATTTATATTAATTTATATATTTATTAATTAATATATTTATATTTATATTAATTTATATATTTATTAATTAATATATTTATATTATATTTATATTATATTATATTTATATTATATTATATTTATATTATTAATTAATATATTTATATAAATATTTATAGTTATATTTATATTAATATTAATATTTTTTTTATTAATATTTTTTTTTATTTATTTATTATTAGTTTAATTGGTGATACTTTGAACTAACAAAACGCAGTTCGGAAATGACGTAGATCTCTTTCCTGAATAACTAAAGCACGGTCGAACTGGTAGATTATCTTTTGAAAACCTGCTTTTGACGCGCGGAATGCCATCCTGTTCCTGGCCCGAACGATAGCGCTCGTTTAACAATAAAAAACCAGGCCCGAGGTCCGTGGCGCGCAATATATCCCGTGAAAGATCACTCATGAAATTCAGAATAACTTTTGATTATGGAAATCGTACTTCCCGATACGATGTATGATATCTACAGTGACTCCCACTAATGTTCGGACACTTTTCAAAAGACGACAACATTTTTAACAGAATTTAGGTAATGCTCTCGGCGCACAGGATCGATAAAATAGTAATGAACAGCAACTTTGCAAATTTAAGTCATACTCAACGTTTCGATCCAGGTATGGACCATTTTCAAGAGAAATTTGCGTATGTAAAATAATCTATACTGTATGTTAAACACAATGGGTTAATAGCCAACAAAACTTTACGGTACTTGCTATGCGTAAAAGAGTAGTATGTATTAGCAAATACGGTAAAGTTTTGTTGGCTATTAACCCATTGTGTTTAACATACATTAAAGTATATAAAATATAAATAAAATATAAAACGTAATTTTTTAAATTTTCAATACAGGCCCACATAAAAAAGTTCTGAGATGCAACTTTTAGTATTTTTTCTACAATTCCGATCAATCGCAATTTTTTAAGAAATGTTTTTTTCACACCTTGTAGCAAACTAATTGCTCTAGCTTCTCCCAAAAAGTTCAAATCATATACATAGTACAATATTAGAAAAGTTATCATTTTTTAAAAGAGTGTCCGAATATATTAATGGGAGCCAACGTAATTAATTTGAAGAGTCGAGGAAGTATAACGCGAGCATCATCACGTGTATTCCTGGTGTCTGCGAAATCGATTCCCACAATAAATTTTTCTCGACTATCAGATACAGCAACAAATTGTATACGATACCAGGAGATTGAATTGTTTAGAAGTTTTTCTCGATTACTAGGAAAAGAAAATAATTCTAAACACAATAAAGAAAATGTAGCCCTATAGTTGAACTCTAACTTTTCGTAACTCGTATGAAATTCTAAAGAAGAATTATTTTACAATTTCTGTGTTATAGTATGATCGACGTGAGAGTGAAAGAATGTAAAAAGAAACGTTAAATAACTAGAGATTGATTTATTGTTATTGCGAGCAATTAACTGAAGAACATTTATGCAAATTCAAAATTCTTATTGTCTAGTTTTCGAAAGCGATAGTTAAACAGTTATGGTCACACTTTTATTGCAATTCCCGTATTTGGATACGCCTGCAAATTCATTAAATCTGCGGTTCGCTCGTAATTTGTTAGGGAGCTCGTAGTAATAAAAACGGTAAGCGTCTGAATGAGAAACAAGATTGACACACAGTGTACTCATTTGGAAGGTCAAATGTCTCCATTTTTTTCCATTTAATTACATACATCTTCCAATTTCTTATGCTGCTTACGCTTCCTTAATATATGGGAATTGCTCATCCGTATTGTTTACCATCGTTTTTATCTGAAGCCGAGGTTTTTGTTTTGATGTGCGTTAAATATGTTGTTGTTGTTATCTTTCGGTAGATCTACTATGAAAAAATGGAAAGGACACGTGATAAAATATTCCATTTCTCAACACAGAATGCACAGATTATGAATTTCAGTGAGACATGTAAATTAGTAATATGTGAACAGGATAATAAGTTCCAAAAGAGATGTGTCGGTTTCTTTTGCACAAAATTACGACATATATTAGCTTTCGATTTTATTGTTCAGTCATAACTAATTTTCCGTTTCGTCATTTATAATATGTATTTATTAATCGCGATTCCCACCTCGCATAATATTCAAATCAATAAGATCCTTTGTTTTTTGTATAAGTCCAATTACAAATTTGTACATTTTCCAATTATTTTTTATTTTCGATGAAGTTTTATGTAAAAGCGATTCCAGCCTAGTAATTAGATGAACGCAATAGCTTATACAGGGTGTCCCAAATTCGTGTACTTCCCGGAAATTAATTGTACAGACAGCAACGTGACAATTTTGGGATATGACTCATATCATATGAGCGATTCGCGATAGGACTGTGAACGAATTTTGTGGTTTCCTTGGACGTCAATCCTTGCTTTCATTTGATAAACGAAGAAGTTTAACCGCAATTGCATTAGTAGAGCTCCTCTGCGGTTTTATCTTTGCTTGCGAATCCGGATTTGCTGTCCAATCGCGTTATTTTTAATACAGATTTTTATATTTAACTTCGTATTAACGTGTAATTATACAGGGTGTCCCAAAATTCGTGTACTTCCCGGAAATGGGAGGTTCCTTGGGTTATTTGAAGCGACATTTTCCTTTACAAAAAGGACGCCAGCGGCTTTGTTTAGGAGTTATTAACAAAAAACACAGACCAATCAGAGCGCGGCTAGAGCAAACGGAGTCCGACTCATCGACAGGTCCCGCTTAACGTGGCGGCGCCATTGGCCGAGCCAGAATCAATCCGCTGTAGCCGCGCTCTGATTGGTCCGTGTTTTTTGTTAATAACTTCTAAACAAAGTCGCTGGCGTCATTTTTGTAAAGGAAAATGTCACTTTAAATGACCCAAGGAACCTCCCATTTCCGGGAAGTACACGAATTTTGGGATACTCTGTATAATTACATGTTAATACGAAGTTAAATATAAAACTCTGTATTAAAAATAACGCGATTGGACAGCAAATCCGGATTCGCAAGCACAGATAAAACCACAGAGGAGCTCTACTAATGCAATTGCGGTTAAACTTCTTCGCTTATCAAATGGAAGCAAGGATTGACGTCCAAGGAAACCAGAAAATTCGTTCACAGTCCTATCGCGAATCGCTCATATGATATGAGTCATATCCCAAAATTGTCACGTTGCTGTCTGTACAATTAATTTCCTGTCAAGCTGCACATTCATTTTTTTCATAAAATAACGTGTTTTCTGAAGAGTAATTTATTACGATTGCTGTTGCATTGAATGAAAAAATTGAAGGAGAATACCTACTTTACATCCCCATTTAGCGAATAACGTAGATAAATATATTTTCGATTTTTCATTCGATCCTACTCGACTTCAACAAACATTCTTTGATTATTTCGATCTATCTACTGCTTCAAATTGCACTTACTCATTTTTGTCATAAATGCACGAAATATGCGATCTACTTATTATTGTACAATTGATAAAAGTTACAAAAGCCCTGCCTGATTTTTAAAATATAATTTGAAGAATACAAAGAAACTATTGTTAGATGTTGCTCACACAACAAGTAATAATATAATAAATGTAGCTAAACGGCATATTGGTAAAAGTTTCGATTTTAGGTGGACAAAAATCATTTTTCTCAATTACTGAAAAACATATTTAATTGAGAAAATATATTCCACATATCGAATCAAATAATTTTAACAATTATATCTTATTATTTCCATTTTTTATCCATTAACGACTGGTTGAATGTTCTGAAACTGCGGTATATCTTAACGACTAATTTCGTTAATTTTTGCGTTGTTCATTGAAAAATAGTTCTAATTAAATAATTAAACAATAAAACGATCTAACTAAATTCTCATTTTAGTTTAACACTAAAAGAAGGAAGCAAATATAATGAAACATAATTAAGGGCGTCTTTTTTATGAATGATTAAATGAAGTAAGGTTATACTTTGACTCAAACATACTCAAGCTGCAATTCTTTTATATATTTTCTCTATATGAATTACTTAACAATGTGGAAGAAAAATTAGCTGCTACAACCTGCTACTTAGTGACAAATCATTATATTCATATAGGGCTGTGATGGGTATCATACCTTTGGGTATGTAATATGTAACATGTAATTATAATTTTAATAATCATTCTGACTTTACCTTCTACAAGTCAGAAATATAGAAATATAGGAGAAACATCCTTTTGTTATAATTTTTATGTTCAAATTCATCATAACGAAAAAGTAAATATCATAATTGTATAATCAAGTATCAAAAGGAGATAAATTATTCACAAAAATAATTTTGTCCACCTAAAATTGAAACATTTATCACTGTGGCAGCATGTGGTATTGATTGTTCTGTAACAAAATAGGGCCACAAATACATGGTGACCGGAATGAATATTCGGACAGTCATCACAATAAAATATATTTGTAAAAGTCAAACCGAATAACTGGAGTCGTTTAACGAGTTAAAAGGATTAATCTAAGAATAGATTTATTAGATTATAGGACGAGAATCGTGAAAAGCCGATTCCGATGAAATTTCCGTACAATCTATTTTATTTATTTTATTCGAGCCGATGTTCGACGCGAATGTCGCATCGCGTCATGCATTATCGTAAGTCTGTAGTCGAAGAGAGAAGAAGTGTGTTGGACGTTGTCTCTCCGTTGGCTTGCGTATGGGGGGTTGTGCTCAGGAGCTGGTATAAAGCAGAGTGAACACACGACTCGGGCTCACTAATAACAAGATTAAGAGGGAGAGAGTGTGTAGTTGGTAAACGATATATACAGTAGTGTGCGCTCGGAAAATCGCAATTTCTGAAGAACCGCTGGTCTCGACGGTATCGTTCACATCCGCGATACATAGAGTCAAGAGACACTCGGCCGCGAGAACACGATGACAGTGTGAAAAGTGTTGTTGACCGCTGGAGGACTACTATCGAAGGATCCATCAAGTGTTTCCCTCTTCTTCGGCGAACGTAATTTCAATAAACTGACAAAATCTCCCGGTAAGCCTCATCCCATTTTAACCCTTAGCTCTCTTCGGTATCCTTTTAACCTGTTTTTAACAGATCTCCAAAAACAATTAATTTTTAAGTTATTAATGAAAAACCATTCGTTTGGGAATAAGGATATTTGGAACACTAAATTTTGCAACCTGCTACTATTCCGTTTGTGAATCGAGTGACGCCGAATTGTTTCAGCAAGTGGTCGAATTTCTACTGTCGAGATAATTGCTTTTCGAGTGTAGCAAACGCGTGTTACTTACTTGTTAGCCCTTTTTGAAATTTTGAAAAATTACTTTTTCATTACTATTACGTCTATTCGATTTAGTGTGATATCTATTGGAAAGTATTTCGCTTTTAAAGGATGTCACAGTCCAGTCCAGTCACACGAAACTTATATTTCTTTTCTTTTATGTCAAGGTGATCTTCATTCAATTTCACCAGTAATTATCGTTACTTTAGAATTTTAATTAGTGAACGTTCGATCGTATTTCCACCTGGAGATTATACTTGCTCGATAGACTATAACATAGAATTTGGTAAAGATGAGAAGGGGTAGCAGAAAGACCCGTGAAAAAGTTCAACATTCTCGCGCCAATGCTATTAAATGTCTGCCAGAAATTTTCTTCGGCGGTCACGCCGGCTAATGGACAGACCTGTCTCTGCAAAGTGCGCACACACTTTCTTTTTTTCTTATGGTGGGATATCAGCGTGTGTAATAAACGGTGACAAGATAGCTCGTTCGGCACGCGTAACTTTATTAACCGTTTGCATGAAAAATTTCGTTTCGTTAATTAGGAATTCAACAAATTCGAAGCGTCACGTTTCTTAACATAGATGAATTATTCGCAATAGAGGAAAACCCTAAAATGTTCAAAATTCACAGACGCGTACACATTGTCGACGAGTAATTCGATAAACAGACAAATCTTTTTTATTTCTCCTGGATGTGATAGATTTGCACAATTTTGTAAAATTCGAGTTCTTAGAATTTTTTTAATAGTTAATATAATTTTTACAATAGATATCACATTTTTTAATACATGGATTTCAAGATTTGGCAAACCGCTGTCTTGTAACAACAGATAGAGGTCAATTTGAACCACAAATTTTCAATTATTCATCCCCATTTTAACGTGTAATTGATATTCAGTAGTTTTCCTTTAATTTTTTCGAATCGACGGGTTCGATGTTCATGGGGTAAGAGAAGATCAGTGAATTCTAAGTACGTTCAAACGCGTTGAAACTGCATACGGTAGGTAATTCGCTATTATGGATTTTCGGTCAAGTTGCGATCGCGTGAACACTTCCCGGCGTCAAGTCTGCTTATCCATGCGTTGAAGTCTCCGGGCAAAATGGTGCGTGACTCTTCGATACTCTGTAATCTCGACTACTTCATTTTAACAAACAATTAACGCTGACTTTTCCATGTTTCTTGCAACGTGACCGCCTCGGGTTTATTATACGGCAGTAATCGCACTAAAACACTACAATCCAAACAACAAGTGATTTATAAACGCACCGAGCCACTCACTAATTTAACGTGTAATCATTCTAGTCACTCTTCTCTGGTGAATCGCTGTTTCGTATTTAAATCTGTTCAAAGGACGATAAAATTTCCTTTTGAATAACGGAGAATCGCAACGAACTGGTTTTCGCATTTAAAACTTGTAAAAACTGTTATCGAGTGTCCTTCGAAAGAATGTCCGAAAGAAAGAAGATTATATTCTATGACGTCCTTCTTACGTGCGTGTTTCCAGCATCGATGAAAACACTACGTATTTTTCATGATGACTAAATGTAAAGTTGAATAGAAAGATATTCGTCTATCGTGGACATTCAAATTACAAGCCATTCGACATTAATCTCGATTTACTTCTTATCAGCAAATCGAAATTTCTCGGCGAGAGTTGTTTAACACTCGAAATACTTCCCAGTCTTATCGTTGTCACGACTTTATCGTTGTCGTCACAAGACAACGTCGCAGTTTCTTCAACCGAATAATTTCTGTCACACTTTTGCCCGCGAAAAATGTGACCGTTGAATTCTATGACCGACGAAAACTCGTTTCTCACGTCTCGTTTTCTCAGCGAAGGATAGGCGCGGTGAACGAGTGTCGACTAAATTTTCCACCGCGCTGCGAGCCTCCATCGAGAGCGTGGCATTCGCGATCATAATCACGCCCATATTTGCGTGTCCTTTAATTGGTACAAACGAGTCGCGCGAATCATCGGTACGATGCGGATAAATAATTCATGGGCGCGATAAAGGTTCAGAAGTTACTCCCAAGCACTGTTTCGTCGAGCTAGTGTGCTGCAACACCGGGGCCGCCATTAACATTGTAAATTTCCTCGTTACACGTCTGCGACGAAGATCTACATTAGCGCGAGACGTAAATGCATCTTCGTGCTCTGACTCATGCCGCGCCACTGCAACAAGGAAAATAGAAAAAATGGGGCGAAAAATTTCGAAGAATGGTCCGAGGGTCACGCAAAACATGTAGCCGAGCCGGGGCCAAAAGCAATCGGCTTCGATTGCTATGCAAATACGCCGACTAAGCGCCGACTAACCGCCAATAACTTCGGCACACTAGCGCCCACCTTTCAATCCTTGCTAGGTAGACGCCAGCCAAATGTAAATTAAAATCACAAGATAGAACGGCGTACAATGTTACATCTTGGCAATGCAAAAGGAACAAAAGAAATTGTGTAATCACGTGAATGCTAATTTTCAAGGATTCCGTTGGTGCCTTTGCCAAAACGAAGTTTGATTATATCAAAATAATAGTCAGTTTTTCATCGTTTATTCATAAAACAACGAAAGGTCAATACGATGGTTTTCGCAAGCACGTACAATAAAACATTTTATTTGTCCCATGAATTTCTAAAATATTCGAGGTATCTCTGAATGCTGATCTAAAATATTAATATTGGTAGTTCGATGTCGCAGTTTACTTTTTCGTTCGGTAAGCAACTAAACACCTAATCTTTCTGTCATGTCACGCGCATTAACGTAATTGGTTCACTGTTATGTTTTACTGCCGGAGTGAAAAAATCCATTAACCAGTTCTTCGCTGCGAATCGCTTGAAAAAAGTCTAAATAACTGCCAAGTAATGTCACGATATTCGATCTTGTCAGCTTTATCGAATTGTAAATTTTTCAGATGCAAAGCAGTTTGTAGGACTACGGTTAAATAGTATGGTTGAGGTGTCTTTGTGACTAAAATGGCAGTTCTCTCGGCCGATGACTTTTCGAATGCCACCAATTGGAACTAGACTAGTTTTTTTTATTATTTCGCTGTCTTAAGCAAGAAGGTCGTTCGCCTCTTACGTCTCGCTGGGGTATTCCCAAATTGATATAATCATATACTGAAACCTGTCCACCTGCACTGAAAGCTTGTCAGTTTCCGAAACCCGGCTTCTGAAAATTGGCACCTTCAGGGAACTCAGTGTTCTCGGAAACAATCGGGCACCCGATGGACGACGTCAGAGTTCGCGACAGGCCACAAAAGAATTTTGCTGTTAAAACTTCTCGGATCGCGTCCGACACCGCGTGTTTGCACATCTTTTTTCGATCGTCGGTGCTATTCACGCGGCGCAAGCAAACACAAACCTTTTTGTCTTCTACGTGACACGTGTATTCAAACACCGTACAGCCGTAAACCTGCAAACAGAAATTGTTAGGGTGTTCTAATGACTCGGCAAAAGGATCGATTGCAGTCAATAGAATCGCAAAGTTGACCGTCAGAGTTCATTGACCAGGACCCACTAAAAACTTTTGGATTCCTAGTCAGCCAAACCAAATCGTTGGCTTCGAAGTAGAACGAAACGGAAAATACCATTAAAATCAATTAACTTTTACACCAGCTCACATTTCGATCCCATCTACCTTAACATGTGTATTGCAATTAATAGCTGTATTAATTATTTATTCGCATACTATATAATAAGATTTAAAGGTTAGAAAAACAAACCGTAAACCGGTCATCCTTATTTTTTTTTATTCTGATTTTGGTTATCTTGAATCGATCTTTCGACATAATATATTGTCGATGCGTTATCGCGTGCAATCAGTGACGTCGACATTCATTTAAATGTTTACGAAGTAGCTGTGAAGAACCGGTGGTGTTCTATAAAATTTTACAGTTTTGTGTGACATTTGCAATGGAAATGAGAAATGCGGTGATACTATTTTTGGAAACAAATCGGAAATTCTCGACAAAATTCTGATAGACAAACCTGTGCTTTCGCATAAGACTGACTAATCTCTGTCTGCCCACTACTGGCTCTTTCTACTTGCAATGAACTCTGACAGAGCACGTCATTACATAATTTGTGTTGATTTTACTATTGAAAAGTATATATCAAACCATCGTCATTAATTATTCAAATCGTCTTACATAATCATTTTTAGATGGAATTATCGTCCACCTTGTTTTATTTGTTTGTGCTTGTAGTAATTATATTAATCTTCAACGTTCACACACACATAGTTTATTATTTTCTAATACTTATTAGCACGGCATCTGTACAAAATATTTTTCGTAGTTATTGGGTTGACACGTAAGTCTTGTCGCTCATTTTTTAAACGCAATTCTTTTGTTTTAACTTAAAAGCTATAGAGTGTAGCATTCGGGAATAAAAACTAACACTTCCAATATGGCTGTTTGTTCGAGGTTAATGGAGGAGATAAAGCCGAGAAGACCGTCAAAAATATTTGCATTGGTAGACTAAATTGGTCATTTTTAAAACGAGAAAAACATGTTCCAGCTATTCTTATACTAATTGATTTTCTCCAAGTCCTCCAAAGTAAAGGAGAACGTCGGAAATGTTTGACTCTTTCAGGAAAAAAGAGCCAAAGTTTGTCAATAAACATGCAACAAGAGTTGCTTTCCGAGATAATAAAGATGAAACGAACGATACTTGCACAGGAGATAATGCACCGGCTGTTTCCTCGCCCTATAATGTTTTTAAGTAGTCGTAAATTAAAAGCAATCAGGCTAAAGTGGACGCGTACTTCTGTTGCAGGACCTTACGTTCAAGGAGACGAGAAAGAGATAATCGTCGGCAAGTCAAATAAATCAGGCCACAACCATGAAACTCACGATCCCGCTGCAGCAGTTCAAGAGTGAGTAATCATCTACTCGTGTGAACGATCGGTAATGCGAACAATCCATTGTCGCGAATACTCGCGATTTTTCTACGTTGTACGCGCGACTACTTAATTTCACAGAGTCGCTAGACAATATCTGTAATCGTCAGGCGCAACGATATGACACACAGTTCTGATAAACTTAATTCGTAATGCTGATCTGTGGTGGAAAGGAGAATCCATGTCGATGCACTATTTTTCATTAGAATAGCCAATTCGTTTTGTTCTCGGACAGTGGACGTTTTCAACAAGTATAACGCTAAAGCTACCGACGCACAGTGGTTCCGGAGCCCACTTTTTATGGCCAAAATTCAATTTTTCACTTTCAAATTTCAACAAAATCTTTTTCTCTCTCAAATAAGAACACTTTGAAACCTCGAAATTCGAAATATTAGGTGTCTTTCGGATAGCTTTCCCAGCAGATATAGCGTTTGAAGTTGAAAAAATGATGAAATTGGAGGAACAACTGAATAGTTTAATTATTCCTTACACAATGCTGAAATGAAAATTTTTACTATATTTTTATATGTGTGAGCAAGTATATTTCAGTTATTTAATGGTAATATAACCATGTTTCAATCAATATAGGAAGGACATAAAGTTAAGTGCAATGTAAACTTTTGGTAGAGTTTTAAAAAAATGTTGAAAAATGTTAGCATTCAGACTTGATTTTTTTGAAAGTTTAGACCTTCAACATATACACATGTAAATTTCAGCTGCACCTTCCTGCGCTTTATAATTTTACGTGTATTTTAACAAGCAGACGTTCGCGCGCGAAGTACGCACTCTAATGCTAAAAAATTAAAATAAAATAATATTAGTTAATTAATTAATAATTAATAACAAAATAATATTAATATTTAATATTATAATATTAATATTTATATATTATTATTAATTATTAATTATTATTTTCATTTTTTTAACATATATTTTTACATCGTAATATTCTAACTGGTATCGAGACGAATCCAGCGACCTATAATAAGATAACATTAAATCTTGAAATAACGCTACAATAGTTTTGGCCACAAAAAACGGGTTACCGGACCACTGTGCGACGCCTTAAAAAGTACATGTTCCTTTATAATAATGACAAGTCTGTTTTTATTTATACTTTGTGCAGCTCCTATTGTAATACAGGGTGGGCCGCCACATTTTGCCATCTAGATTTACGTCATATTATTACGCATAGCAAACAATGTTTCAGATGAAGTTGAATGGTTTTGAGAGGGGCACATTCCGATGGTACATTTTTTTGTAGGTGGACATGTAAAGGACATACGAAGGTTATTAATGTTTTTATAAATGGAATCATATATTTTTTACTGCATCAGCTGATGCTCCTTCATATTCTTTACAAAAAAATATTAATCTATTTGTGTAAAAAATCATTAGTTTAGGAGATATTTCAATTATAATTACATTGTTTTATGTCTATGTCTAACTACATTATCACATTGAATTCATATTATTGACCACAGAGTCAAGATTTCCTAATAAATTATAATTAAAATATCTCCTAAACTAATGATATTTTTATACAAATAGATTAATACTTTTTTGTAAAGAATATGAAGGAGCATCAGCTGATGCAATAAAAAATATATGTCCTTTACACGTTTACCTACAAAAAATGTACCATCAGAATGTGCCCCTCTCAAAGCCATTCAACTTCATCTGAAACATTGTTTGCTATGCGTAATAATAATGACGTAAATCTAGATGACAAAATGTGGCGCCCCAACCTGTATGTGCTCCGCTAACTGGTGGACAAAATGATAAGGCACCGTTGTACACACACACAGAATTTCATATGTATGTCGTGAAATCTCAAGGTTATTAGGATGAAATAAACCTAACTTTGGATAGTCCAGATGAATACAAATACTATTTTTAAGATTTAACCCTCATACGTTCCTCAGGGTGAAAATTCACCCGATCAATATTTTCACATATAAAATTATTCATCCTTTTATGACTACGTCGTGAGATGTATTTATTTAAAATATGACGTTATAAATGAAACAATGTATTGATTTAACGTGTAAAATAAAAATGGGTGAATTGTTATTCTAGTCTTTTGTATGCAGCTATTTTTGAGGGGCGTATGAGGGTTAAGAAAGGAACAAAGGGTTTTAAGTTGTCGACAATGTGGTGGCGGTACAGTAATGATAAAGGGAGGAATCGGCTAAAGAGGAAACATGGAAATAAAATTTATTAAAGGCCGTATGAATAGTGCTAGCTTCTTAAATTTAGTTAGAGTAAATTAGAACATATGCTCGCAGATTTACTGGCAGAAAATATATATATTTCAGCAAGATAATGCAGCTGTGCATACTGCTCGCATAGTTTAAAATTATTTTGCAGTTAAAAATATGAAGGTTTTGAATTGGCTTGCAAGGTCTCCTGACCTGAACATTGTCGAGAACATTTGGGGATGAGTGTCAAGAATATTATACGAAGGCGGAAAGCAGTAAAGTTACCTACAGTATCCGAATTTAAATCAGCAATTTTAGATGCTTGTGAAAGCATACATCAAAATGATATAAAAAATCTATATAGAAGTGTACCAAGAAGATTGAAGTGGTATTCCAATACTGTTTTTATTTTATGTTCAAAGAGCCTTATCATTTTACCCACACTAAAAGTCAATTTTTGTAGAAACAATAAATGACTTGAACGAGTTATTTAATTTTTAGTATATTATATAAAAGTTAGTACCTTATACGTACAAATAAATGTTCATTGCTAAAAACCTCGAGGTACCTTGTCATTTCGACCACCGGTGTATCTATATAATCATTTCTTATGAAATTATTTCTATTATATCAATAATCGTACACTAAAAAATCTGGAACCGGTCATTTTAACTGGTGGTGGTAGGTTTAGTGTTAAAGAGACTAATCAATTCCTACTTGGTTCCTGTGAATTGCAATTGTTGGAAACAATTGTATCCGCGAATACGAGAATTTATACAAAAATCTGTATGTATTTTGAACAAATTCAATTGGATCCTGGTGTGCTGAGACATTGGATTGTTGTGAGCAAGAAAGGTCTGGGTTAATGATACATCATTAAGATTGTATTTCCTGAAATGTAAAGATGACGAAGGTGATACCTTACATTCCCAGACAATTGGGGCAAACCCACAATAAAAGGAGAAGAGGGAAAGGGTTGCTTGGCGAGTTGTCTTGGGTATTCCCAACAGCCTCGAATAACCGGAACAGGGTTGTCACATTTTTATCGAAATCGCATTTCGAAATCACATTTTTTATCGAACTGTAGTGGTTCCAATACAAATTCGCGTCGGCTAAACGCTGATCCTGACGATGAAGCTATAATGGTGACACGGTTGACAAATTAGCATCACCAGCTTGAAAAGTCACTGGAAAGTACATAATTCTACGATCTCGGCATTGGCCGTGTCGCGTCGCTCCTACGTAATTTCTAAAGAAGCATAATTAATTTAGTGACTCGGAAGATGCACCTCTAAGAAATCAAGGTGTGACCTCCTGATGAGTTAAGCCGACACGGATGCGTATTAACATGCAAAAATGTAATGTCAATCGGTCTTGACAAGTTGTTTGGGATGTCGAATCGTCTACAGTTACGAGAAACTTTTTATACAAAATAATTACAGCTGACCGTTTTCCTGCTGGCGTACTTGAGAATTTGAATTACAAAACTATACATGTAAATCGCGCCCTAATAAAAAAATTCATATCGAATGCAAAAGCAATGAAAAACAGAAGCGGGAAAGAGAAACGCGCACTACGTCTATCACTATATCGACTCAGATATGTTGCTGACGATCATTGTCCATCAAGCGCACCTGTTTTGTCAC
The DNA here is from genome assembly GCA_028455595.1 of Lasioglossum vierecki. Classification (NCBI taxonomy): domain Eukaryota; kingdom Metazoa; phylum Arthropoda; class Insecta; order Hymenoptera; family Halictidae; genus Lasioglossum; species Lasioglossum vierecki. The sequence goes on along the minus strand of CM052340.1, from coordinate 2,499,041 downwards.
TTTTTCCGAGAACATTGCCTACAACTAATTTAGTCATTCGATCCCGAAGAACGGGTTGACTCGTCTCCTTCGTATATATAATTACCAGTGTCCTCCGTTTCATCGAAATTTATTCTGTTACATGAAAATTCTCTTCGGCGACGTATGTTCGTTACTTCTATTTAAAAATAAATCAACTCGAGATAACCCGTAACACCATTGACACATTTTTCTAGACTATCCAGTGATTCTGAAATCTCTTGAGAACGTTCCATGCGTAGTTCGTATTGTAAATTATAAATGAATGTACAAGCGAACGGCGCGCGAGAAGTCACGGATTTAAAATTTAATGATTTGATAAACTCGAGTATAATTATTGTAAATATTACAGAAATAATATGGAAAAGGTATTGCTCAGAAAAGATGACAAGAAATAATTGCTCTAGATGTAGGATGATTACAAATTATTTCACGACGTTAAATATATATTATCTCTTCTATAAATACTACTATCCAAAAAAGCGGAAACATTTTATATAAAAACATGGAGACTTTTTTCGAAATTAGTTATTCATTAAAGAATTACTGTCAATTTAAATACACTGTTAAAAAACATGACCGGAACGTAAGCAGGTTATATATGTGGGCGTTTTTTACGAGTTAGTTATTTATTGAGTTGCTCCCGCTTCAAATATCCACAAAAAGAAAACGGGAATAAATACTTAAATATGGAGATTGTCTCGTGGTTATTTATTCAACAATCATTTCCCATTACTACTTCAGAAGAAATAAACGGTTGTATAATTGAAAGCGTGAGGGAAAGGAGACTCAATGATTCCAAGTAACTGTTTCGAAAACTGTCCTTGCAGTCAGAATTTAGGGACTCCAAATTTCTTGTTAAATTCGACGAAGCGGTTTCTGAAAGACATCTACAAAGGCATCGACCTCCAATCAATTTATTAGCCTCTTCCCGCATAGTAAACGAGACAGACTAAGATTTCTAACATACATAAGTCATTAGGTTGAGTGATAGAGATAAGATTCATAACACTAAACGTTAGCTATTTTTCTAAAAGGAATTAAGAAGATTACCAATGAATATAAATTACGGACAAGGTTCCAAATGGCGTAGCTGTCAAAAAAATAACGTAGGCAGGATCATCGGTATTAAAAGGGTTTTGTAAATGTAGACATGGATCCAGATAGCAGATAGTAGCCATAAACAAGGTGTCCCGCGTGCGTCACAAGACGTCATCGAAGAGGTTCAGGGGCAACGGGGGTCCTCGCTCACACCCAAAGGTTAGGCTGGTCGAATAATTCGATTGCAACCGAAATAGCGTGAAATGATCTTAACGAACGGTTTATGGCCGAATTCTTGTCGCATTCCTGCCAGGGGACTTCTTGTGACGCACGCGGGGTATCAGTTATTGTAGTTGAAAAAAAATAATGTGAAATTGTGGAGGATTACCCGAAAATTTAGGTCGGATTGACAAACCGAAAATCAATTCCTGTCTCCATATAATATAAATTTCAGAGTACCCACTTACCCCTAACGCAGGTTACCAGTTATTCTAGTTAAAAAAATAATACAAAAGTGCGTTCATTTTTTTTACTAAGCTATAAAACGCCAAATTAGATTATTAAGAGGTACAAAGGTACAAATAGTGAGACTTAAGAAAATGTATAGTGGGTGTACAAAGTGTTCGTACACCTTTTAAAGTAGAAAAACTTTTTTAGAATTGTACCAAACGACCTGATTTTTTATAATCAATTAAAAGCATTGGTTTATGAAATGATATGCAGTAAATATTTTCCAATAAATTATATAATTTTACAAGGTTCCATGCAAAAATAAGAAAGGCATTTTTAAAAACTTTTTTATTTGGTCCCTTCATAAAAATTTAAAATATATGTTTTTTAGATCTATGCTAGTTATACACATGCTGAAAATTTCATCGAAAGATGTAAGATTCTGTGGATCTAAAACATTGAAAATGATGTTTATAATGGATTAGAGTCCTGTATCTAGGATTTAATAGAGATCCTGCGTTTATATTTGCTCTCCATCCATCTAATTTTTTTTAAATCATTAAAAATGATGTTTATAATCCTGTAGTTTATAGTCCTATATCTAGGATTCAATAGAGATCCTACGTTTATATTTGTTTTCCATCCACCAAGGGTTTCTTGAATCATTGAACTCTGTAAAGCAATCATTAGAAATGATTGTATATATTTTCCTTGCACGCACAGCAGGAACCCGTCAACCTGCGCTCGAAAATGACTTTTGGCTACGGCACCCGGAGTCGGTACCTCTGTAAGGGCCCATTCAAACACGGGCGCCGGCTCCCGGAGCCACGGGAGCCACGGCTCTAGCATGGCATCTCCGGTGGTGAGAGAGGTGTAGGGGAAGTCCCCTCTGATGGGAATCACTCCTCTTCTCCGGAAAATGCCTATCCTAGAACCGTGGCTCCCGTGACTCCTGTAGCCACCAGTTGTGTCTGGATGGATCCTAAACAGAAACTGCTGAAAAGTCGTGTAAAACTACGATTTTCACCATTTTTAACCGCTTGTAGCTCGTGTGTATGTTAATCGATTTCGATGTAATAACTAACATAGATCTACAAAACATATACATTAAATTTTCATTAAGGGCCTAAATATAAAAGTTTAAAAAAATGCTATTTTTATTTTTGCATATCATTTCATAAAGCAATGCTTCTAATTGATTATAAAAAATAAGGTAGTGTGGTACCATTATAAAAAAAGTTCTTCTATTTTAAAAGGTGTACGAACACTTGGTACACCCACTGTATACATATAAAATCGCAGGCAAAGAGAGGGTCCACACAAAAAGGCATCTATTGTATAGGGTGGAAAGTAACCCTTGTTGCAAAATTTGTGAATCAGGACACCTCTACTATTATCATAGATTGGACATTCCCATAGCACATTATTAGGATCCTGTACCAGAGAACTACATAGACAACTTGTGTCGGCAGCAAGTTTAATCTTAAAAGGGGGAGGCCTTCAGTTGATAGTATTCAGAACGAAGTCTGCAAACCCAACTCTCTAGGGAGCTTGAGATGAGAAAACCAAGGTTCAGGCCCAAAGCGGTAAAACGATCTGAAAAATTGTATGCCCTTGACCTCTGCTTCTTCAAAAATATAATTGTTTGTTAGTGTTTTAGCTTGTTTCCTAAAACTGTGGGCAAAGTCAGAGTAGAGGACTAGGATATTAGAATAAATAACCACCAGGCACGCTTCGTTAACTAGTACGTGATTCCGATATGCGAAAGGATCCAAAAAAGAAGCAGTTTCTTGGATTCCGTGAAGCAAGAGTTTACCAAATCATGGCTATCAAGTAGAAAAGGATTGGATTTAGTATTGTCCGAGTAGTTTTCTTAGTGCTATTAAAAGTGGGTTAATTGATTCGAGAAATAAGATAGTAAAATCCTCCCAGTGTGTGCGGCAGGTTTCGCAAAAGACGGCTGCTACAGATTCGCAAGGAGATTTCCGTCCCAGGAATGACCCCGACGCAGCTTTTGGGTTGCCGTCCGATTACATTACATGTTAACATACTTTCGGCTGTCAACAAACCGCCGTAAGAAAGCTGTCGTAACCATTTAAAGGTCTCGGCCATCGAATACTGGCGGTCATACGAGGCACATCCGCATATACGTACACGTTCCACCATTAATTGCTCGAGAATGTTACGTCGACACTTTCGAAAAACGTGTTTCACCGAATGAAAGGAAGTTGGATACGCGGCTTCTTGATCTTGACCTCGGTAGCCGTCCTGTCTCGTCGCAACCGATTATTTACCAGTAATTCCGATCCATTTGTAAACATATACGCTTGCTTGCCTTATCGTATTCGGCGTGATTGCGGCATTGCAATGCATTTTTTCTTTTTTTCAAATGCACGCGGCTCAATAAAGACATCATCCTTGTTCGAGATAAGAGAATTTACGCTTGACTGTGCGATTCACGACTTATTTGCCACTATTAAACCATACTCATTATCGTACCACGTTTTCAATCACTCGTGAGATTGCCGGATGAAAATATAATGACATGACAGTGTAACACTTTATTACACTGGTTTTATTTATCATTGCTGTTTCATCGGTTTTTCTGTCGTGTTTTATTATCTTGTTATTTTCTCCTCCTACATGAACTTATATGAAAATCATTTTTTTTTTTGGATTTTCGATTGGGTGTGAACATTGTCAAATTGAATATCGAATAGAAGACGAGATAAGGAAGTGCAAGGTCACTGCACACAGAGTACTGACCACAACTAACAAGCTAACGATTACCTGTTAACATGTCAACTCGTCGAAAAGTTTACTTTTATACTTAACATTTTTAACTGATCAACAAGTTACGCTTGTTACCTAAACAAGATCTATTTGTTCGTAACATACACTGTTTTTATTTTGTGCATGATTAGAGATTTCGATTGAATGTTTACGTTAACTTAATAGAAATAAAATACAACTAAAATACAGATAAAATTGTGATAAAACCAACTATTAGCTCGATCGAATTGAACTTTGTGTACCTCACGGCGGTAGGTCGGTTTTGCTTGATTTATTAAGTATGTATACTTGGCGCTTAAGTAATTCAACGATTAATCACTTCACCACATTAATGTCACGATATTTTTCGAACTGGTTGTTTTATGAGGTACACTCAGAAAATTATAGTTTCTTGTTCATCCAATAAATTTGAAGTTCCAGTATAATTTTCGCAGAGTCATACATGACCCGTCTACTTATCTACTACACTCGTGCTAATGACACAAGTATAATTTAGTCGCACAGTTCCGTTTTACAATAAATCATAACCGACATCGGTCGCTTTACATTCCATGCATTAGATTATCTCACTTCCGCGAAGAGTCTTCTATTCAACATCTTACAAAGTGTAAATAATTTTTTGTTCATCCCCGACACGTTTCCTACGAACATCGTTTCTACTTAGAACTATAATATTTCCAATGGAGTACGATCTCCATTGGAATACGTCGAAGCCAGGCTCTGTGTTAGAAAAATAGGCACACTTCTGTGATTCAAACGATCTGTTCAAACAGTATAGTCAAACAACGAATTCCTGACAGTTCTCGAAAAGTTTAACATTCCTCCTCAAAACACTTGTCGCAATATTCTGCATCAAAATTAATTTTGTGAAATCAGGCTCGATGAAATTTCATCTTCGACACAACATTTCGAAAGTTACGAGAGTATTTCTATTTTCGAAAATTGTTGCTCGACCATTATTTTCAGGATGAAGAAATTATATACTTATGAATTAATGTTTTCGGCGCAACGCTTTCGATCAATTTTTAAATAAATAGCTGTTATTCAAATATTCCTGAAAAAGCTCAAGAAAATGTATATATTGAAAGGTATGTAATATAAATAGATTGAAAAAGAAGAAAATATTAATACATACTTGTTATTAAATTTACTAATGTAATTCAAACATTGTACTAATTTAATTTGAATCATGTGAGACACTGGTCGGGAATGTACTGCGGTCAGCGTAATCTTTAGAACACGGTAAACTGAAATTATCGAAGATTATCAATGAAGAAATTACCTTTATAAAATGAATTAATACAGCATATGGTGTCTCGCGTTCGAAAGGAATGTTTAATAAATCTTAAAACACAAAGTGTAGTTAAACTATTTCCGATCTTTCGGCAGAGATTCTAATAAATAATCTCGATCTCATTTTACGATTAGGATGTAACTAAACTCTTAATTATATCAAAGTATGTATTACGATAAACAATAGCAGAAGATATTAAAACTTATCGCTGTTCTTACTGTTTTTTCTCTTTTAATTAGTTCGATTAGTATTATCGCAGCTGATGCAATGAAGCTTCTTCGATATCGTTTCCAACGAGAAAAGCTTTAACAGTGTGACGCAGAAAGTTTAAAGTGTCTGCACAATCAAATTGTCTGCGATGCATATTTCAGCATCCCCAGTCGGACTGAAGAACTTCCGAGTTTGAATGAATTATAGATAGGCTATGCGGTCATCGTTTGTTTTGTCTGACGACATTAAAACCGTAAATGACATCTGTCCCCACTGTCAATTACGGTTTCGCCTCGTTAGCGTCTCGTTCGTCCGTTGCAAACTTTTCGTCCGTGACCACAAAATGTTGCACAGTGGGCTATTTGGCCGAATAACTGGAATAAAATATTGTAGCGTTACTGCTCTGCTCAAGGTCATAAATAAGTAGGTCGTTGGATTTGTCTTGACTTAAAAAATGTACTTTAACATTTAAAAAATCAAAATAATTTTTATTCCTGGTCGAAAAAAATTCTTTTTTGAAATTTCAAATACAGAATGTTCTACACATTTGAGTACTGTTCCAACTTTTATTCGAATCATTTTGTCGACAGATTATCCGAATTCCTGAAATAATTACTTTAATAATTTAATTAAATTATTTTAATTATTTTGAAATTATTATTTTATGCAAAATATATGAATCACGAACATTTTAAAATTATTACCATTAATTTTCATCCGAAAATACATTAGAAATTTCTTCCTCGGACACTAAACTAGCTATAAAAGAAACCAGACGTAGTCGGAATCAAATTTTGTTGGTTTATAATCAGAAATCTTTACCGAATTTAACGCAACCAAAAAGAGCAACCAGACTCGCATACAACTATAACAAAATGGTATTATACATGGCTATACAGAATGTTTGGTAATGTTCAAATTTTAATAAGTACACTAATTTAGACGATAACAGAATGAAATCTGTGAAAAGTTTGTACACCTATCTCAACTCTGTACAACGTAATCCAAGAATTCCATTATCACTACTTTTCAAGAGTTCGGATGATCTGACCACAAAATGGTTCCAATGAAAGTTGAACAGCACTTAAACGCGTACAAAATTCTATATTTCAAATTTCGAAAAAAATTTGTTTTCGAAAAAAAAAAATTATTTTGATTTTTTAAATGTTAAAGTACATTTCTCATTTCATGATATTATAGCTGAATTTTTCGATTAAATAGCCCACTGTGCGTCACTGAATCCGCAGCCAATAAGAATGTAGTGTCCGCTGTGTCCGCAGTGTCGCGTTGTTCATCGGATCACGTGGCTTTAATAAAGAAAAACTGCATAATATCGGAGACAATGGTATTAGCATCTGATCCTTTCGTCTGTTACGAAGAACACGTGTCGCGACTTGATTATGCTTGAAAGGTAAAGCGGGCACCGACGTATTATAATGAGACCATAGAGCGGCTTCCGGCAAGACATTAGAATAATATTCATCCACATCGATAATAGGCACTCGTCCGGAGAATAAAAAAGGAAGACGCGAGATCTCTAGGCGAGACGCAAGAAACGAGATTTCTGGTTAACGCCACGAGCATACTCACGTTGTTGTAATTTAAAGAAATTCTCGAACGTCGTCGGAAAAACAGAGAAAAAAGCTGTCTAGTCAATCGTTTCGTTATTGAGATCTGCAAGGAATACGCGTAATTGAGACACTTATCTAGTAAGCAGCGACTCACCTCCTGCGGCTTGTGTATTTATTAATTAAAATGACAGCTTTATAGCTGTGGTCTAGCGAGTTGATCAATGCATAAACACCCTGTCTCTGTATCCTTAAACGATGCAACGTCTGTTACGGGCAATTATACTAGAAAACGGTGTCCGTTTACGGAAATTATATCATGCTATTATCAAAATGATTGTCAAACAAACAAAGAATTCTCTACCTTTTCCTTATGCTGAAGAAAATATATTCGTAATCGATACTATTTTACCACGTTTTTATTATCTCGCTTTTTGTTTTATTCGAATTAGAATAAAACGAACTAATGACAGGTGTCAATGTAAATATTCCGACGATCTGTTTCAATTTTCTAGGACTAATCGTGTCAAAAAAATTTTGATGTTCTAATATTCTAAGGATTACGCTTTATCGCTATCTATGGATGTCTTCCGGCTATCTTTGACAAGTAAAACGTTTAGAAGCTGTTGTAAGTAAAGTATGTGATGCCTGATGTTTAGAATTATGATGGGTTTCTTGGTAAAGCTGAATAATAAATCAGAAAACAAGCGTAAAACTAATTAAAATTAAAAAAAAGGCGTTTACAGGCGTCTCTGTTTCTATAAATAAAGGTGTTATATCATAGAAACGGTCTAGCCAAGTTGATATTTTCACCTCAATCAACTTTTTATAGTTTTTCGAGACGGACATCTTGTTTGTTGACCACGAGCGCGCGTGTAACAGGTGGACAGCGTATTTTCATGGAAAATAAAAAGTTGTTATCCAAACTGAAACAAACTAGAGTGAAATAGAAATTTATTTTTCTCGTAAAACAAATTGCTCCGATTTTGCGAGATTTCTGTATTGTGGTGAATGTTCATGTTGTGTTCTTTCAAATAATATATTTTTCAAAAGAGTTATCAGTGTAACGTCGTTGAATACCGTTGTTTGTCGAAACAAATAATGACGAACAGTGTCCGAGATTTTAATGCAATCCGCGAACTATAATTAGAAGTTTAATACCGTCGATGCTAATCCATATCGTTATTTAGACATAAAGTGATATGTTTTCATAACTAAGTGAGGCCTAAGTTTAGCTCAACGGTAGCCAATGAACACTGTGCAGCAATTACGTGAACAGTAGGCAAGGGTTAAGGTTTCTCGTTTTTAGTCATACGGTCGCTCGCATTTATAATAAACGCATAAAATCCTCGGTTCGATACGTCGAGTTATGCGTCACATGTACTACTATTGAATATACATAATTTAAGACGGACTAGAAAGTACAAATTAATTTTTCCTAGCCCCATACAGGTTCCTAAACCACGTACAGATAGTCCTCAAAATTTGCGACTGTGAATTTTTAATAGCTACGAAAGTACTTATAAGATTTAAAACGAAAAACGTGGGGCGCGAGATAATAGCAAGTAGCTGCCGTTGAGAAAACTCACACAGCAAACTCGCATATCATTTGCAGTGCAATACAAATCTATTGCATACGCCCAACGTTTTCCGTTATAAATCTTATAAGTCTTTTTCCCTTAAGGAATTCGACAGTTGCCAGAAAGAAGGACCAAAGCCATCGAAAATAATGGAGACTATTTCGGAAAATAACAGATGTATGATTACATTATAAATAAGTACTAAATCGATTTTAAAAAAGGCACCAAATTAATTTCTAAACCTAATAAAAACAAATTTTGTCCTTCATAAAGTATTTTTGTAAATCCGTAAACAACCATCAATTTGTTAAAATTAATCAAGAGTAATTACTGACATATTGCACACATAACTCAACACATAATTGATTTTAAAAAAGGCACCGAATTAATTTCTAAACCTAATAAAAACAAATTTTGCCCCTCATGAAATATTTTTGTAAACCCGCAAACAACCATCAATTTGTTAAAATTAATCAAGAGTAATTACTGACATATTGCGCACATAACTCAACACATAATTGATTTTAAAGAAGGCACCGAATTAATTTCTAAACCTAATAAAAACAAATTTTGCCCCTCATGAAATATTTTTGTAAACCCGTAAACAACCATCAATTTGTTAAAATTAATCAAGAGTAATTACGGACATATTGCACACATAACTCAACACATAATTGATTTTAAAAAAGGCACCGAATTCATTTCTAAACCTAATAAAAACAAATTTTGCCCCTCATGAAATATTTTTGTAAACCCATGAACAACCATCAATTTGTTAAAATTAATCAAGAGTAATTACTGACATATTTCACTCATAACTAATAATTCAAGTCAAACTGGGTTCATTGAAAACGATCGCAAGCGTCGTATAAACACGGCCGGCGACGGAGGCCAAGAAAAGAAGAGAAAAGAAAGAAATGACGGAAAAAGAATGCACTTCGGCGTCATTAAGATTGTCCTTAGTCAACGAGCGCTGCCATCGTGGCCGTTAAATTGCAATAACGACACGGTGATTGCAAATAAAAATTGATGAAGAACAAGCAACAAGCAAAAACGCGAGTTCTATAACACACGGTAGGTTTTCCCCTATTCAGCACAGCCAATGGTCCAGTAAAATCGAATTCGTTTGCAAACAGGTCCTCTTTAACTGCTATTTTACGAATCGCGCGTTATTTGAGTCAAGGCGAGCCGGGTTTCTGTGAATCACATTACATGTGTACACGTATCGTAGGGCATGATTGACACCCGTCAATAACTACACCTTGAAATCTAGACGGCTTTTTAACCCGTCCAGAACCCAACCGTACCAAATATACATCCGCAACGCATACATCCGGTAATCGACAAGGCCGAGAAGTCGATACACGTTTCCGTAGATATGGTTGCTGAATTGCCAATCATTTTTACCACGTTTTATTCTTCTCACCAACCTTCGCCGATCGACGACCGCTAACCACCAAACTATGGTAAACTCAACAATATTTAACTGTTTCATCTGGTTTTCAAAAACTTTTACGTCACATTCAAAATAAAAACGTTGTCGCAAACTGTGGTTTGGTTTTAAGTGTGTTTCATTTAATAGTTGTCTGGGTTGTAATCTTCTATTAATACAGGGTGTCCCAAAATTCGTGTACTTCCCGGAAATGGGAGGTTCCTTGGGTCATTTGAAGCGACATTTTGCTTTACACAACTGACGCCAGCGACTTTGTTTAGGAGTTATTAACAAAACACAGACCAATCAGAGCGCGGCTAGAGCAAACGGAGTCCGACTTAGCGACAGGTCCCGCTTAGCGTGGCGGCGCCATTGGCCGAGCCAGAATTAATCCCCTGTAGCCGCGCTCTGATTGGTCCGTGTTTTTTGTTAATAACAACTAAACAAAGCCGCTGGCGTCATTTTTGTAAAGCCAAATGTCGCTTCAAATGACTCAAGAAACCTCCCATTTCCGGGAAGTACACGAATTTTGGGACACCCTGTATAACTAGAGCTATTCTTTTAAAATTGCTAACTATTTAATTAATATTTAAAGAGGTAACCTTTAAATTTATTCAGTAGTGTTTCGACGAAGTGATTAAGAGCCATTAGAAAAGATTGCAACTGCGCTTTTCCTGGCGTAGCCAGAAACTTTAGCTTTTCTCCTATAAATTTTTGCTTTTTTCCTACGCTATCTGGTAGATATGGCCAAGAAGGTGTGAGAAATCCAAATTTCAATCTTCGAGAATCAATGGTGCGAAAGTAATAAGTGTTTAAAATTGAGCGATTCGCTTCAATATCGATCTCTATATTGAAACGCGCATCAATATGCTTCCATATAAACACATCAAAATTCTCACCAATACTCACACTAACAAAAGTATTCAGTGGTGCTTTTGTTGTGAATTTCGAAATGTTTTCCAGCTGAGATTTGGGATTTCTAGCATTGACTCTTTCACTGTGCGAACAAAAAGAAATCAAAGAGAAGGAGACGCTGTTGCAAAGAGTGGTAGTACAAGCTGAAAAGCCACTTTACACACACGAACATTTGCTGAATTTCTTGAGTTATACAGTACCAGACGACTATAAAAATTTTCTTCGAATGGACGAAGAAGGCTTTCAAATATTATTAGAGCTAAATATTCCGTTTTGTCGATCGTAGATAATGGATAGAATTTAGATAATGCTCTCAGCGCACAGGTTCAATAAAATATTAGATTAATATATTGATATATCTATTTATTAGAGCTAGTTAGGCACAACATCTAGAAAAAGACACTATTATGCGCGAAGCTATTCCTGCAAGTCATTAATATTGAAAGAAATATTGCCAATAAATCTCCCAGACGTTCAAACGGTTCTTCAATATTGACGGAAAATGTAATTTTCTATCAATATCCGTCAATATTGATAGGACGCTTCAATACGCTCCTAGACAATCAATATTTCCATCAATATGGTCCTCCGTCAATATTGAAGCGAATATTGAAAATATTATTGATCGTTTAGGGGACACATTACAGCGTTTAACATGATCGATTTTATTTTCTATATTACAATTCTCGACCATAATGCGTGTTCCAAATTTCAATTATAATTGAAATTAGTGCTTAAATCGAGTCGAGAAGTTTCTCCGAGTTTGGATCGGGACCCGAAAATTCGTGATACACGGTACTCGAAATTGAAATGTGATTGGGTGGGCTCGGGAACCCGAAAATCTATGACATTCAGGTCTCCGAAAAATAGAAATTTTCGGATTCTTGACCCGAACCGACCCCTACTTGACCCGATTTCGACTTCGGGTACCTTTGAGTCAAGAAATTGGGTCCCATGGAAATCACCGACACTTTCCCCGACTCCAGATTTGACCGACAGCGCCTTTAACCAAAAACGACTTTGATCGACAAAGAATTTGACCGACAACGATTTTAGTTTCGCGTAGATTTAAAACCGGACCCCAATCATAAATAAATATGCGTTTAAATATGATTACATTATGAAAGGAAATAAATTTTTAAAAATAAAAAATTTGTTTTGGAATATAATGTACATTTTGATTATTTCCCTCGGGCCTTAATTTATCCGGGCTCTTTGTCTCCCGATCGAGCTAATTAATCGAGGCTTGTGTACTATTATCTCGACGAATTTTATACCTGGAAAGGATCTAGAAGCAGACCTAATGGTTCACTAAAAACATGAAACCAGTTTCACAAATTCCTTACGTATCTATTTCTCCCCATCTCACAAAAAAATTTCAAACTTTTTATTTTATTGTTGTACAATAACACTAGACGTAAAGGCTGTCTCCTTTTAACCAATAAATGCGATTATCTCCAGAACTATTCGTTACATGAAAAATTGTTTCATATGTAACCTTTTCTATTGCGATGGGGATGTAATCGAAAGCTTCAAACAAGAATATATAGATATTTCTCAAGGGATACAACAATCCCGAATGTAAATTAGAATGCGTGAAGTCTTGATTTTTTTATTAGAAACGTATTATTTTTATGCACTATCCGTATATCTCGGTATTCCGCATAAAAATGTAGTTCACCTCGATATTTTAATTTTAATTTTGCCAATCTCTATTATATTGGCTTGTTGCTTATGAAATGTCTGATTTTTAGCAATGACATTAAACAAACGTAATTTTGTACCCAATGAATTCTATCTTCAAATTTCAAGGGTCTTGAATGTATTTCGGTAAAAATAAGATATTATGGTCATTCACGTTTTTCATTTACAAGATTGTTATCTTGATTTTGTAGTTCTTCACCATCAACGACTAGTAAGTTAATTAATCAGCAGATTGGCAACGACAGTCGCGTTGGTTGACGCCAAAGTAAACTTTATTTAAAAATAAAATTATACATCTAAATTAAAATTGAACATACGATATTAACACTAAGGATACCGAGCTGTAAAAGCAACAGGTACATGGTTGCCTTATAAAAATGACAAGAATTAATTTATTTAGAAGTTGCTATTATAATATGCCCTCTAATAAAGATATTTATTAAATCATTTCTTATGAAAGCATTTTTACAATTTCGTAAATTGTGAAGTAAAAAAGTCTGTAAGAACCGTTCATTTGATTAGTCTTGGTACGTTTAGTGTTAAGAATTAGCTTTATATCTCAAAGTTTTATACAGGGTGAATCACGAATCGTGATCAGTAAAGATTACTCTGTTATTAGCAGTCTGATCGAAAATGTCTTTATTAGCTTTTGTATGGTTTCAAGAGAGTTTTAACGGGATTATAAAAATTTTTTCGTCAACTCTTTTTTTTAATATTTTTTCAAGGTCACCTTGAATTTTTTGCAAATAAACATATAATTTTTTACGCCTATCTGTTAGAGGATTCCAAGGGAGAATTCAGTAACGTAGCGTAACATTTAAAAAACACCAAAAATTGCTATTTTAGCCCTCATCCGTCCCTCATTTCACGGACCAAATCTGTCCCTCGGTGTCAAATTGACACAGTGATAAAAGACCAATGAAATAAATAGAAAAAGAGAAATAACAAGAAATCTTTTTCTTCAAATTGACAATTTAACATTTACATCTTGAGTATTTCGGTTGTGTTCGCGTTAGAAAAATAAAAGACACGCAGTTTCGGAAAAATTTACCTAGAAATAACAGAACAGTATAACTTACTTCAGAACAACTGTGTCAAATTGATATGAAGAACGGATGAGGGTTAACTTTTTTAACAAAAATTTTGTTATACACGTGGTAGTTCTTTTGAAATCATGTCTATGTGATAAAAATATTTTCAATCGGACAGCTAATAACCGAGTAAGTTCTACTTACTGATCTCGATTCATGATTCTCCCGGTATAATGAATCCATAAACTGTAACAGTATTTCTTGATCGAAACGTTTTATAAAAATAGTATTCTCAAATCGGACATTTCATATGCAACAACCTAATAGTATGGGTATGTAGTGTATACTAGTATGCGTAGTATTCTATGGCGTGTGGAATTTTTGCGTTTAGGATGTAGAAGATAATAATATGATTGCAACAACTTATATCTTGCAACATTTTATTTAAAAAGAACTTCAAATAGTCGATCAGCAAACATCGATAATGTTTCTATGAATGCTCGAATACGTTACTCTGCACACATATCGATACATTTTTTAACACACTCCTAAATATCATAGCTTGCACATTCATGAGTATTTCCAAAGCGATACGTTTGAATGAACTAGATACCAATTAAATGACCTTCGTGTGTCCTTCGTGCGTACACTTACAAACAAAATAGCGCCACTAGATTACATAGCCCTCGAAACACAGGTTTGAAGATAATCTCATTTATAGATTAACCCTCATTCGTCCCTGGTGTCAATTTGACACAGTTTTCCCGAGAAAAATAATAATATTCTGTTATTTGTATATCTCGCCTGAAACTTCGTGTGATTTTTATTATTATTTTTTTTAAATACAGAACACATTATCGAAAAACCCAAGATGTAAATGTGAACTCAAGAATTTGACTAAAAAGCGTCGAAATTTTTTTTATTTTCTATCACTTTTTCAATCTGAAACTGAAGGACAGATTCAGTTTATGAAATGAGGGACGGATTAGGGTTAAACTGGGACGCCCTTACAAAAAAAAGAAATTCTGAAAAATTTGTTCGAACAATTGTGACAATCGGTTTAAAATCTTATTTTTCGCCTACTCAAATTTCACGGCCAGAATCGTTTTCATTTGAACACCAGACGAATCAAAGACGACGTAAAATAAACTCTAATCGATTGTGCATAAATTAATGAAAAGGTTAAAAGCTTTTTTCGTGACACCACTTATCATCGCGCCATATCAAGAGGACATGAAGCAAGAAATCTTTTTCAAATAATAATCAATTCTTATTTTTTGGAAGCAAAAAAAACGTAACTTCGGTATTAGTAAAAAATATAATTAAAAAAATAGTTAATATAGTTAATTTTCTATTACAATGTAGTTAAAAAATTTTATCCGAAATGTAATAATTAATTCGAATTAATAATTAATAATTAATTAAAGCTAGTTAATAATTAATTAAAACTGCTGATACGAATAAGTATATAAAAGAAAGTTATATAATTTCTCGCTACAGCGATACCATTGGGTTACAAAAAAACTACATTTCAGGAAGAACCGCAATAAAATGTTTGTTAAGCGAATTTCGAAAGGCGCGTGTAAGTAATCGACGCATTGCAGCTGGACGATAACTAATTGCGAATTCATCAGGATTAATATTTCTACCAAGAAATTGCAAATCACGCGATAAATTAACTAGGACATTATCATTGTAGTGTCGTCAACGCTTTCTTCAAATACATTATTTTTCGTTTCTTTCACGGCTGACAAACGCTTTCGGCAATCTCCGTAGACTAAACAAATTAAGAAAACTTCGCAACTTCTCTCGTGTTCCACGATATGGAATGCGAAATAACGCTTTGACGCAGCCCGTAACGATACGTACAGAATAACAATTTTATCTCGATCTTGGTTAGAACTGTGCTGCTTCATCCATAAAATTATAGCACCAATTATAATTAAACCGATTGAGAGCTACAAGAAATAAACGACAAAAATGTATTCAAAACGGACAGTCTGAATAATTTCAATCAACAGGTCTCGGCAGAAGTATGAAATTTCATGAAGCATTTTATAAAAAACGCGCATCAATCAAAGCGCGGCCTCATCGCGCGATTGCGAGGAGAATCCGACTTGGCGGCGGCAGGTTTCACTGAACGTAGCGTTGGTGTCGCGCCGCGATAAATCAGTGAACAAGAGAAGAAAATAGAATAGAACTCACCTATTCAGTAGTAAATGCATTTGCTGCTTGGAAATCAAATCAGGTTGGGTCAAGGTCTAACAGTGGATAGTAGTAGATAATCAACGATCTTAACTTACACTTTCGTATCGATAAATTAGTCATATGTTTATTTCACACAGATGTCCACACTCACGATAACAGTTCACATTTACCATCACGTAGCTATGTACTAGCAACAATTAGTCCAATATCACTTGTGATTTAACGAGTCACGCTCGTCGTGAAGATTTTAAGCAAAGCCTGATAAATATAAACATTACGCCTTTCTTTTTAAGTGAAATAATATCCGATTCGTTTGTAAACAATTTCTAAACATAAAAATAAATGTGGCCATACAAAAAGTATAAATTTTCTTTTCTACGAGATTTTTAGGGATAGAGACGTTTTAACCGATGCAACTGTGAAGAAAATGAACGACGAGGAGTTAAAACGACGACACTACTAAAGACACGCACATTAACAACCGTGAGCTTCGAATATTCACGCATCTTTAGAGATGCTCTCCCTACCGCGGTTCGAACGACATTGATTTCACGCAAGATTATTCGGAAGAATTTAGGGAAGGCATTACGAATGTCAAACCGGTCAAACGACGTGGTAGACAGACAAAAAATAGGACACAAGAGATAAGACTAGAATTTATGGCAATCACGCGTTTCGGTTATCTTCGGTTATAAAAAAATGTCTGTCCTTTTACCCAGGGAGAGGTAGAAATTTCAGGTACGCGAGTCTCTATTGTTCTAAAAAAAAGGTCAAACGATATCTTGCCATAAATTCTAGTCTTACAGCGGTATCTCCTCTCGTGTCCTGTTTTCTTTTTTTTTTTTGAAACGTGAATAAGTGAATTGTAATTGAATTAATTTTTGCTGCTTCTATTATTCGCTGTTTCACCGCGACGCGACACCAACGCTACGCTCAATGAAACCTGCCGCAGGGCCTGGCTCTGCTCGCACGTTGAGACCATACTCTGATTGGTCCGTATTTTTCATTAATAACTCCTTAACATTTCATCCCACCGCCGGCAGCTCTGGAAATATTCCATGTACCATTTACTACTGTGGTGTCCAGATGGTTCGGAACTCACCTCAATAAACTGCAGGTCCCGTCTCGAAATAACCTTAGCAAAGAGTTGAAAGCGACGGAGTTGAAGGCGAATTATTAAATAAATAAAAAAGACTCCTCAACAAAGCCAAGGCACATTTTGGCACAATAACGGATTAATGGATCACTGCGAATAACGTGTTCGGAATAGTCGTGCGCAAACATCGGATACGTGATCTCCTAAGGCTAATATTTCATTATATAAACAGTGAATCTGTTGCGAACGTCGTATCATTGAATTTGATGCAACATGAATAATTAACCAAGCGGGAAAATGATTTCTCGGTAAGCAAAGTGAAGGATATATCGGAGTTGCTAACTGACGTGGAACGTCTAAGTTTTATCATTGTCGCATTTCACGTTTTTTAACTGGTTTTTTCGTGTTTTTGTTGCAGGAAGCATATTCCTATTCATCTCGGGTGCCGTTTGCTTGCTCCTTGCATGTGTCACCTACGTAGGTAATCCTTCGCAATGGATTTTCAATTACGTAAGTCACAAAATTCGTTTCGTTTTCTAGTCCTTTTCTATGGTTCGCTGCAGCATGAATTTACCCGTTGCATCGTCTAAAATAAACATAGTATTAAATTAACCCTGTCAACACGTAGTTTGAATATTTTTCCATCGACACGGATGTCTTGCGTCAAAAATTCGAAACTCGATTTTACATTATAATTATTTCTTTCTTAATAACTCCTTGTGGTGTTAAGACGTTTCAGTTAGTCGGATGTTTTATGTGTCATTGTACACGTTGAAGAAAAATACTGTCTAACGTTAATAGCAAATATTACCAGCAACATGTCTATTATCGCCTCAGGTAAATGTCTGATTTGTATTCATACAGAAATTCATTGCTAAGCCTACGCAAATGATCAGTTAAAAAGCATCTTCGACCACATTGAATTGTCTATTTAATTCTTTTGTCGATGGGGTTGAATAAATAAACCTGGATTTCATACATGAAAATTGGAAATAACGAGACAATTGAACCGAGTCAAAGGAAGTTCAAAGTCTTCGGTGAACTCGGTTTTCTGATTGATGATAGCAAAACGGCTATATTAATAATAATCGTGCAAAAATTATTCTTTTAGAAACTGGAGATGAGGCCGGATTCGCTAGCTTTCACATTATGGAAGAAACCACCGATCGATGTTTTCATCAAAATATATATATTTAACATTACCAACGTGGAAGCATTTCTCGGTGGCGAAGAAAAGCTGAAGGTCGAGGAGATTGGACCTTACGTCTACCAGTGAGTAATATAACGTTAAAGAAACATTAACCGCCTAATTTTTAGAACGTTTCACTGTACTATTCATTCGTCAAGTTTTCTCGAAATTACAAACAAATCTCCAAGGAAGAACAATGTATTAGCATTTCATTTGTAAGATACATAAGTGTTGTTATTAATTGTTTTCAAAAATTGGTCAAATATCACAATTCCTTTTATTACGAACCAATAGTTTCGAACGTTTCTCTGCAATGAACGCTTTGTAATACTAAATGTGCAAATGCACCGATGCGTCTGATTTCAGGGAAATACTAGAGAACCAAAATGTCACATGGCACGAGAACAAAACGATCTCGTATATGCCGAAAAGAACCATAGTATTCAAACGAGAAATGTCTAGCGGCGATCCAGCTGTAGACATGGTGAGCGTGCCGAACATACCGATGCTGGTGAGTGATAGCACGTTCGTGATTTAATCATTATCACTTCGTATAAACACAATCGATCGATCGATCAATCAATTAACGGAGTAATTCCAGTTTCCTGACGCCCGTAAAACAATCATTATCAATTATAAGGAATCGTGTACTCGCCGACTCGCTTCGTAGGTAGACGAGATTTCTGAGAAGGTCTTCACAAGAAATTATCCGTAAGAAATGGCTTGAAAATTCTCGAGCCTCGGACCGAGTCTTGGGAATATCCAACTTTTGATGAATTGGCTATTTTCAATTTTTTTTAAATCATTAATGGAGGAAAGAACTTTTTATTTGGCTCCCATTTTTCATAATTCGTGTATAGACAGCGGAGCTTTATGGAAAATAAAAATTTTCTACCTGAATTGCAACATCCTGGAATCAGATAGAAATATATTTTTTTCTTTTAGTATGTTTAATAAGTTGAAAGTAATAGAGCAATATACTTAAATTCTTTGAATTTATTTGCTGTTTTAAATTACTCGTACACATATTATTACTATTATATTATTACTAGGATACCCGAGCCTCTGGTGGAGTTGGGTTGGGTCGGGATCATGAAAGTTTACAAAGTTCGGCTACTCAAAATGGTAATCGGGTCGGATCAAGTCGGAGTCCTGAAAGTTTACAATACAGTATTTTATGCGTAAATGTCCTAAAAGTCTGAGCTATAAAAGTCCCTGATCTATCCAGACTATTGCGGGGTATCTCGGTCGCCGAGAAATATGATATCATGCGGCGGCTCGGGTGCTTGGTGAGACCGCCTAATCAAAATTTCCAACTTCCTTATTTTTCATTTTTTTATGGAACTTCAAGTTCCACATTTGTGGCATTTTTCTGATTAAAATCATACCAAATATGATATAATTGCGACGATATTTACTTGTGTAATTTACTTGTGTAGTTGCTATTACACAAGTAAATATCATCGGAATTATATCATATTTGATATGATTTTAATCAGAAAAATGCTACAAATATGGAACTTGAAGTTCCATAAAAAAATGAAAAATAAGGAAGTTGGAAATTCTGATCACATTGTGTTTACACTTGGATGTTTATCTCGTCGACCAAGGCTTCTCGAGCTCGGCTGTCCTTCTCTACGTTCGGCAACAGTCAAAGAATAGTGTCCTTGATGCATATATGTCCCTCGGCAGACCCGTGCTAGGGACTTATATACATAAAATACTGTATTCGGGTACAGGACGTTAAAGTTGGGGCGTTTCTGCGATCAAATCAGCGTTTAATAAACAGTGTTTGCTACAAATTGTAATATTTATTACAACCGATGATTGGACATCTTAATGCTAAAACTACCGAGCACAAAAAGTGATTAAAGTGTTTTAGCTTATAAAAATAATAAGGTTCTATCTATTTATATTTTATGCAATTTTTATTACAATGTGTGCTTGGACAAATTAATTTATCAAACCAATTTTCATTTAAGCAGCTTCATAACTTCAATAATTGTAAAATGAAAAATATATAAACGATTATTTGACCGGCAAATATTGACACTAAACAAAGTTTAGTGTTAATATACACAGTAATTTATAGCTGATTTGATCGCAGGATTGCCATAACTTTAACTTCGAGTGCCCGAATATTGAAAACTTTCGGGACCTCGACTCGACCCGATTACCATTTCGGGTACCCGAACTTTATAAAACTTTCGGGATCCCGACCCGAATCTGAAATTTCGAGTAATCGCACACCCCTACAAAAAAGGATCATATTGATTTATTTGAAAAAATAGATGGCAACTTGTTATGGAAATCTTGCATGTATCATCGCATTAACAACTGCGCTGTATGCTGACAGCGGTAATTTGTTAGTATAACGTTTACAAACACTTATCAAACTGGAGCTAATGAGTAAACCTAATCTTTATGCATCGTAAGATATGTAAATTTCTAAAACACGAGAGGACGTGCATATTAGTTAATATAAATTAATGAAAATAATATTTTCAATTTATACAATGTCAACGAACAAAATATTTTATTTATTTTCATGGAATTAAAACGAAAATAGGAATTTGCCTAAAAATGTGTATTATAGACAGAAATATGATATGATAACTGTGTACATACCCTAATCATTTGTTAATGGCAACATTTCGATCGTGCCTTGTGTCTCGAGTTTGTCACAATGTCGTGACAAATTGTGCGACGATTACGTTAGCTTTGCATATTGTGCCTTTAAAAAAATCAATCCGTTTCGTGATCTTTTTCCCCCTGTCAAATGGTATTCAGCGTTTTTGTTTATCGTTGTTATCTAATTTGCGATCCATTAGGTAGAGAAAACTCAAGCATTAGATGTAGATGACGCAGCTGTAATTTTGTCATAGCAATCAATAGAAACGATCGATATCATAGCGAATGAATCACAGAAATACGTCTATAGTAATAATTACATGTACACGAGGCTCCCGGATGATCGTACATTGACGAGATTTCGGTTATATTTAAACCATCACGTATTTACAAAGTCATCGTTGAAGTATCGAGAATTCGATCAGCAAGGTTCTTTCTCTAGAGTAATTATTTCTAATAGTTCCGCTACCGCATGAAAAAGATGCAGCTAATAACTGTGCAAGGATGTATGGATGTTATTAATTGGCATAATTAGTGTGACACTACCGGCGCATCATTAATCTGATATGCACAGTAGCAAGTTGGACATATATCATGAATAAGTTAGTGGACTTTTATGCAGATCTAGAATGTTTTTCTTTCAAATTGAGTAGCGATAAATTGAAAAATCCAGCGAGCTTCGAAAGCCAAGGTATATCCATTTAAAATAAAGATTTCCAAGATCCAGGAATATTTAACAAATTTTTTAGCATTTCCATTCTCTGCCAGGTGCATTCAAATTTTTTATTTCATAAGATCTTTTATTTTTAATTTTATAAATATTCATTCCTTTTTTCAGAATTGCGAACATTGATAGAAATCTTGATGTTTCGCATCGTCGACACAAAACCATAAAAACGCGTAATGAATTTCCTTAACTGCCTGACCGAGTTAACATTTCATTCGAGACATTTACATGACAATCGTAACGGCTAATCGTCGCATCAACAAATCGTTTAGAAACGAATAGCCCGTAATTACGCGATTTCCAGTTTTCAAAGATAAATCACCGAGAATCTATTCTGGTGTTAAAATAGTAAACAACTCGATTCTGTTTCGTAGCCATATGTGCATAAACATCGGCGGACTATTTATAATTTAACGAATCGTTGAACACCATAGCAGGTTGAGACCGATAATAATGTTTACAGGGACTGTCTTCGACGCTGCACGATGCTGGATTCCTCGTAAACTTCCCATGGACGAGGCTAGTCAACATGGTGGACAGCAAACCGATCCTGAATATCACGGTTCACGACTACCTTTGGGGGTACGAAGACAGATTGGTCCATTTGGCGAACAGCGTCGTGCCGAATTTCATTAATTTCCAGAAGTTCGGTCTCCTCGACAGGGTGAGTTTTTTTTATCGAAATCTTATTTTGTCTGCGACGCTATATTTAGTCTAGACGAAGAAACTAGTATTCACCACCTCACCATTCTTCACGGCACCACGCTTCATTAATTATGTTACAAAAGAACCTCGATTTTTCTCGGAAGATTTCAATATACGAACTGCTCATTTTTCACGCGATTTAATTAACACCATACCTACCACCACCGGTCACAATGACCGGTTCCGGATATATTATATTACAGTTATTGAAATAATAAAAATAATTTTTTACAAGTCGAAATAAAATCAATCTTGTTATATTCATAAGACAACATGTACCAGTTACTTCAATTTTCCTTGACATTCTTCACGGCACCAATTAATTATAAATAAAAAAACTCGATTTTTTTGGAATATTTCAATATGCGAACTGCTCATTTTTCACGCGATTTAATTAACACCGGACCTACCCCCATCGGTCACAATGACCGATTCCGGATTTATTATGTTACAATTATTGAAATAATAAAAATGATTTTACAAGAATTGATTGTATAAATATCTTTAGTAGTGCACGTATTATAATAACAGCCGCACAGGGTCTAAGTAAAATCAATCTTGTCATTTCCATAATACACCATGTACCAGTTACTTCAATTTTCCTTGACATTCTTCACGGCACCAATTAATTATAAATAAAAAACTCGATTTTTYTCGGAATATTTCAATATGCGAACTGCTCATTTTTCACGCGATTTAATTAACACCGGACCTACCCCCATCGGTCACAATGACCGGTTCCAGATTTATTATGTTACAATTATTGAAATAATAAAAATGATTTTACAACAATTGATTGTATAAATATTTTTAGTAGAGCACGTATTATAACAGCCGCACAGAGTCTAAGTAAAATCAATCTTGTTATTTCCATAATACACCATGTACCAGTTACTTTAATTTTCCTTGACATTCTTCACGGCGCCAATTAATTATAAATAAAAAATTTCGATTTTTCTCGGAATATTTCAATATGCGAACTGCTCATTTTTCACGCGATTTATTTAACACCGAACCTACCCCCATCGGTCACAATGACCGGTTCGGAATTTATTATGTTACAATTATTGAAATAATAAAAATGATTTTACAACAATTGATTGTATAAATATCTTTAGTAGAGCACGAATTATAATAACAGCCGCATAGGGTCTAAATAAAATCTATCTTGTCATTTTCATAAGGGAACATGTACCAGTTATTTGTAAGGCCTGGTAGGTTTAGCGTTAAGAACGGTGCAAGAGCTTAAAATTGATATTGGAAGTAGAAAATATTCGAATCTTAAGAAATCACCGATAATACATGTCTTTCGAAAGAGATTTCACTTGTTAGCAATTTATTATCTTTCCCTACCTACTGGCGATTATAGTAATGGTCTTCCCCTCGCGACGCCACCGTACAAAAATAGCTTCGTTAACGAACATCCATATAACTCATTAAGCAAAGAAAGAACCATTTAGTTTGTTTAGTTGCGAGCACTTGTCAGTCATAAACGTTCCTCCATCTGGTTTCAACTGTGTAAGAAATTGTTTCATGGGAATGGTAGGGTGCTTGCTTTCAGCGTTGCTTCTTGCGGGAATATTTTACGGTGAACCGTATCTAAAATCGTTCACAATATCGCATATAAAAATGCATTTTGTAAAAAAATTTCTCTCCGTATCATCTCTAAACGTTTTCTACCATGTGTCACGTATTTTTATGCGTGCTGCACGGTTTAAGCAGTGACTCATTGTAATGTTCTTTTTTATCGATACGTTCATTTTTTGTCGGTATAATTAAAACATTGTAATTGATTTTCCTTGTAACTTTTCAACGTGAAACGATTATATTGAACACTCATTCTTTACCCCGAGAAAAACCCTAAAATAAAAAAGCATTTTAAGGTGAATATGTTGCACAACCCTACCATAAAACAGCGTAGTTTATAGATTTCATGGTATAGATAGGTTTTTAGATAGTATAGGTAGGTTTTCCTTTTATCTCCTTACCACTGTTACTTAATTGTGATATACTTGCCTATCGTTGTAGCTAAATGTGTTACCTAATAGACCAGACCAGCAATGTACATGCAAATTCCTCCTCGTCCCGATTAAAAAAACAACTTTTTACGCCGGTCAGTTTGTTCCACGCGTTAAAAACGAAATGAAAACATAGCGAGACTTCGAGGAAATGTTTGCATGCGTCAACTGCATAAAATTTGCAACATATTCATCATTCGATACCATCATTGACAGCTACAATGACTGCCAGTGCGATTCGCGTACGAAATAATTACGTTACAAAATTACAAATAATTGCCAACGACGTATTGACACAATGACACAAGTAATCGCGTCAGGGAGTGTGATTCTCGAGGGCCGAATAGAGGGAATCTAGAAATAATGAAGGAAAAAATAAGGGAAAGCTCGAATAAGTGTCAGCTCGTTATCGCGACGCGAATGCACGTTAGTGTCGCGACACGTATTGCGTACAGACTAGACGTACGAGAACATGGAAGGCAACAAAAAAAAAAAACAGAAAAGAAAAATATACCGGTTATTGACACAACCAACTAACCTTGTCGATGCATGAATCGACCGAATCATTTCACGTTTCCTGTTGCTAAACTTCGCTGCCTTTGTGCCGGTGTTCGTGCGCGAACCGTACCAATACAGATCGATCGATCAAAGTTGTAAACGCAATATCGATACCGCGCGCGACGTAGAATTGGAACGAGTTGAGGGGATGGAGGCCTCCCTTCACCCCTCCAACAGTGTGATTAAAAACATTTGTATATAAATCACTAGAAAATGCATCTATCTTTAATCCTTTTGGTTACGAATTATATTTATTCCTGGAAAAAAATCATGGCTTTGCTAAGCAGTTCTTTGAATTAAAATTGTCATTTTCTTGTTTGTGTCCTTATATAAGGACGCCATGACCGAAATTAGATATCGTTAAATTAATTAACCGGGTTAATTACACGTTTTCATGCAGCTTAAATTACAGGGTGTCCCGAAAATATTGTACTTCCTTGAAAGGGACATTCCCAATGTCACTTCAAGTAGTTTTTTCCTCTTTTTTTGCATTTATTGCAATTATTGCACAATTTCGAAAAATCTATGGTACATGGCTAAACACTTTTTAATGCGACCTTAAATAGAGACAACAATTTTCATTGTGGACTAACAAGTCATCCTCAATGGCGTCATCAAAAATAGTTTCATTAAAGATCGCAATATAAATGATGTATGCTTTATTTTGGTACAGCAGAATTATTGAAAATCCTATTAATAGCCTTCCGGTAGGTAAAGTGTTAAGATACAGAGATATACCAGCGTAAAATATGATTTGGTTTTCTAGAGCGAATATAATTAAACAATTATCTCATAATACTAATTACTAGACTGTGGATTTTCATGCAAAATAAAAATTTTTCATAGAAAACTTTTCACATTAACAGTTTCATTTAAGATTGCAATGTAAAAGAAAATTTCTATGCTTTCTTTTGGTATAGCACAATTATTGAGAATCCTATTAATCGACTCCCTGTAGTTAATGTGTTAAGAAATTATTAACGAAGAGCACGGGCCAATCAGAAGGCGGCTACAGCAGACAGATTCCGGTGCAACGCAAGGTTCCGGCATGACTTTGGCATTGGTCGAGCCGAAACTCGTGCGCTGTAGTCGCGTTCTGATGTGCCCATGTTTTTCGTTAATAATTCTTTAATAAAACCGGGCGGAGAATATTTTCGCGAAGGTTACTTCAAATGCCATTGGGAATCACAGCATTTTATCAAGAAGGTTTTCTTTGTTCGGTCTCGATACCTCAAGTACAAATTACCTTGAAGCCCTTGAAACATTATACATATGGGGAAAACTGGTAGAACTAGTTCCGATGGCTGGGATGGCTGGCAACATAAACAGTCTTCGATGGCAAGGCGACTATCAGCAGCATGGCTCGGCAATAACAAATAATCGGCACGAGCTTTAAAATGTATACGCGTGTGTGTATGAGCGTCGCTTACATTTTGCTCTCTTACCAAATCATTAACATATTTTATATAACATACAGCAAATTAAAAGTTCTACTTGCAACAAATAAGTGAGATGAATGATGAATATTCAGAAGTAACTGGATCGAATGTAAATTCTCGTCGACGGGGAAACCTTGTAGCTCCTCGTGATTGCCACTATCGCAAAAATTGTTGGTAATTATTGGACTGTGAATCTTTCTGCATTTGTAGCAGAATTTAGTGGATGAAATTCAAAATTGTTGAAAAATTTTTAGAAATGAAGATGTCAATTATATGATTTCTTCTCTATTCAAATCATTAAGGGAAGAAATAACATTCGATTTAGTTTTTATTCCTTGCAATCAATTCAGACAATTTTAATTTTGCATAAAGATCCGCAGTCTAATATTTATACTTCGGATTTATTTACCCTTGAAATATTCAGAAATCATATTTGTGCATGAAAAATATGCGAAATGTATTACAAACTTAAATTATAGCACTCTTACAGGTAATTCCTATGGAGTGTCGATTCATATAATGCATAATAAAATATACAAAATGTTTGTTATTCGATGTTGCGGACAAAAGTTTCCAAACGATATCAAGTTTCATACTGCATGCAATTTAACGTATTTCATTTGAAGTTTCAAATAAATCTACGGAAAACTAAATTTTCTTGTCAATGCGTTTACGAGCCGTTTTTCAAACGTTTCAAGTGTTTACTAAAAATTGTTCAGCTGAAGCTACCCTCACTATAAATGGAATAATCTAAAAAAAATAGCTCCTGATGTTCGGAAAGAAATAATAAGAAGTACGAAATATTAATAAAAATTAAATAAAGGAAAAATAAACATATTTTGTATAAATAAGTTTTCGGTGAAATCTTACAGACTATTGGAGTTTCTATCGATGTAAGTAATTAGATTTATTTGAAACTTAAAATAAAATCCGTTGAATTGCATGAAATATGAAAATTGATATCGATCGGAAACTTTTGTCCGCAATTATATATCCACTAGCAGATAGTTGAAAGTAAAATAATATTAGAACGTTTTAGTATTACATTATTACGGAAAGCGATAATGAACGCGACAAAGAATAGCGACTTAAAGGTACTGGCATCGTACGTTGCAGACTCGAGTCGCTAACCGTCCCGAACTGTCGGCAGTTTTCGCAATTATTCCCAGCCGTTGATCCTTTCACTATTTTGCATACGGTTTCAGGGTTCACGAGGTTAGTGTCAACGACTTCTAAACGCACAAAAAGCGATTATGACAGAGACATTTGCACGCCATCAATCGAACGTGCGCCGCGCGTGCCGATATTAATCCGAGGGAAATTGATCGTTACCGCGGGATTTAGTTCACTAGGAGTTTTATAGATGCTAGAAATTAGTCTCGATCGCGGGTTGTTCGTATTGCCGTGATTTCTGGCGACGGGATTCCTGAACCTGTTGCTCGATTTCTTGCGCTTTTTTTCCGCTATTACGATAAGTAACGAGTCGAAAGGAACTGTTAATGAAAGTTCTATGTCATACTCACAGGTGAACGATTGCATGTCTTTTTCGTAATCTGGTTCAAATAATTGCGGCATTAGTCCCTGAGGGTAATGTAATCCTAATTGGCAATATAAAACGAGAATATTCTTTTCACTTATATCTCATGCTTCGTCCTAGCGAAAATGCTGGATGATGGAAATTCACGACCACTGATTAACTCTAGCACCTTTGATTTTCTAGTTCGAAATTTTTCAACTTGCCGAAAATGACGAAATAAGTATCGCTTTGATCTACAATTAAAGAAATCTTCATTGAAAATTTTAAGTACGAGAAAAATAAATCGAACATTAATATGTTAATAACTTTTCTTTATGTCCATCGTATGTTTAAACAAAGTTGATGTTCGTAGCGCACTGGTTCTATCAATTTAATTGAAAGCAATTGTGCAATATATTAATTTCGACGTTTCGGCCTTTGTTTTTAGACCCTTTTCAACAGAATATCACCTTTTGTTTTTTGATAATTCACAGACGCAATCACTAATCTTGAAAAGGGTCTAAACAAAGACCGATACGTCGAAATTAATATATTGCAAAATTGCTTTCAAATAAATTAATCGAACCGGTGCGCCAAGCAGGTTGTGCAGAATTACAATTGAATTACACCAGAATTATAATTACAAAGTAATTCAATTACATTGTAATTCAGTTATATTGTAATTTATAATTCAGATCTTCATTCAGTTAAATTACAATGTAATTCGTAATTTCAATGGAGTACGATTATAAAATACATTCTAATTACATTGTAATTGAATTGTATTGCAATTACATTGTAATCCGATTATATTGTAATTTATAATTCAGTTCTACATTCAATTAAGTTAGAATGTAATTCGTAATTGAAATGGAGTACAATTATGAAATACATTGTAATTGAATTATGAAATATGCAAGAAAAATAGGCAAGAAGAGGTTGAAAATCCATGAGAAGGTTTCAAACAGAAGGTATTTATTATTTATAAATTTACTTGCTGCTCGTGACGTGCCTACGGTACACCTTCAATTATATTGTATTTCAATTGCACATCTGATTAAAATACTTAGTAATTGAATTACAATGTAATTAAATTAGCACAAATCTGGCACTAAGAACATCAACTTTGATTAATATTGTTAGTTATTCAAAAAAATGCATTTGCTCTAGTAGAACGATGAGTCTTCGCGAAAATCGTGGTTGCATATTCCGTCGTCTGTGATTCAACAGCATTGAATTACCGCGTCTGATCATTACTTGCCGTTTCTACTTACAGTTAGCACGGGCACGGATGCGTGAGTCGCATTCATTTTCAAAGCCGCTCTGCATAGGAAATAATTTGCTCTCTAGACTTTCGAGTTATTTTTACGTCAAGTAACGTTTTTGATCGTGAAAAAAAAACAATTATGCAACGTTTCGCTTGATCCTTGTATTCAGCGCACGTACTATAAAATATTCTACTATTCATTGCCAACTAAACGAGCGCAACTGAGTCATTCATGTAGTACTTATTCTCAATGATCACGATTTCAAGTACGATTCTACTGTTTGTAAATAGTTTCGTGACATTCCCTGGGAACGATAACACGTCGAATATGCCTATTCATTTCTTCCACGAAAATGGAAAGAGAATCACCAGGAAAATATGCAGTGCTGACCCAGAAACACAAGGATGCGTGTAACTGCTGTTCCTTGTTAAACATTTTTATACATTTTTCTATTTTCTATGTGTGTTTTCATTAAAATTGAACAGGTGCCTCTATAGAGAATTATTACATGAACCAATGCGTTTACTCGAATTCTACACGAACAATTATGTTTATAAAATTTATTTTCAAGTAATTTATAGTTGTATTTGGTATTTTGACTACCAGTAAATTCTCGGAAGTTATAATGTTAATGAAAGTGACGATTATTTCCATAAATATCTTGGACCAAGTTTTATGAAACACACCTTTGACCTAAAATTTTATCACATAGACTTGTCAGTCAATGCACATTTGCATTCTGTAAAACGATCCGTCGTGCTATTCAAAAGTCTAACGTCGCTCATCCAAGGAGAAATGAAACTGCATACTTTAATGAAAGAAGTATGAATTTTAAATTGTTCATGTCGTAAATTGTTTAACCATACTACAAGCTATAAAAGATGCAATAAAACCAGTGTGCAGTAGCGAGATAGGTCGTTAATACAAGCAGTCAGTATCGAAAGTCAACTTATATACATATACATATGTAATATACAATATACATATACATATATAATATACAAAACGTTGATAATGTAAATTCCTATTGAAATATTGATTAAAAGCTGCGACGTTCGTTTCTTTTTTGTTGTATTGAAATACGATTCAAACAGCACTTTTAGTTTTTCCCGAATTTTCCATTTTCCGGGCAACTTTTCGAGTTTTTTTTTTAAAAAAAACCTTATTCAGACTATTACGAACGTTTAAGAAAAATTGGCCCATCGGTCCAGCCGTTCTCAAGTGATGTGCTTACCAACGAACAGCATTTGATTTTTATTTATACTATAGACAAAGAAAACCTAAGTTGCCAAATTGTAACGGCGTATATCTGTCGTAAAAATAGGACTTTTGAGTATCTTTGCATTATCGAGAAATGAGAATGCGTATCCTGCACCCTTAAAATCCTAAAAACGAGACTACTCCCTCGATACTTGCCGTAGTATTTTCACAATTATCACTTCGAATTTTTCACTGTCATCGAGCATATCATAATAATAAACGTAGAACCTTCCTCAATACATCTTTAACGTTTACTAAGATACTAAATATACATTTCATGTTGATAATTTTTACCATCAAACCGGGAACATGTTTACAAACATGATCTAATAATAACGTCGCAAACAAAGTCGTATCACGAATCACGTTTATCGAGCGTATTTCTAATAGAAGGCTTCGTACAGACCTAAACAGCGCGCCGAACCGCGCGCCGAACCGAACATTTGCACGAACGTTTCGCCGCACCGAACGGCGAACGAAATGGACTTTTGATATTTCCAGAATTTCTTGCGAATAACTATAGAAGCTGCAGTGGTGTATACTACACAACGAAATTCAGAACATGTATTTATAATTATATTTGTAACATGCCTATTTAATAATTTTATATATTATGAATGTTAGGATATGCTTTATCTGCCCTACAAAAATATTTGCAAATGCCACCCATTCGCGTTTGTGCGCGCCCAAACGTTCGTCGAAACGTTCGTGGAAACGTTCGTGGAAATGTTCGTGGAAACGTTCGTCGAAATGTTCGTCAAAATGCGCGGTGAAATGCGCGAATTCGTGTTTGCAGCCGATCCATCGGCTTTGGATCGGCTGCAAACACGAATTTGCGCATTTCGCCGCGAATTTTGACGAACATTTCCACGAACGTTTCCACGAACGTTTCCACGAACGTTTCCACGAACATTTCATGACAAACGTTTTGACGAACGGGCACGAACGCAAACGGGTAGCACTTGCAAATCTGTTTGCAGGGCAAATAAAGCATATCCATAAATATTCGTAATATATAGAATTATTGAATAGGCCATTGCTATTTTATTGCTTTTTTTTTTATTTTTATTTTTATTTACTTTAATTCATTCAATAAACTGTTAACATTTTCTGTATTTCATTGTGTAGTATACACCACTGCAGCTTCTATAGTTATTCGCAAGAAATTCTGGAAATATCAAAAATCCATTCCGTTCGCCGTTCGGCGCGGCGTTCGGCGCGGCGTTCGGCGCGGCGAAACGTTCGTGCAAATGTTCGGTTCGGCGCGCTGTTTAGGTCTGTACGAAGCCGAAGATTATTAATTTGAAAATATCTCGGTGAATATTTTAAGTCCCACTTTGTGTATAGTACTTTTTTACGCAGAATTTCAAAATTTATCTGAATTTGAGAAAATATAGTAGATACTCCATTTGGACACTAAAGCATCTGGTAGAGGATTGCGAAGAGATGGAAAGAACAAGTTTAAATATAGAAAAGATAGTATAAAATAAAAGAGTGAGGGAAACAGTAGACTGACTCAGGAGTATCGAAGTAAAAAGGAATGAAGTAACCAAAAAAGGGCGAGGCAATATTAGATGTACGATAATAGGATAGATTAGAATAGATCAGATTAGATTAACAAATGGCATGCAATATGATGGCATGAAATTAAATGAATTATTATTAGTAGCAGTAGTAGTAGTAAATACTCCATTTAAAAAACTGAAGCTTTAAATAATTAATTTCACATATATCGTAGAACTCTTTTACCATATTTTCATACGTGGACCTACGCGATCTGGTGGTTGTTCTAAACAATATTTGTGCATAATGTACTCCAGTTACCACATTTGTAATTTTAATCCGAACTCGATATGAAAACAATTAGAAAGTGATCTGAAGAACAAGAAAATCTGTATAACAAAATATTTTGCAGATACACTATTATGATTAAGAAAGAAACAATATCTTTATATAGAAATCGTATTGTATAATGATTGATTTATTGCATTTGAAGTATTAGCTAATTTACAGTAATGTATATTTTCAAAACTATTCAATGAAACAACGGAATCCTTTTTCAAAACATACTGCGTTCGTATTTGATTTTTCTATTAAATATGGCCTCACAATGATTCTGTGGTAATACAATTTCTTTGTAACTCCAATGCTTGTAAACATGATCATAAAAATAAATATTTACATGAATATTCATGATTTAGTGACCGACAGTAATTATAAAGTCTGTAACAAATTCTCCAACGTCATCGTAACTACCGACATCGTAAAACTTTGATCGATGCTCGCGTTAAGAACCATATCCACAATTCGATTCATTGCGATTGCACTCTGGAAATGTGACTGAGCGATAGAAATTCAGTTAAAGATGAATATTTCTTTTGCACAGATGTACGACGAGGGCAACAACGTAGTATTCATGAACATCGACAAAAATGAAAACATGACTGAAGAGGAAGGGCGGTATCTGAGTATCGAGTCTTATAACTACAGTCCAGGAATGCCACAGTGGGGATACACAGAACCAGAAGGAAACGAGACTCTACCACAGTAAGAATCATTGCTTTGTAGTAAAAGAATTCGTTCACGATCGAGAAAGCCTAGACAGATCAAACGAAAATTTCATTTAGACTGGTCTAAGTACAGTACACTCTAAAATTAATTCGAACTAAACTAATCTTTGTTCACCTTCTCGTTTTCGGGTCTCATGGAAATCACCGACACAAAGGGTCTAGCAGAAATTAATCTAGTAGAAATTGTGTGGAAAACATTGCTTTTAGGTTGAAAGATAACCCCTCAAAATTTCAAGTCTCTAACCCTTCGTATAAGGATGATATGAGGATAAATACCCTTAACTATATCATTTTTTTTCTAGGTTGTTAATTAAGGTATTCTCATTAAAAAATACGAAAATACTCGTACTTACGTCCTTTATAACATATATTTTTTCACAATTGTGATCAAATTATTGAGGGTAGAAAAAAATATTTAAATTTTTAGGGGTAGGAATTTCAAACACCCCTTCGAGTGACCACTTTCAAAAAATTCATCAACAATGTTCTGTTACCTATCTAATACGTACAAAAGTTGCAAGATGGTCGGAAGGGTGAAAGAACATAGTTTCTTTTTTTTAATAATATCTTTTGATGTATCAGAAAAAATAAGGGTCCATGAAAACCGTGTCGGGGAAATTTGTGTCGGTGATTTCCATGGGACTCCTCGTTTTCACGCTTATCCTTGGTAAAGTTTTGCATTGTGACTCAACCAAATTAGACAACTCCGAGAATGTATAAAGTTACTAGAGATTACCTCCGAAAGACGTTAAGAATTTTATGCAAAGTGCCTCGCAGTTTACAAATCTATATATCACTGATCCTTTGATTTTGCATCCGACAGGAATACAATTTGCAATAGCGTCAAAGGTTGCACCGAGGGAGAACTGTTCCCAACGCATTTGGATAAGCACGCGGTGTTCAGAGTCTTCAGGAAAGCATTCTGCAGAGCTATTCCAATCGTATTCAAGGAACAATTGTGGCTGGAAAGTGGTCTAGAAGGATATTTGTACAGTGTAGCCGACGATTTCTTAGACCCACCAGACCTAAACCCTGACAACAAATGCTTCTGCAAGAATCCGTCTAAATGTCTGAAGAAAGGACTCTCCGATATGACGCCGTGTTATTACAGTACGTATACTTCTGTAAAAAGAATCAACTGTCTTCCAACTGTCAACCCTTCGTTTCTCTGCTCGTATAGCAAGCTCGCGGTTCGTACTTTATCACGTTCGAATAATTTACATTCTACTAGCCTACGATTATAGAAAGGAGGAAAGAGACTCACCGCTCGTCAATTTCCTTGAAGCGATCGCCTAGTTCCTGACAGCTTCGCCGAGGAAATGCACAACAGCCGTCAGCTTGCAACGTAAAATGTCGAAGTTTGAACTTTAGGAATGTAGATCGCGGCGACATTAAGAACCTGACATTTTCAAGGAACGATTCGCGGCGTCAGAATTTTTGAATCGCGAGAGCCTAATCTTTAACCCTTCACTGCATGATTTTTTTAATTGGGATGAACAAAATTGAAAGAAGACCAGTTCTTGTGTTTTATTTAAAAGAAAAATATTTAAACGATTTCAAATAACATATGTCAGAAAAATAAATATAGTAAGAAAACGCATTCTTAGTTTACTGTACCGTGTATTATACCAAATATGATACGCTATGCAGCGAAGGGTTAATTTTTGCCAAACACCCTGGCTCTTTCTCACTTTTGAAAATTATGTAGCCAATATGTAAGCGAATAGGATAATATAGTATCTTGACTATTATTGATTAAATAATTTATTTCGATACTGGCCAAGCCTGATATGTACCTGTCAGAAACATGGTCACAGAGTTAATGACATTTTCGAATCGAATAAATAAATCTGTTACAATGATATAATGTATAATCTAATTATTTGTTCAGGGATTCCAGCAGCCATGTCTCTGCCACACTTTCTTGACGCTGATCCGAGCTTGCTCGAAGACGTCGACGGCCTTAATCCAGACCCTGAGAAGCACAGGACGAGAATCATTCTACAACCGGTAAGCGATACCGAGAACCATCGAATACATATTGCCAGTGACGTGTTTGATTCGAAATCGAATGGAATTAGGATTAGAAATTGCAAATGGGTGTGAAACGAGTAAATTGATAAGAACTGAGTTGAAATTGATAAATGACTATTTTCTGAGACTAATGTGAGCATTAAAAGGCGTGGGACTGTTAGTGTATCAAAGCACATTCTTCGTAACGAGATTTCGCGATATTGCCAAACGTTTCACAAGAAAAGCTACGAAACGGGAGAAGAACGCATTCACTAACCGGTCGTCGTTTATTAGTTACCTAACCGGACGACGATAATATCTTGTGGAACTAGTGTAGCCGAACGGTTGCTATATATAGGCCAACAAGGTTGTCGACCTTACGAATTATTGAAAATGCATAATGTCTCGAAAAATCAGCAGAACCGGAGAATTCGGTACAGGTTTCTCTAGATCTTCGATTCGAGAACCAATGATTCACATTGTATCATTTTCCTTTTCAGGCGATTGGCATTCCGATGCACGTTAATTCGAGAATACAGATCAACCTCGTCATGTACCCGACATCCTACAATCCCAAGATCAAGGTTTTCAACGGACTGACAGTGCCACTATTCTGGAGCGATTTGGTGAGCACAAATAAACCATGAATTTTGAAATTTGAAACCATGAATTGAAAACCGAGAATTTCTTTGCCGTTCGTAATTTTCATCGCGACTGCGAGACAATATTACCCACTGATAAGAAATAACAATGTCATTCAGTTTGCTGAAAACTTAATCGATATTCGGACGTCTTTTAAATGATTAATTAGTTTATCGATCGTAATTTATCTGAAAGATATTATGAATTTTATTCTCGGCGCTAGGTTCGATCGTTTTTCTACACAATAGCTATATTGTAGGAATACTAAACGCTGGATTCGGGTATGAAACATCCGGTTCAATAACCACGTTAGCTATTAAAAATGTTTAATAGGAGGAAAAGGAAGATGTTTCGTTCTATACTATTAAATGAGTGTGGTTAAACAAAATATCAACTGTTCAAGGTTGATCTTGCATTATCTTAAAAAGCGCACTTTTGCGGTTCTTATTGGAAATTGGTATCAAGGTTGGCTGATGAGAATCTCCAAGGCCAATAACCCCATAACTTACATACTGTATTTCTCACACTAGGTAATCATAACCGTCTGCAAGGCAAATTTTATATCCTGCAGAGCGAGATCGTTAAAGATCTCAAGGACAGGGTGCAGAACCTTCATGCATTGGCTACAAAAGCTCATAAATTGCAACTCTTTATACGTACACCTGTGGTGCGTCATGATTTTTAAGATACAGATGAACGCATATATTAACCAATATTTGTATCATTTGTATTTGATTTCTTATTGTGATTCTTTATTGAACAACCTCGGTAAATTGGAATTCGCGTGAGAATTGGCAGTCAATCGATTATATCGTTTCCTTTTTGTCATATCGATGACCTTGCACACCAAGTTATTGAACTTGCTTGATCAAGTTTCTATTTAAGGGAACGAAGAAGCCGGTCAGAATTTTTCTTTTCATACCCCTACATAGGCACACGCCTGCAACAAAACTAGTACTTCAAGTATTTCACGTCCTTGCAAGGGACACGGCTAATTACGAGAAGAATAATCGTTGTCTGAGAATTTTGTACCTACTACATGGCTTGCGACTTTTCGCGACACCGTGTGTCACCATCTTCGTAAGACATTTATCCCACTTTTTCTCGAAATACTAAGAGTCAATGAATCTCAGGGTCGTCTTATAATATACAGGATGTCCCGAAATTCCCTCAGTATCCGGAAATGGGAGGCTGCTGAGATCATTTCAAGCAAGATTTTCCTTTACGAAAATGTAAAATATATTATAATGTAATATTATTATATTTTATATATATAGAATATATTAATTATTAATAACATATTAAATATCTAATTATAATATAAAATTTAAAGAAGCGTGAAAAAGAGATCTACTTTGAGCTTGATATCACTGTCCAACGAATTTCAACTTTTTTCATGTTTCCAAATAACTGTTGGGTGGATCTTATAAAGTCCTTAATTTTTCTCCTACACGCACAGTTTTTGAGCAACATGACTTTGGAAAAAAGTATTTTTCAACGTTAAACAAATATTGCGGTGTTATTACAAAAGATATTGAATTGTGTTCTTTGTAGCAAAATATTTTGTAGACTTTCCCGAATACAGTGATATCCAATAGTAATACATTATTATTGTTTAAACATGTTTAAACATGGTGTTGGACAGTGTATTTTACAACGTGGTTTTATTGAAACTTTAACTTTCATGTCGCTTCTTGCAACAAACGTCAAGTTCGATAAACTTGTAAACATTGCGTTTTATTTCTGTAACGATAGAATGCACTTTTAGTAAAGATAGAAAATCAATTTTATCGACAACAGTATTAAAAATAATACGTAATAGTCGCTTTTTTCGAAAAAAGATTAAGTTAGGAAATAGCTGTTCACTACACTCCTATGATGTAAGTCTGAAGTAATACGAGTGGAGTAAACGAAATTAACATCGTGTTCTAAGCTTACATCCTATTACTTGCATCTTGTATGTAAACAAATTTCAGTGTCGAGGGAATTAGTATGTGTATACGAGCGTAACATGCGCGTAAAAAGGGAAGCCGCAAAAGGTCCCCTATTTGTAGGTAGCACGCATCGAAGTTATTCAAGATTATGTAGATTTGTAAATTACAATACTTCGCACCATTTAGGCTACGAGTGTACAATAAAAACTTTCGCAATTTTTGCAGTTTTACCGTTTTTGTCATACAAATTTCCATTTATATATGTTTGTGAGCAAATATCGCCGAAACAAGTTGTCGCGTAAAGTTTAACCTTGACTAATTTTAACTATTTGAAAAATAATCTCTTTAAAACAAATTCACCGTGAATACAAATTAAATAATCTGTTGCGGAATACAAGCACCCGGTACTACTAGTTCCATCATAAAACTTATAAGGTGCATGGACGATCTACAATGTTTATTTAAAATATATGTATATGAATTTGTTTATAGTGCATACCGTCGCCGCCAAGTGATATACTACTCCTCTTGAAATTGGTGCTTCAAGTGCTCCCGATTGGACAAACCGTACTAATTTGGTCGCTATTCGTCGCAGGACTTGTGATGGCCATGTTATCAGTGCCCGCCATGATGTGGTCTATTAATCAGCAGCAGGAACCACTTCCGGTGGAGAGAAGAGACAGCACCGATTTAAGGATACCTCTCAACTACGGTCAATACACGACGATACGTATACTACCGGCTATCAAGAAGATCACTTCGAGGACCGATCTGTTTAGTTAACACCGCGGAACTGTACTCGAAAAGCGTCAATTAAACACAAAGTTACCGCGAGAAACGTCCTCTATACTCCTCGAACGTCTGACGGGTGAAAAGCGATAATGTTTGAACGCGTTTTTTGTTCTCGCGGGAAGAAGGGGTGCCGGTTCTCCTGCCTACTTTTAACAGACTCAGAATACGAAGGTGTCAGGTATTCTACGTTGCGGTACACATTCAGGGTTTCGTGCTAAAAATATTTCCCTTTATGGATCGATATTATTCTTCCAGGACATTCTTACCGTTTACTTCAACCCTATTTAATTCTAATCAATTTTTGAAAACCGTTCTTTGCTTTCTTTGATGTAACATTTATCAACACACACGATATATTTCTTGTTTAACTGTGGAATTTGTGATCGATCAGTTACAGCTAATTATATATATACATATGTATATTTATCGAGGAGTTAGAATATTTGTAACTATCCGAATACAACTTTGTAGAATAAACGTTTTTGATGGACTAAGTCGTATAAGAATTTATGGGAAGTTGAAACGATCAATTGTACGATTTAAAGTCTACAATTGAAATTAATAATCGAAACAGCAGTACAAAAGTATACAGGGATTGTCAATCAAAGAATACACATATACGTATTGATTGCGTTTTAAATGGCAACAAAGTAGATAGAAAAATTCCAAAAAATATTACCGTATTTTTGTCCACTTCCTATTCGATTAAATTTTGCACGACAACGCCGGAAATGCATTTCCGTACTACCTACATCAAACAAACTTCCGTACGCTTCACTACATTTTGTATTCCGTTTAATTGTTAACAAAGGTATTATACCATGTTAGTTTTAGTTTTTTAGCGAGTACAAAATATCAATTGAGTATTCCATTTTCAAAGTAAACGCGTATAGTTTTTTCTAACCCTACAGGGATGATGATGCACAAGCCTTCGAGAAAGAGAGAAAGCAAATGTGAAGAAGACAACATCAAAACAAACAAACACACATGGAAAATGGATACATATCATATATATCCTCTCCCACTTGCTCAATACTAACTTTCTTTGTTCTTGTTCACGAGACAACTTGCAACTATCAGCCAATAAAGGCGCAGAACAAATTCTTACTACTGCTTTCGAACGTCTCGTTGTCCCCTTAGTTGCGCAACGTTATAGGGTAAAACTGTATATTTTTATTTCGTACACTTGCAGATTGACGTTACAATAGAGAAACAACTAGCCAAACTAATTTGCAAATTTTTTTATATCTTTTCGATTTAAAACATTGACGAAAATTAGAATAATTTCATTTAAAACACATTGATAATGAAATTTGAAAAAGTTAATACAATTCAATATTATTTCACGTTTTTTATTTATTATGATTCTTTTTCTTAAAGGAAAACTATATTTAGCAAATA
The DNA here is from genome assembly GCA_028455595.1 of Lasioglossum vierecki. NCBI lineage: Eukaryota > Metazoa > Arthropoda > Insecta > Hymenoptera > Halictidae > Lasioglossum > Lasioglossum vierecki. The sequence continues at coordinate 2,459,038 of CM052340.1, read as the reverse complement.
TAATATAATTATATACAACATATTATTATTTTCTTAGATCGATTCTTAATTTTGATATTTTCACGATTGCAACTATTGTTCATGTCACATCTCATTTACTGTGCTATAAAAATATGTAAAATGTACTTTTAGGATTACAATTGTACAAATTTTAGAAACTATATTAATAAATTCATTTTTATAATAAATAATTAAAATGTAATTGTACGTGTTTATCAATGATTATTTCAGATTTGTAATAGCTCTAAAATTGCGAAAATTAAAAAAAAGGCTAACGTATCAGAAGTACAGTAATTTGAATTATAAACCCTTTTTACTCACACTAAAAGCATCTTGTTATTACTTATTAAATTTCTCTTTATCCTTTAATTTTAATTAAATAATACACTCTTGAACTATCATTTTTATATTTTTGTATAACTAGATATATTGTGTGATGGATATTATGTACATTTATGTAATGCTTATAAAATTTATTTCAAAAATATGTTTATTATACAAAGTAACATATATATATGTATGTATGTATACCCTACACTCTGAAAAACAGTGAGTCATATATAAAGATAACAAAATAAAACGAAATCTTCGAGCAAAGTACAATGTTATTCTAGCAGACACGTACTTGTTTTAGGAGTACTATTGACTACTATGAATCATGCAATTCAATAAGGATAAAGTAAAAATTCCGTAGGAATTAGCAATAATTTGTTGCATGCAAATATACGTATGTAGTAACTTAACTGTAAAATATACATTTAAAAGATATCTGTTTATACACTCTGTACACCTTTTAGACATTGAAGAAGCGTGGTTGTTCAGTAAAAATATAATGCACAAGTTCTGCGGAATAAGCTTTATTTATCGATGTGTTCACTGTTCCAAGTCTCTAGCGCTTCTCGTCGAACCTCTGCTTGGGACTCTCCGAAGTCCCCTTTGCAGGGCGTAGGCTTAATTTTTAAACGTACCTGATTGGACTGTCAACAACAATTACCTCCAATCAGGTACTTCACGCTCTTAGTTCATCCCCACTATCCCTTGCGCTCAAGGCTCGCTTTTTTGGGGATGAACAGGGAAAGTGACCATGGGGTTTAAAAACGCAGATGTAACGGTTTTCCTCCAGGTCCATGAGGTACCGCACATGGCCATTAAATGCGACCTCGATTAGCGTGACCCTTCGGAAACTCGGGGGTTTATGATACCAGCATTAGCTATTGAGGCAGGCAACGGAAGATTCTAAGGGACACAAGTCGTACCTTGTCTAAAACATCTAAATTGTATTTTACTAAAAACTGCATTCTCAAAAATAACTTTAGGGTTGCTAGCCTCGTAAACCGTCCCGACCATTTGCACGCCAAATGTTTCAAACTTAATGCAGCTGGCCGCTACAACATGAATCTTATATACAGTTAAAATATTTCAACAAATCATTTCAATTACAAATCATTTAATTTTGTAAAAACGATGTCCATTTCGGGCCTATTTTGTACCATACGATTAGCACACCATTTCCCCAAAAGTATTAAATTATTGTATACTTGTTTATCTTTCTCACCTGCTTTTTTATCTATCAATAAATAAAGTTCTCTATCATGCCAACAGTCAATAAAATCTTTTAAAAATTTATGTTCTGATCTGGAATCATCATACGCTGGCAAACCAGTAGCTAATTCAAATAAAACTATACCAAAACTGTAAGTATCTACCTTTGTAGACAATTTTCGTCCATGTAGAAATTCTTCTGGCAGATATGGCCTTGTTCCATGAATTTTACTTACCTAAAATAAATGTAGAATTAGAATAGAATAAAATAAGGGGAATGTGAATTTTTAGTAAGCTGAAATCATAATTCAGACTGTCTCGAATAGATCAAGTTTTAGAGTAGTAATAACTTGCTTAAAATAAAATAAACTATGGATTTACCTTCATTGAATCCTTTTCAGGCCCCTTTCTTGCTAGACCGAAGTCGCCAATTCTTGGTTCAAAATTCTTATCCAGTAAAATATTAGCACTTTTTATATCACCATGTATCAAAGGCTTCGTACTAATTGTGTGTAAGTACTGTAATCCACGTGCAGTTCCCTTAGCAATTTCATGGCGTTGTATCCAAGTCAATGGTTGACTATTGTGTTTTACCAGCAATTTGTCCTCTACAGATCCATTCTTCATGAGCTGATATACAAGACAAGGTGCTTTACCAAGTAAACTATATGCATATAGAGGTAAAATATTTTCGTGCTGATAACAATTTAAAATTTTGATTTCTCTGAGAGATTGCTGAAGCTGCACTAAATAACTTTCATATGAATCAGCTCCCCTTTTTTCTATTTTTTTAATAGCTACATCTGTATTCTTCCAGATACCTATACAATAGGAGACCAAAATAATGAATTAAAATTTTGTAAAATAATATCTCTTATAGAAATTGCGTAACTATTGAAGATATGCGAGAACCTATTCAGAATTCTCGAGAATCTGAAATTCTTGAGAACCTGACTTGTCTCGACCCAATGCCTTCCCAACCTATCTTGATCATCGAGTACCCGACATTTCTGGATTCTCACATACCTCTAAAAATTATATTAGAACATTACCTCTATACACAGTTCCGAAACCTCCTTTCCCTAATATGTTATGCTCATTCCAATCATTTGTGACTATAGATAATTCTTTGTACGATGCATGTGGCAGAGTTGCTTTAGTGCATGGTAGTGCTCCATCGTTGTTTTTTTTTGCACTTGTAGGGCTGTGCTGCAAAGAACCTGGTGAATGATACGGAGCTGCTACAGAAGCGACAAGTAAGTTATTTGAATCACTTGGTGTAATTCCAATCTGTTCAGCTTGCATTGGTTGATTTAGGATTTTACGAGAAGCTTCTTTAGTAATTGCTTCTACAACAATTTTTGGTACATTTGGTTCTGGTGGAGCGACTTGATTAAAATTTTGAGTACCTATCTTCAGATCTTTAGTATTTTTGTTGAGCCGCTTCCCGAGTATTCTATGAAGGTTACCTTCACCGTTATAAATTAATCTATGGAACTTCTCATTGATAAATGGCTTTAATGGAATCATTGCTTGATAATGTTCCATTCTGGATAATAAAATAAACAATTCTAATACTTTGTGATTATGGTGGCCCCACATTGTCAACAACTCATCTGTCGGATTTTTCTCCTTCCGCAAACTCTGTATTGTCAATACATCGTATTCCATCCAAACACCTGAAAAAATAATCTGTAATACTTGCACAAATAGGCAAATCCTTCAACAAAATTACATTACTAGTAATAAACTGTGTGTAATTTAACTCTTCAGAGAAAGAAAAACGTAAATAAAAAAAGTTTTAAATATATAAATTACAACAAAGTTCGAGAACTATATTTAATATAATTGGTGAACAAAATTGTTTTAGATGAGCAATCAAGGAACTGCCCTTTAAAGTAAATTTCAAATAAAACACTTAAAATAGTAGGGAGTTGTTGGCAACAAAATTGAAAAACAATTCGGAGTGCAAAGGATTAAAATTCTCTTTACATCTTACCAGCTAACTCTTCCCACTTGTCATTTTGATTAAGTATTTTACAAAGTTCTGACCGTTCGAAAAATGGTAATTGGTAAATATATTGGATTTTATCATTAGAACTTGACGAGGACATGATGTACAGATTGTGATAATATTTCAATTCACATACAGCAGTTGCCTATAAGTTTTCCTTTTGAAATGCATATAGCGCCATCTTGTTCAAGTCACGAGTTGCCAAACGAAGGCCGGAAAATTGATCTCGATAAGGTTGGCAAGACACAGAACATCTCCGTGCGATTGTATGAATTATTTAATAATAGAACGAAGTAACAACATTGGAATTGATTAGACAAATCAATCTACTGATATATAAACGGGCAGTTGTATATGTAAAAAGATTTTCATTTATTCGGATTGAAATAATTACAGGACAAATTTGTATGCCCTCTAGAGGCTAGACGATCAATCTAAAATGATCGCTCTCAAACATGAGCGTTTTATAACACCGCGTACGCCATTTTGAAAACTGAGTCGCACGCAAAACGTTGTATATGTTGTGGAAGCGGCTTTCTGCACGCTTTAAAAAACACAACATTCTGATTTTAAGATACCAAGACACCACCAATAATGGCGGAATACTTGGCATCAATTTTTGGTACAGAAAAAGACAAGTAAGTGAAATTTTCATTCGATGCTTGTTCGAATGTTTCGTCGTAAAGCTCAACTTTATTACGTTTTTATACCATTGCAGAGTAAACTGTTCATTTTATTTCAAAATCGGTGCCTGCCGACATGGTGATCGATGCTCACGTATCCATAACAAGCCAACTTTCAGTCAGGTAACGATACTTTTATTAACCTTTTTATTCTGTTTAACTTCCTTATTGTCTCTAATGGAGTGTAATGTTCATGTGCCGATGCCTGCCTTCTATTTTACCTTCATACCTGCTTATTATTTCCATGCTGTCTTCAATCTTCGAGTACTAATATAAATATCCTGTTTGTTGCAGACATGTTTATTACAGAATCTTTATGTAAATCCTCAGAATTCAGCAAAAAGTGCAGATGGATCCCATTGTAAGTATAATAAAATACCATTGTCAGTTAGTCAAGTAAAATATACCACGACTACACTCGTCGATAGAACGCATTAGACTGTAGTGTATTTATAGCGATAAAATTAATTAAAACATTTTACGCAGTTTATATAAGTCTTATAAATGTATTTTTATAGTGGTTGCCAATGTATCGGATGAAGAGATGCAGGAGCACTACGATAACTTCTTCGAAGATGTTTTTGTTGAATGCGAAGATAAATACGGTGAAATAGAAGAAATGAATGTCTGTGACAACCTGGGAGATCACTTGGTTGGAAATGTTTATATTAAGTTTCGGAGGGAAGAAGATGCAGAACGAGCTGTAAATGATTTAAATAATAGATGGTTTGGTGGAAGACCAGTTTATGCTGAACTTTCACCGGTCACTGACTTTAGAGAAGCTTGTTGTCGTCAGTATGAAATGGGGTACGTATGTCTTTAAACATTTCTTGTAGTGTGCTTGCAGCACAGTAATTATAAAAGCTATAAGGTAGTTTACAGATTTTTTTTATGTTCAATATTGTATATTGTTGCAGAGAATGTACGCGTTCTGGATTCTGTAACTTTATGCACTTGAAACCTATTTCTCGAGAATTACGACGCTATCTGTATAGCCGTAAAAAGGGTGGCAAGGGACGATCGAGATCGCGATCACGGTCTCGTGGTCGCGATCGCAAGAGGAGATCACGATCTCGCGATAGGAGATCTAGATCCAAAGATCGTCGAAAAGGTAGAGACGATAAGGGCAGAGATGGACGGTCCGGGAGGTATTAACTATAATTTCCATCTGTATAATTCCTGATAGAAGGATCCAAACCGAGTTATTATCCTTTTGACTATCTTGTCAAACGAACAACGTACTTCAAAGTACATTTTTAAATTTCATTTGCTAGTTGTCTAAAAAAAAAAAGCAAACCGAATGTTAGTTTCTTCACTTTGACAGTAATAAGTTGTATAAAACAGATAAACGGAACATGAGACGTGTACTTTTCTAAAATGAAATAAAACTTAATGCACACATATTTGAGTTTTAAATATTATAATTAACGCGTTTAGGAGAGCGAAATTATTTACTATACGATTGCTTTAAAATTAAATGTAACAAATGTCACTTCTTTCCAGATGTTACATATTAACATCAATAGAAACAATTTTGCTTTACTTTCAATCAAACTTAATAAATTACTATATGACTGTATAAAATACTATATAACTATAAGTAGATATAAATAAACTTAAAATTCTTATACTTTTTAATTCATTTTCTGTGCATTATATATGGACATCGTGACTGTATAAAGTTATCACAGTATAAAAGAAATTTTGCATGTGTAATAACAAAAAATAAAAACAACTGGAAAATTATGTTTACTTATTTCTTTAAAATCCAAACAGAAGAAAAACGAGTGTGTACTGTGACACACTCGTGCATACACACATCTGTAATGTTAGGTACGACGATTAATTTTATGAATCTCTCATTATATTTGACATCATTTTCGAAAGGTATGAACAGGCTATTTCTACAAAGTGCAATAAATTATATCAAATGCTCATAATATTAGTGTTGATAAAAAATATTTATTGGCAGACTAATACCAGATCAAGCTTCTATGTTTCCATCAGGCATTAAAAATTCTACAGAGATTTCTCAAACTTCTTTCCATAAGCAAATATTTGCTAATTATATAGGCCAAGTTACATTACATGCTACACACTAGCAAAATTCGTATAAATGTTTCATACTTTACTACAAACTGAAATTGTTAATTTAAAATGATTACAATTCGTAAAAAAAACCTGATGATATTTATAAAAATTATTTGGAATATAAATACAGAACAAATGGGAACTAAACATTATGTGGTAGGAAAGAAATTCAAGATTTCAATCTCATACAATAGATTATGTTCACCTAGAAATTTTTTGAAAAATGAATATTCAATATATATTTCTAAAGCATTTCTGTTTTGGTGAACATACACAGCTGTAAGAAAAATGAAATGCACAACTGTAACGAAGCATTTATGAAAGAATATACTTTACACAATTTCAATAAATTATCCAAATTCTTTTTATAAATAATGTGAAAATTATTGAATGTAGATCAAATTGTAGGTAACATTGGCTTTAACGTTGTAGCTGCATGTATAAAATTGTGATATGCGAATATTAATGAATAACGATGTAATGGGATACACGCAATCACCATTTAATACAATCGATATTATCTATCTATCTATGAACTATTGCTTCTTACTTCAAAATGACACGAATTTCTTAACAACTTCGTTAACTTCACTTCGTCGATGCACATGTATACATCACAATGTACTCGTGAATATCACGGATAAAATATATCATGTCAATGTACGACTTGCGAATGAATCGATATTACGTTTCTTTCCTTTCCAATGCCGACAATATTAAACACGCATTCATCTGATCTTACAATGTTTACCACTGCCTGTTCCAACAGGCAACACTTAAAAACCTTTTAATAATTTCACAGGAATAAAGGTATCATATTTTGCGGACATTAAACTATAATATACAATAGACGCATTTATGTTTCCTTTCCTTTCTTTTTTCCAATGACTATTAACAATTACCATTATGTAGTGTAAAAAGTATATTAGATGGTACAATTAAGTCCGACGGAAAAAGACATATCTTGTAATTTATTCTCATCAGAATTTCTCCAAAATATACTGTATACAATATTTTACGTATAAATATATACAGTTTTGTTATGAAAGCGCACTAGGTATCATTTAGTTACTCGGACATGAGATTGAGCAGTGCGCAACATTCTACCATTTATATGTTTCAGAAGACACACTACCTTCTTTAGCGTAGTTTACTTTATTTTTTCTTTTTTGTGGTAGTATAGTGCTCGTGTTTATCCGTTTACTTTTGCGTCCAAGCACAGAGGTATAAAGTGATTAATTAATTTCATCTCTTAAGATAACTAACAGCTTTTAGTAATGTCCTGCCCTCATCACTTGTATCATGAAAATATTTACACTGTTTAGGATACTAATTAATGATTACGATATTCCATAGTAAGTTTAGTAGGATATGAGATCATTGTTTAGGGGGGCTAATCAGCATAAACAATGAACTGTTGATTATCCACATCTGCAACTTCAACTTGAACAAATTGAGGTTGTTGAAGTTGAATTTGTTGTACTTGTCTTCCAATAGCGTTACGTGATCTATAAATTTATTAAACAAGATATTTCATGCTTATTACGTGTTAGAATCTAAATAAATAAATTGATATTTGTAGGACTAAAATATATATACTTACTTAGCTTTCGCATGTGTTAATATGTGTGACTTTAAATTCGTTGATTGTGCAAATTTTTTACTGCATCCATCAAATGGGCAAACATAAGGTCTGTCTCCAGTATGAATTCTAACATGAGTACGAAGATTGAAATCGAGACTAAACCTTTTCCCGCATCCTTCAAATGTACATTGAAAAGGTTTCTCCCCTGTGTGAACCAACTGGTGCCTCTTCAACTTAGAACTTTCGACAAAAGCTTTTCCACACTCTGCGCATACGTGTACTCTTGGCCCATGGGTGTGTAGATGTTTACGCATTGCACTGTTGTCTCTAAACATTTTTGTGCATCCTTTGTGCGGACAGGCTATAGTACGTTCAACACCATCTAAAACAGGTGGCTTGCGTACTTTCAATTTGTGACCAGGTCTAGCAAATTCAGCCAGCTGTTTTGGATCCGACAGGTCAAGACCTGGCATTCCATCAGAGATAGAGCTTCCAGAGTGGTTGAACTTGGCATTGGATTTACCGGTCATGTATTCTGTGTAGTCTGGATCAGGCTCTGGATTTGAGCCTTCATCTGGAACATCCACCAGGTGAGGAGCTAATAGGACACTCCCTTTAACAATAACAAACAAGCAGTCCCAAACAAAAGCTACTGTACTTATTTTTGGTTAGGAAGATTTTATATTTTTTTATGTGTATTTAATAGTAAAAGCTCTTCGACTATATACAAGTGTATATAATGTAAAACCAAAAATATACACAAATCTCAATATTTCATAATTAATATAGTTTCTTATGAAAAAGTAAATAATGATTAATACAACACTGTTTCATTAGAAAATTATTTCACACGTATTAAGTATGCCCTTTTCATTTATTCTTCTCAAAAATACAACCAACGAATTTTTCACAAGTGATGTACAGAAAATTGGTTGAAAAAAAAAATTAAACATAATAGACTACTAAAAATATACGCGTACACAAACTTCGAATACTACCAAATATTTAAATAAAATTAAATAATTAAAAGTAAATATATATATATATATATATATATATATATATATATATATATATATATATATTTTAAAACAATTATTGTTGTATTGTTATATCACAGTTATTTCCAGTTGTATTCACCGAATATATTCAATCATTTATTTATATAATAAAACGATGCGACAAAGATGACCATAGATTACATTCATATTTCTAAATTTACCTAATAAAATTATTTTATAACATTTTTTGCATGACATTATCCAAATCTCGGAAACGCGTTATTTTAGATTAATCATTATAATTGATGTTTCAAATAAATTCAACTATTCCATAATTGTTTCTATAAAAATTATAGGTTTTACATAGCATGACGTAAGAAGTCAAGACGACTTTCATATCTGCACGAATAAATCTAATATTTCTAAATAATTGTACAATTTAAACATGAAATTAGGAATTTTATTTAATATAAATATACAAGAGCTAATACAGATACAACGACTAAGAGTAAATAATTGATTGACGTTATGCATCGAGTAAAATAAAGATAACGAGAGCACGGAGCTCTGCTTGTTCTGCTGTAAGTGCATCTCCGCCATTATCACTCGGGAAGATAGATCCACGTAAAAGAAGCCATTTTCAAAATATGGCTGCCCCCTGGCAGCATAATGGCGTTCCCTCGATCAAAACAAACAACGCAAACTGTCAATGAAATCGTAGATAATAAAGAATTCCAAAATAATTCGTTGATTTCTGTGACAGTCCCGTAAGAAGAGCACGGTATTGATTCGAGTCCACCGGAAGTGCGTACTAACAGTGTGCATAGAGATAGGATACCAATTGCAAAACCTCGCAATGTGTTATCACGGTGTGTTTCATTTTTTTTTTCAGTTAGCAGAGAAGGTTAGAAAATAAACGATAAAGACTTACCGTCATCGGTACCTGAGGCCCACATCGTCACCGAAAATTCACCTTCGAGAGTCTTGATTTGCACTTGCTTCTGCTCCCACTTTCTAGCCTTCGTTTCCGAGCCCATTTCCCCGAAAATCGTATGGTCGGTCGTTCGAAATCTCGCCGTGCCGCTCTTCCTGGCCTTCTTGGGACCTTTCCTTGATGGACCGGGACTCGACTCGACATAAATATCGTTCTCTGGAACCGGGATTTGATCGTATACGCTTAGCGGATCACTACCGACGATTTCCTCTTGCGTCTGTAGTATGATTTCTTCGCGTCCTGGCTCTGGAAGTGGTTGAAGGGCAATCATCGGTTGCCCATCCTCTCCCTCGATAGTTGTTTCCACTGTTTCACAGGGTATTTCCACCGGTATTGTTTCTATTTCAACCTCTTGGATATCTGGTTGAATCTCCACTTCGGTTATTATGTCCGAGGACGCCATATTAATCTCCGCTGACGCCATGTTACTAATCAAAATGGCTGGTCACGAATACTCGCGCGACAAGCGGAGCGGCAAGTTAACCAGTCACGTGACACTCGCTCCCCACCATTGCACACAGCAAAGTGGTGATCATTCAGAATTTCCTTTACATCTGCTACCATGAAATTCTTCTACTGTGACGCAGCATTTGATTGCTACATCAAACGGAAGTCCTTTTCGCATCTTCTTCGAATGTAAAACAAACGATAGAATTGCATCGAGCAATTTATATCGTTTAAACGAGTTATGCGTTCAATCGATTTCTCATGAGAACCACTAAAGCACATTCTTTCTTACCATATCCCTTTTAGTATACTGGTACGCCATCTTCCGAAAAACGTGAGTAACGCTTTTAATCCGAAAGAAACTTAGGTTTTGGTTTGACACATCACAAATGCATTTGTTATATTATTCTTCACTTTCTGTTAATGCCTTAAGTAATTATTTTAATTTTACCTGAATTCACCTTTTCCTTATATAGACTAACTATTATGCATATGCATTTTTGAATATTTAAAACAAGAGTGTAGGTTATACATTAAAAGCTAAATTGTCACAATGGATTTGTCAAAGATTTCGAATGATAAAAAACTATATCTTTGCAAATGGTATTTTCGTGGTGAGTAACGTTTCGTTCGAAACATTACAATTGTTTATGTAAAATGCAAACGAGTATTCTGTTTGTGTCATAGCTGGGTTTGCCTTTTTGCCATTTCTTTGGGCTATAAACGCTATTTGGTTTGCCAGCGAAGCTTTTACTGCTCCACATTACGAGGAACAAAAGCAAATAAAAAGATGTAAGTTTCAAATATACCTATTTCAATGCTTTTCTATTATATAAATTAGTATATTGTATTAACCCTCACATGTTTATCAATATATACGCACTCTAAATTTTTCTTACTATACACATTTATTGTTTTATCTTTTTCGAATATATTTCTTCGTATTTCCTTTATAAACATATTGTGCATTTACGCGAATCAAATGTGCATTTTGGTCAACAAGCACAATATCAAATATTGAGCTTTACATATCGATGGTTCCATGCAAAAGTATGATGCAGTTGAAGGTGAATTTTAAGGTGAAATAAAACCCAATTTTGGGAAAATTTTGAAGTTTTATTAGTGAAAAATTATAAAGCTACTAGAAAGGTAGCAAAAGATCATCGAACACAATAGAAAATATTTTACTAATTAAAATATTCATTGCTTGAATAGAACAATTGGGTTTTACTGCACCTTAAAATACCGAAATTACTTTACTGCCACCCAATAGATTTGACTACATGTTTTTAGTATTCTTACATATACAAGTATAAATGCAGACTTGATAACAGATACTGTGTTACACTAAAATTTCAGATGTGATATTCTCTGCAATAGGAGCAGCAATATGGACAGCTGCTCTTCTAGCATGGGTCATTACATTTCAAACGCAAAGGACAGCGTGGGGTGAATTTGCAGATTCAATTAGTTACATAATTCCTACTGGTATTCCTTAATTTTTTGACTCACTCACTGTCGTTTAGTTACCAATAACTAATCATTATATTTTTAATGTATGAATAAAAAGCAAGACTGTAATATTCTTGTCCTGAATTTGGTTAAATTATAATACTCCGTCATAATATAAAAAATAGCATTTATTTTAATGTATTCAAATAAAATATTTCTAACACATAAGCTTTAGACATATGTATAAACTACAATGATTTATACATTTTATAATATTTGTAAAAAAAAACTAATATTTAACGTAATTTATATATTCATTTTATTCTTTCTTCGACACAAAACGAATTCAGATAGCTCTCCTAAAGCAATATATTTGTAGATCTTTGTAAATCAATCGTGATAAAAGCTGAAATAATAAAAAAAATTATTATTAATTGTCATTTATTAATATTTTTTATTGATGAAGGAAATTTACCAATAATGCCAGTAAATCTGCAGACATGAGCATATAAAATACATTGTGCCAAGTACTCCAACGTGATATTAATCCTGCAAGTAATGGACCAACAGCAGCACCAATACTGCCTGTTCCATCAATGATGGCAGTGACTGTAGCTAAAGCTTTAGAATTATCTCCTAGACTAGGATGAGTCCCTAGTTCAGCTGATACAGCAGTTGTTATCAAAGCATACGGTCCGGTAACTAGTAGTCCAGCTATTAGTAGTAACACTACGTTGATACCCAAACTCGTACTTCCAATGAAGTCGTATATAAATAACTGTGTCAAGATCATATAAATTAATACACGTTACATATAGATTATTCATGTTTAGAGAATAATAATATTTAGACTTCTGTTTACATAAAATAATGGTACATACCACGGGAACTGCACCTGCAAACATAACTGCACATGTTACAGCACTCATACCTGTATAATCAGACAAAACACCAGCGGCTATGGCACCCGCAATACCACCAACATCAAATAAGATCGATATATCTGCACTTAATGATGGAGTATAGGTAGCTAAAAAAAAAACAAAATATTTATTACGTGCCCAAACTGTGCAATGAAGATATGAATAATGCACGATGTAAGATAAAAGAAACAGAATATCGAAATATAAAAAAATTTATATATTAAGATAATATATTTACATATAATTTATTAAAGATCTATTATGAGAAAAGATTTTTATTCGCTATTTTGTATTCTAAGAATTCTAATAATTCGTTTTGATTCATCTTATAGAATTATAATATAACGATTACTAACTTGATGCTGAAATATACAATGGTAACCAGTACAGGAATGTGTAGCTTACAAGCTTTGCAAAGAATAAGCAAAGAGAATATTCTATTACTCCAGGAATAGTAAGGGCCCCTATAAACCCAATTGCATCTCCTCTATGATGATCGTGTAGGCGTCTGGGCCTTGATAATATAGGGCTAGTTTCAGATCTTGTACTTATCTCCTTTAAACAAATTATCTTTGTAAGTACCAATAACAGTATATGATGAGCACAATACATACGTGCATTCAAATCTTATATTTAATTTAATAGGTATTAAGAAGATAGTATAAGTACTTTTACATACATGTAATAGAGAAATAAATTATATTTTATGTTAAGCCAGTTATATAAAGTGCAATATTAATTATGTAACAAACAATGCATGCACTTACATTAACACCAATCTGTTCGCGGTAGGCACAGCGATAGATGAGACGCTAAGTACAGCAAATGAGTTATCTTTAGTAAGCTTATAACATGTGCAAAAGAAGTAAAAATATAATAATTATGGACTTATGAAAATATTTTAATATATGTGTAATGTTTGTATAGCATACGAGATACATGAAATTTAAAAAAAAGTTGTAATAGAGTCCAAAAGTAAAAAGCGCTTAACGTAACTGAAAAAGATGTAATACATGTTTTACAATTATATAGTACACATGGAATACCTTCAAAAAATTATCTACAGTGTGTCAAAAAAGTGTTTGCACACTTAGTTTGTTTAATAATTTTACATGCAGAACATATTACTTACTTTCAACATTCCGCACGAACATATTACTTTGTACATAGTGGAATATTAAGAAAAAAAAATATATATATATATATGACTGAATGTGCAATTACTTTTCTGGCTCAGTGTACCATTCAAGTGCAGAGTACATAGTATCAAGACAATGGTTATGAAGTATTTCTATCAAGGCACTGCATGCTGATAACCATACAATAACTCCATTAAGTAGCGAAAAATGTTTTTAAACTTACATCTTCAACATCGTAAACACTATTTCCATTATCTTCTATATCACTGCTTTCATCCGAACTGTGGATAACATCAAATTTTCTATATCCAGGAGGAACAGGTGGAATACATCCTATGTCTATAGGATTGGGTACAAGAAATAGAAATATTACAAATCCTGCTACGCCCATTGTGATTCCAGGTATCATAAAACTTAAGCCCCAATCAGATTCCACAAATTCAGCGGCTATTATAGTACCCAAAATGTTTCCTAACGATGTATGGGAGTTCCATATTCCGAAAATCAATCCTCGTTTTCCTTTACCAAACCAATTACCAACAACTGTAACTACACCTGGCCAACCTGATGTCTGGCAGACACCAGCAATTGCCTATAGAAAATCAATAATAAAATACATGCACCATAATCTGTACAATGATTTATAGTCGGAGACAAAATTAAATGTACGTCCTTTAAAAACTAATAACATTTTTCACATTGGACCAAACGACTTGTGTTTTTTGAAATTTTCTTTAAATTGCTATTTCTCGGAAGGTCACGATTTTTAACTTTTTTTTTATCTGTGCCTGTACCAAAAACTTGAAGCATACCTTTTATAGATTTAAATAAGTTACATATACACACGAAGTTGATCAAGCTGATCCCTCTAACATCTCAGAAACCTCAAGTTGTTTGGTCCAATTTGAAAAAAGTTATTAGTTTTTAAAGAGTGTTCACTTAATTTTCTCCCCAACGGTTTTTTTTGTAGTTTAATAATATATATATATATATATATGTACCTGAACAAGTACGAAGTACCATAAACTATGGATATTGTATGGCCTCGCAATACCAAAAAGATAACATGATATACCTGACGCTAACATACCAAATGTAAGAAAATAACGCAGATTAACTCTTTCTGCTATGAAACCACTATAAAGGAAAATATAAAGTTATGATCAAAATAGTATCTTTATTGTTTGTATCATAAATAAGCTCACTTTAATGTCACCTGAGGAACATTGCTGCTGCATATGCAAAGAGAAACGCAGAATCCAACATTCCAAGTAGTGCTGGAGCATTCTCAGTATCTGGAAATTATATAAAACAGTATAGAAATCTTTCTTACAAAATTATTATTTTTAGCGATACGTTTGTACTTACCAAATGGAGCCCAATCACACCATGTATCTCTATTGGTACTATTAATTAAAAAATTTGGAGGCGGTGACAAACAGCTACAATTGAGACTCAATACATTTTTCACCACAGATATAGGCTTTCGTGTCATATGATAGCAAGTATATGCTAAAAATGTCAGTGTTAAGACACCAGCTTGGTGCCATGACATTCGATTTACTCTGCGATTGAGACAACATTTCGAAACTGTGGATTCTAATACTTTGAGACCCCATGGTTGGTCTCTTAACGTTCCACTCATATTTACTACAGAATATTCTTCTTTTATCCTTTGAGATTTTAGAATGTACTGTGTCAATGTTAGCTTTACAAGCCTCTTTTTACTTTGTACTTTTTCAGTTTGCTTCTTCTCTATACTTATAAATCACTGTATCAATTTGTATCTACATATATCATTTCATATGATATAGGAAATACATTTAGTTTTTCAATAATACTTTGAATAAAATTAAATATAATACTATGCACTTTCCTTATAAGAATTATTATAATTCATATATATATATAATTTCTTTGTTTTGTATTCTTCTATATACAAAATCGTTTACTAATCATTATATGCATTTCTTGTTTTTTAATTTACTATTGATTAAATACATCTCAGTATCATTCGTAAATACTCTTTACAGAAATTTTGTTTCACTATGACAAATTAATATTCTATTATGTGTATAACAAAAGTGTATCATTTCACGACACACGCACGCACACACACACACGCACAAAATGTATATATATATGTATATATATATAAATATATTTTTTTTAATTGATACTATGTCTGCGATATATGTTTTCTACGTTCTCTTTACTGTTGTTTCCTTATCATGTCCACGACTTCACATTCGCAACAGATTCATAACTCTGACAGCTAACAGCTAACAGAACGAACTATGACTCATAACCTATAACAAAGAAAACATCACATTTGAAAACAGCAGTCGTAACATTAAATGCATTAATGATTAAGTATCACTACCAGGTATCACTTACTTCACACGTGGTACGATGCGACATCATCACTTTTTTTACTGTCTGTTTGAGAACAATAGGAAATGTGGCGTTAATTTCAGTGGAATGTTTACTATCGAAAGTGACATATGATAACGGCGTTTAAATACATAAACTCCATTCGTGGCGTGTGTGCAAACATTTTACATATTTGTGAACGAATACTGATTCTCATCGAAGGTCATTTGACTTTGAATGACAATTCAAAATCAGTAACAAATGTGATAAATTTTTATTCATGTAATTATATATACAGTATAGATTACTTACGAATGAAATATGTTAATCAAAATTATATACTTATATATAGTTATTAATAATATTCTAGGCTTCCTATATTTTACTATAAAACTTACAAATTATTAGTTAATAAATAATATATGTACTTCATATAAGTTCGATTATTTTTTAATTACAATGTCCATAAATAAGTATATGTGCACAAATTTTTAATAATTGTATGGAAATAATTAGAAACAAATTTATCAATATAAATTTGTATAAATAAATATATAATATAATAAAAAATATATATAATACGTTTATTATATAAACATAATACTTAGTATATAATGAAAGTGTTAAAACCGCTATGAAAGCTCGAGAAATCGAGTAAATAAATCTGCAACATATTTGAAGTAGTAGTAGTAAAAATTTTCTCAGCGAACAATGAGAGCGCGTGTGCGCCTGACCAATCAGATGGTCCCTTTGCGAGTCCTTCAGTGCCACGTTATGAGATCAGTGTTCCGATTGTGCCAACAATTTTTCGCGCATGCGCGGCCAAAACAGTAGCGTATCTACAAAAGACTGACGTCCTGAGGCAGTTATATTGGCGGGACGAGTCCTTGCTTTTTCATATGTATACACTAATAATTTTTTAAAAGCCTGCGGGGTGCTCAAGTTACCCGATTTTATCGAAAAAGTTACGTTACTGAGGCTGAAATTGCCGCGCATGCGCAAAAAATTGCTGACTTAATCGGAACACTGTATGAAATGCAACTAACATGTACAAACACAGACGAGGTATCCTTGTCTATAGTAGTAGATAGTACCTGAAGTACCTCAACGGTTTAGTACCAGTTTGAACTCAATTGTTATCATTTGTTTTTTGCAGTCAATGTGTCCGTTTAATGTACTGAGATAATGGCTAACGACGATTATAATTCTATTGTTCAATGGCATCCTGAAATGATATTAATTTCTGAAACGCCAGTCGTTTGGCAGGGATTTTTGACAGTATCCTGCCGGTCCAATTCCGGTCGTAAGATTCGAATCAAATTAAAGTTGACTGCACCAAGTTATCCATCGTTGCACGATGCAAAAATCAATTTTGGCAAAGAAATTACACTCATTCGCAATTCCGCTAGTTTCAGTAATCAAGTAAACGATCTAATGTCAAAGGCGAGAAAAGTGTCATTGTTTCTGAGGCAATTACAATCGCTTATAGTAAGTGGTAGAAAATACATTCGTGTTTTTATTCAAAATTCTTATATATTATATATTATAATTCTTATAAAATTCTTATATATTCATTTCAAGTTTTATGGAAAAGTTCAAATTTCTTTTTTGTGAGGTATATGCCAGTAAAAAGAATAATTATCTGCAATGGACTTTTTGCCACTGTCTCTGAATTATTCAGGGTATTATTTTTTGATTAGTAGACAGTGGATCTTTATGAAATATAAAAATGTTCGACCTGATTCATTGCAACAAATTGCAGTGAAATAGAAATTTATATTTCTTTCTTAATATGTTTAATAGGTTAAAAATAATATAACATTATTTTTAAATTCTTCTATTTTCACTGTTCCAAATTGCACCTGACCATTTTCGTCGTGAATGCAAAAAATCCACTGTCTATCGATTAGATTTGTTTACTTGTTAAGGGGTCAATAATTATTTGTTACTTGCACTTATTAATTTTACATTGAAGTATATACGATTAATATACTATAATATAAACAGAGTAATTTTATTGATGCTGCTTATATTGAAGATAACATGCATGATGCAATCGATAACAATGCACTAGAGATATTGCAAGAGTTAAAACTTGTTCTTGAGATTCCATCTGTACGTATGCAACATTTTAATACTAATACTTTTGATCCATAACAAATTGTATAAACATTACATCACTTCATGTTTTTGAAGGATGTCCAATTATTATCTGACATTAGTTTAAACACGTTCAAATTATCAATGAACAATGTTTGTTTAAAATTGCAAAGAACGAAGAGCAAAGCTCGTCCATGGATTGTTATTTATTCTGATTTGCCTGAAATTCCTGGCTTTGGACCTTTTGAAAAAAATGTATCAACATTAAATATAGCACGAAGTAAATTTAAAGTGCAAGTGGAAATGCTTAAAACAGCTTGGCTAAATCTACAACAAATCGATAAGTAAGATCTTCTCAAATACTTCTCTTCAACCTTTTAATAAATATGGAAATATTATTTTTTATTACATAGGCAATGTTGGGTACTGGATCCATTACAACCAAAACCTTGCCACCTTTATCGTCGAGTTTTCCTAACACCATCATTATCAATGTTTGTAAAAATAAATCCTTTGAATCCTATGGATTTACCTGAAATTAAATTCATGGGTAGTGAGACAGAAGTTGAGCAACAAAATGATTTTATATCTAAGAACGTTCATGTATGTAAATATATATTTAATTATATAAATCTCATTTTATAATATAAAAATATTATTTATTTCGATATTTTTCAGAATTGGAATCCTAAGTACCATATCATGGACAACTTAATGATGTTATTAAATATAGCAGAATTTCCGAAAGAAGAAGTAGACATGTGTATAAAAGATGAAAATGCTATTGTCACTGACAAAGAATGTTGCATTTGTTTTTGTATGGTATCAGACAACGAATTGCTACCTGACAAAATATGCAATAATGAGAGATGTAGGAGACATTTTCACACACCTTGTTTATTGAAAGTATGTTTGTTCTTTAAGACTAAGGAATTACACAAAAAATACACTTGCCTTTTGACATACATCGAATATTTGTTTCAGTGGCTGCAAGCTGTTGCTGGTAATCACATTATATTTGACCATATTCATGGTAATTGTCCGCATTGCGAGGAAAGTATATCATGTTGCATTAAATAAACCTTTTCCCATCGAATAGTCATTAATTAAAGTCATTCACGTGATATTTGTACTCAAGTACTCTAGTTTATTATTCGA
Source organism: Lasioglossum vierecki (assembly GCA_028455595.1). Classification (NCBI taxonomy): domain Eukaryota; kingdom Metazoa; phylum Arthropoda; class Insecta; order Hymenoptera; family Halictidae; genus Lasioglossum; species Lasioglossum vierecki. The sequence goes on along the minus strand of CM052340.1, from coordinate 2,439,536 downwards.
ACACGTGTATGTGATTACAATTCGTGTTTCTTGTCCATTGTTCAATAGAATTGTTAAATTCTGGAGAACCACATATTAGAACTAACGTGTTATTCACATTCTTTTTAAGAATTTCGTAAACTGACTCCTCATGTAAGCGGCCAGATTTTATATCAATACCATGAAGACTGTGAACTTCATCTGAAACAAAAATATTTACAGTTTTTATCATTTAAATGGAAGAATAGTATTAGTCAATATTAAATAGAAACCAAAGAATGTATTAAAAATGTTATAGAATATCGAAATTTTACTAATAACATATTATTGTATTAATATTTGTTTAATAAATATTTAGAAGATATAATGATACCGTCTAATAGTTCAACATACTCAACAATTCTGATATATATAATATAGATTTGAAATTCCAATAATCTGAGAGAACTTGTAACTCTTTTTTCAAAGGAATCTGTGATATCTTTCGAAAACATCCTATAAAATGGATCTTTGTCTCTTCAAGTTCATTATCTATAATTGATTTAGCTATGGGATACATGGCAGTTATACCAGATCCCATACAAAACATAACTATATTCTGAAAACTAAAATAAGCAATCATTATTTTGTTGGTAATTTGGTTAGACTGCAGATTTTTATGCAAAATGTCAATTGTCTGCACCGATTGCAACAAATAGAAACTAAATTGAATGTTATTTCTTCTTTTAAAATTGAGAAGAAATCATATATTGACATCTTCAATTTTCAGAATTTTTCCAATAATTTTATATTTCATCTACTCAATTTTGCTATAAATGCATAAAGATCCGCAGTTTAGTAATTATATTATTATCCATCTCCTAGTAATTTGTAAAGAAAAGACTAAAATATAATAATTTCAAACCTGTTGCATGTATAGCTGAAATTTCCATATGGCCCTCTAACACGAATTTCATTGCCTATCTTTGCTTGTCTTAAATATGTACTAAATTTTCCATTGTGATAAAGCCTAATTAAAAATTGAATACTGTTGTTTGTATAATAAAGAGGAGTGTATGGTTTAGTCGCATCTTGTAGATGTAACATGACATGTTGCCCTGGTTCAATTAATAAACATGCATCCTTGTTCCCTTTATCATTTCCTGTGAATAATATAGAAATTATTATATATTTTAATAGGCAAACGTGTAATGTGAGAATTCTCACTTTATAAAACTTAAGTTTACCTTGATATTTCAGAGAAAGTAAAATATAAGAGTCCGCAGCTTCTTTAATGTCGATTATTACAAAATTCTTATATGAGAATTGACACAATATATTTTTACTCATTTGCACTTTCGCTTTTCCTTTTTCTTTTTTTTCGTATTCTTCCAATAATTTTGCATGTATATCGAAGACACAAGGATTACATCCATTATGACAGCAATCTTCTTCCGACGGTGTTGCTGGTCTACTGCTATCATTGTTATTATCATTGCTAATACTATCAGTATTCATATTACATTAACTTATTCTACGTTCGTAAAAGTAATAAACTCTATCACGAAACATGATAATGACAATACTTCACGAAACTAAACAATTTTCGGTACATAAATTTAATTAACGTGCCACAGTTACGTACGCGGTTAAGCACATGGTATTTACGTTTAAATATGTATGAACTGTTATGAACCCATAACCTAGGTTGCATGTTAGTACTTATAGTGATAGTTACACATAAATGCGAACATATACATACGTACACACGTATATGTATGTACACGTAAAACTTATTTTCAGTGTGTTGAAGCAGAAGCTTTTATTCAAATACGGTTCTACAATTCTTCTTTGTCTTTCGAGGTTGTGACGAATTGACACTGTTTCAAATAAACTTGATATTTAACATAATATTCCTGGACGAATTAAATCACTTTATTTGAATGAAACTACTTCTTACTTGTTATATATTTTTATGAAAACTGTGCGTATGACGACTGGCGCGTCACCACTCACCACAGAAGACTTCAAAACAGAATACATGCATGCATGTACGTGTGTATGTATGCTTTTATACGTAAATGCATCTGTATTTACAATAAGAGATTATCGTATATATGTACATGTGATACATATAAGAATATTTGTGTCGCAGTGACTATTATCAGCTGGTTACTTATGTAGCGGTTATTTTCACGAATAACCAAACATGATCTTCGAAAATGTACCAGGCATGTATTTTGACGGCAACAGAAATGATAATAATGATAATGATACAAAGTTATATATCTATCACTTATAGCGAATGACGTAGCACGTTGAAATACACAAAGAATTAAACAATGACAGCGTCAGACGTGACAGTTCTTCCAAAATGTTGTAATGTATACAGATTGTATATATAATTTTGTTACATTAAATGTACATTAACTGTTAGGCGAATATTTAAAAAGTCTTTTGTTCGTAGTGTAACATTTATACATAGTGCTATAGTTTTATAATTTCTAAAAGGATTATAAAATGGATGAAACAATCAAAGGATGGAAACGTTATGTACTTGTACAACCACCTTTGATGATAATTATATTTGCTCAAGCAATAACAGGTAATTGACATATTAATTATGGTAAACATATTGATGCAGCAGTGTTAAAATATACCGCCAAGTATCAAATGAGTTTGTTTAATACTAGAGTTAAATTAATTAATTAACGTTGAATTCAAATGTGTGATTTAATTTCAGGTAATATTTTAACAGATTTGATAATGTATCGTGTTTGTAGTATAACTTTAGGAATAAACGAATCAGATTGTTCGCATTTGCACGAAAGCAATAGTTCTGCGATTATATATGCAAAAGTACAGCCTATAGCAAGTGAAATATTGATGATTAAAACTTTTATCGAATGTATTTTTCCTACATTCTTATCCTTATTTTTGGGACCGTGGAGTGATAAACATGGAAGGAAACCTATACTAATTTTAGGATATATTGGTTAGTAATATATTATCTTACAAAAGAGTATAACGATCAGAAAAAACTTCAGAGAAGATTCATTTGATGTACAACATACTTATGATTATTGTTATTATACCTTCCTGTCGTAGGTATAATACTGACACATTTAATGTTTGCCTTCATGACTATTTGGGATATTAGTCCATGGTTTTTATTAATTGCTTATATCCCATATGCATCACTTGGAGGATTTTGTATAATCTTGTTGGGTACTATTTGCTATATCTCTGACATATCAAATAAGAAAGATAGAGCATGGCAATTAGCTTGGATGGAAAGTTCAATATTTATTGGCATTATACTTGGTCTATTAATGGGCCCTATTGTCTTTCGAGCATATGGATATACAAGTGTATTTTGGTGTGCTACTGTATGTTGCATTGTAGCAGGACTCCATATTTGCTTCTTGATTCCTGAGACAATATCTAATAGCAATGCAGTATGTATTTATTATTTTCATTGGTATAATTGAATAACTTTATAATAAACTGCTTTTACTGTTACAGAGAAATTTCAGCAGTCTGTTCGATATAGATTTAGTTAAGGAACTTATTATCACATGTACCAAGAAACGAGATGGTTTCAATCGGTACATAGTTTGGTGCTGTATAAGTGTTACTATTCTGTTAGTAATTGTTTTCCAAGGAGAAACGACTATCGGATATCTATTTACAAGTGCCAGACTAAACTGGGATGTAGATAAATATTCTGATTTTGTAGCAATAAAATTACTTCTTATAACTTTCGGAATAATATTCGGAGTAAATTTTCTGACAACATATGCAGGTGCAGTGATAAATACGTATTTCGATAAACAAGTATAATACCAGAATAAGTAAAATCATGGAAATACAATTATTATTTTAGGATTTTCTGAAGAGGCAGTGGCTATAATGTCAGTATTTTCAAGTTTATCTTGTTCGCTAGTTCAAAGTTTAGCATGGAAATCTTGGCATATGTATTTATCAGCAGGAGTTAGTGTATTTACCGGTTTTGCTAGTCCAATGCTGCGTGCTATAATATCTAAGTCTGTGCCTTCAAAGGATACCGGTAAAAATAAGTTGAATTATAGTTACATTTGTTTATGACTCACACTAAATGTTAGTTCATTTGACATTATACCTAAAGGTCCATAGTTACTCCATATTTATATTTTAGTATATATTCAACGGATTAGAAAAAATTCTACATTCATGGAACTTCTTAAAGGAAGTCTCTTATGAGTGAAGAGATTTTATACTTATTAAACAAAATTCGTAATTATGAAAAACTATGTACTGAAAGGTTTGTGGGGAACGCAATACGTTTTATGTGCGAGTTTTACATAGTCATATTTGTTACAGTATAACTAGTTTATACTAATTTATAGCTGTATAATACTGAATTACTAATGTTGGTATATTTCTGCAGGTAAAGTATTTTCATTGACAGTATCTATAGAAACATTAACACCAGCTGCAGCAGCAGCATTATACGGGATGATTTACGCACATTATATGCCACCTATTTATCCTTTACCAGTTTTTCTGGTATCTGTAGGAATTTGTGCTATTGCGATACTTTTACTTGTAAACATACAAATCCAAAATAGAAAGATCAATTGCGCAGTATATGAACCTTTGACACAAGATAGTGAATAATTATTGGTTTTTATCAATACTTACAAAAAACATGATGGAACAAACGTACAGAACACAGAAACTACAAATTTATAATTGAAAATGAGTATTTAATTGCGTATATTTTGTATAGCTTTATATAATATCATATTAACAAGAACAAATAAAGTATAAAACTTTTACTAACACTTCTAGGCAAGTTGAATAAAAATATCTTGAGTAATGAGAACCGGAATGTAAATAAAATTTGGAACAATATATCCGTATACAATTCACAATTCGTCATAATAGTCAACATGATCACCTGATTTATACTTATGATCTTTAAGAACATTTAAAAGTCGGTTAACAGTTTGCTCACACGTTAACACTGTTTTCTTCTTTAACATATCATTAAATGAGGCTTTAGTTTCCTGATCACCGTGTTCGTTACATACTTCCATTAACATATCAGTTTCAACCGGTCCTGGTGAGTAATTTAATACATTCACTTCTGGGTATTCCAAGGCAAACACCTACATAACACCAACATGAAACAGTAAATAACTACTATTACATAAATAACGAGTAACTAATGTATACACTACCGCTCATAAGTATGCGGACACTTCCTTTTTCTGTATAAAACTAATAATTTAGAACAATATTTGGAAAAATATTTAGAACAATTGTGTCACTTATAATAATAATTATTATTATTATGTATATTGTGGTATCATGGCACAACAGAATTTATTTTTATGTATAAATTATATAATGAAAATGCAATGCAAATAATTTCTATCCACAAATACGAAATCTAATGGAACTGTTTCGATGCTTGAAAGAATTTCAAGTTTCACTTTGTTTCATTTCTATGATCGAATGCAGAAAATTTTTCGATACAAATACTAATTGAATAAAAAACTAATAGAGGATTGCCGCGATTAATGCAAGCGGTAATATCTAATCGCGGTGGATATGTCGACAAATCTCGTATTTAATTTTAGACTAATATGTTATCGGTAAGTTTACACATTGGTAGTTTTTAACTTGAAACATTAGATGTTCCATAAAAAAGTAATAAAGATTGACTTTAGTCACTATTGTAGATGCTTAAGTAACTTTTTGGCGTTGCTATTACACATTTTGTAAGTGTCCACATACTTTTGAGAGAAACTTATTACCTTGAAAAACATTTCCCTCGCTGCTTTGCCAGAACAGTAATAAGCTGTAGATTTTAATGGTTGAATACCAAGTAATGAGGTAATATTTATAACTGTCTTGTTAGCATTTGCGAGTTTGGTAAATATTTTCATTACAACAGCATTTAATATAGCAGGAATAAAGACATTTAAGTCGTAATAATTACGCCATATATTTATATTAGTCATATCAGTTGTAAGTTTTGTAAGATCTCCCATCGTACCAACATTGTGTACTACGACCATCCGATCAAAGTCTGTTGGTAGTTTGCCTTTCTTAGACAGAGACTGCATTATAATGTCTAAAACATATCTGACTCAATATTGTTATTCGGAAAAGATAGACTTTGAGAAAATGTATCAATATACATATTGTCTTTACATTTTCACATGCAATAAGGATTATTCGGGATACTTAGTAACTATAGGTGTATGAGAACCTGAAAATGTCGGGCGAAAATGGGACAAGAATTTCAACTCGATTCAACACCGATGCCTTCTCAATATGTCTTGACAATTTTGGATTCTCATATGTTATGTATGTGTATATGTATATTTTTAATATTTACCATGTAATTCATCGTTTGTTGCTTTGCTTAAATCAACGCTAGCAGTGTCAACAGTTATGGTAGAAGAAATATTTTTAGCAGTTTCTTCTAAAGCATTCAAGTTTGTCGCCAGTAAAAGAGCATGTGAACCCTCTTTTAACACCGAACCAAATGATATCGCAATTTGTCTTCCAATCCCACGACTTGCACCAGTTATCAGTAGAAATACTTTTCCTGACAATGCCGTTACAGCCATATTTTCTTTAAGAGAAATAGATAACTACTCTAATTATTCGGTTTATGAATGAAATTTTATTTATTTGTAAAGGATTTTTCTATAATCTCTTTCTCTTGTTCAGTTTCAAGAATTATTTGAAGAATGTCTGCCTTTAAGAGATGAATAGATTCGCTGGCAGTTAAAGCCTAAAAAGATAAATATATTGATAACGAACATAATTTAGATGAAGTATTTCGATTGCATCTTGTCGATATAGCTATAATTACTTGCAAATGAGGTGCTATGTGTCTTATCAAAGGATTTGCAGCTAATTCTGTTTCCTCTCCCAATTCAAGCTTATAACCAGAAGTTATTAATCGAGCAATACAATCCTCTTTCACTTCTACTAAAGACGATATTAGATCCTTTTTGGATGTTCCTTTCTGAAGGTTATTGAGTCTAGTATCTACAAGAATAGCATTATATAATTTCGTATAAAGGTGTAAAAGAAATGATGAATTGATATGAAGAACATATGGCATTAGTATACGACAGTTTTTTGAAAATAAGCAAATATAGTTAATTACTTACATAGTTTTTTCAAATACTCTTCCGAATCGGCAAGTTTCAAGTGCTCCGATTGATATTCTACAAAAGAATCTTCAAAATTATCGATACACTTATTGTCACCAATCTCTGGAGCATCTATCCCACACCATGGATCAGCGATGTCTGTCTTCATGTTTTATGGAATCGCAATCTTTTTCTAGTGATACTTTCAAGGTTTAGCAATCGTTCTTACATAAATAGCGATAGAAATCACCTATCTTACTTTGTTTATCTTGCGTAAATGAAGGTTATTTAGTAGCTTGTCTTTATAGTAACCAATAGTAACATTCAATGACAAATATAGTACGATAGTGCTCACTCTCACTGGAAGGCACCGACGAGACACACTAATCTCGTCGGTGGTCCGGAGCAGTCCTGGTTGGTCCTGGTCTGGAGTACAAATGACGTTCTCGGGGGCGCTAGTACCCCAAAACCGTTGGACAGCAAATTATATTGGGTGTCTGGTCTATTCCTATATCTCGTCTGTGCTAATGGTCGAATCAATCAGAAAAACAGCACAGGATCGTCTCAAATTACTTCTTCCTGTTCGTGCCTCATTCGTTGAGTCACGTTATACAATTTTTTAAGAAGAATTCGTTAAAAATGGCACTTGCATACGGTATGTGCGAAACGCCCGGTTGCAATACCGTGGCCAGCCTTCGGTGTCCAACATGTGTGAAAATGGGTATACAAGGTTCATATTTCTGTACCCAGGTACGAGACACTAGAATTTTATAGGTTAAGTCATGAAACGAATCTGAAGACTATAGATACTTTCTAAATATGCTTGATACTTTCATTCACATCACATGACAATGGTCGACGACATTTTGAATTTCAAGTCCCGGCTATATTTGTTTAACAATTTCAATAATTGTTACCTATAATTATCTGCAAGATTTCATATTCTACATATCGCTACAGACGCGATTCACGTTTAGAAAAGTTGAATCGATAATAAATTGTCACTAGATATTGGTTAATATATATATATATATATCTCTTTTTTTGTTTGTTTTTGCCTGCTTGTAACAAGTCTCTGTTGTAAACATTAATGCTCTAAATATTGTGCCATGTTCTAGGATTGTTTCAAACGCAGTTGGAAAGTACATAAAGTTATCCACAAGATAGCGAGTGAGTTTAATAGTCTTATTTATATATATATATGTAACAATGAATGCTACGCATAAAAAGTAATATGAACTACTATTAATTTACAACAATAACATTCAACATATTCTCGTAAGAATATATTTGAATGCAATCTTTAACAGTAGACTTACTGAACCCATTAAAACAATAAATTCCAAACTTTTTAATTTATGATTATTGAGAATATACAGATGCATTTACGTGAGATATCGATAAATTAATTTCTTTGGATGTATATTGATAAAAATCACTATAAAAATTGATTAAATTACAGTCTTGTCATATTCATAAAGTAATGTAAAGTAATGGTTATTTTGAATGTTTCATAGAGACCTAACGTTAGAAAGTTTAAAATGAAACAAAAATTGTCTTCTTTGTATAGAAGGAACAGGTGCAGATACATCATCCAATGATTATAATCCATGGCCTTATTACCATTATACTGGGCAATTACGACCTTACAAAAGAGATCCTCGTCGAGAAGTTCCTGATCATATTAAACGTCCAGATTATGCTGAAACGGGTATTCCTGTGAGCGAACAGGCTGTCCGAGATTCCAGTCAGATAAAAGTTCTTGACGACGAAGAAATCGAGGGTATGCGGGTAGCATGCAAGGTATAATTATTACTATAATGACTCTGCTCGTTTTCTGTTGACATTGTGTTAACTTCAAAGTTCTGTCAACTGTAGTAAAATGTGTTAAATTTCTTTTCAACAAAGAAAGGATGTATAAATCAGAATTATTCTCATAGCTTGGTCGTGAAGTATTGGATGAAGCAGCACGTACCTGTGAGGTGGGTGTAACAACTGCTGAGATCGATAGAGCTGTACATGAAGCATGTATCGAACGAGACTGCTATCCATCGCCGTTGAATTACTATCAGTTTCCAGCAAGCTGTTGCACTTCTGTAAACGAAGTAATTTGCCATGGTATTCCTGACGTCAGACCGCTTCAAGATGGAGACATTTGCAATGGTTACTCAGATTTTGTCCTCGCAAGAACGTCTTTAATTTAATGGAAGTAATCTGATAATTCCTTTCTCTTACAGTTGATGTAACTGTGTATCATAATGGTTTTCACGGTGACTTAAACGAAACGTTTTTAGTCGGCAACGTGAAGCCAGAGGTCAGGAAATTAGTGGAAATTACTCACGAATGTTTGTCAAAAGCTATTGCCATTGTTCGACCAGGTGAGAAATACAGAGAAATCGGTAACGTAGTTCAAAAGTATGCACAAGCCCATGGGTGTAGCGTAGTACGCAGTTACTGCGGCCACGGAATACATCGCTTATTCCACACTGCACCGAGTGTACCCCATTATGCCAGTAAGTGTTTTTTTTTTGGAATGGGTTGCATTATAGAAAACTGTTTAATATAATTTCTTTCAATAACTTTCAGAAAACAAAGCTGTGGGTGTTATGAAACCAGGGCATTGCTTCACTATAGAGCCAATGATATCCCATGGTACATGGAGAGACGAAACATGGCCGGATAAATGGACAGCGGTCACTGCTGATGGCCAATGGTCGGCGCAGTTCGAGCATACGCTGTTAGTTACGGAAACTGGCTGCGATATTCTCACAAAGCGGCTGACAAATGATGGCAAACCGTGGTTTATGGACCGATCTTAGTAGTATTTCCTTACGAATTATCGTCGGGTTATAACATCATTTAAAAAATTTCGTGGATATATAAGCATCATACTGCTTATAATACCCTTCTTTCTTTTTGAGCGAGATTTCCTTTTTCAAGACTCACCGTGACTTACTTGAAGGCGATGAGAGCGGCGTTGAACAACTCAAACTCTGGATCTGTAAGATATTTTTTACTAAATAAACTACTCCATTGGCTAGTTTTATAAAGCGATACGAAGAACGGAATAAAAATGATCCTTGAAAAATAGAATCTCGTTAGATGTTTTTGTTTGTACCCGAAATGGCTCCTGTACCATATAGAATTACCTCATTGATACATATATGTACATATATAAGTGTAACACAAATAGGTGATGATGTGCAATTGAAATAAAAGAAATCGATTCTGTATATCAATAGGCTGTCCATCTTTCTTACAACTAAGTTCGAGTACAAAGACGTCAAAATAAATAATTTTATATAAATTACTACGTCCCCCTAAGAAGGCTGTTTCCAGTGTATACATATAGTATATGTCGACGAAAGTTGTTCGAGCATAAAAAATAATCGACAAACCCGGTGAGCTATGCGACGAGGAAAATCGACTTGTACTTTCGTTCGATTCGCTTCCTACAAGTTCCGTCGACATACCCTGCAGAAACTGCACACAAGTTCCCATTTTGGTGTCACCTTACTCCATTGCCAAGTAAGTCACACAAAAACCCTGAACTGAAGCTAACCGGTTAATAGGCGAATGCGATAAATATTCACGATGTATATATACAGAACACTGAGAACGGCGATTTAAGGAGCAGCTTTCGGACTTAAACGCGATCCAAATTCGGACGACGATTGATCGGACGTTCTGCTTCCGTTTGTTTGCGAATTCGTAATTTCCCCATCGTCGTCCTCATACCCCTCGTCGTCTGCGTTCTCTTGAACGTTATCATTTTGCGGTTCGCCGTTACTGTACTCGTTCTCATCGGGAACCATGATTCTCAGAGGCCGTTTATTACTATAAACGCTGGTCTGCCTTTGACGATGTTGCTGCCTGTCGTATTCCTGCCGTTCTTCGTACTGCTGTTCCTGCAATCGTTGCTTTTGTCGATTTCTCAGTCGATCTTGATCAGACTTCTGATCGTAATTCTCATTAATTTGCTGATTTGAATCGTAATCTTCGAGCTTGTGATTGGAAGGAATAGCTTCGTCATTCTGCGTAGCTTGTTGTTGTTGCTGTTGTTGTTGCTGCTGCTGTTGCTTCTGAAGTTTCCCTATCAATTGGCTGTTAACGTTCCCAGCTGCCGCTAACGCTGCCAATTTCTCAGCCGCCTCGCGGTTCGGTAGCGTTGTGTAATACTCCGTGGGTATACCATCGTTGTGCACTGCTTTATTGAAATACGTCGCCTGCGGGGCTTGATCGTTCTCGTCGTCGTATTCTATGTTATTTTCAACTGGTTCCGAACTCTCGGCGATGTACGAGATGTCATCGTTGTCTTGGTCATTGCCCTCCGGTTCTTCTTCTGCAGCCCCCGATTCCACGTTATAATTCGTATTTACCCTTCCAGCGACGTAATCCTGGTTGAACAAAACCTGCTGTTGCTGTTGCTGTTGCTCCTTGTTATCTTGCTCCTCGTAATTGAATGATTGCATCTGGGGCTGCGAGAAACCTGTTACTCCGGCAGGTTGGAGGAGTTGACCGAGTTGCTGTTGAAGCATGTGCTGTTGAAGTTGGGGCTGTTGACCTGAAATTAAAATGCTTCGATTCATCTCGTTGTTTTGCTGACATCGATGCTCCACATCGATAAAAATTCATTTCACGCGATCGTTGAACGTTCACATCCTGTGTTCTAGCACAGGTCCAGCCTACTCTATTCGCGATTTCAAGTGTGCCGTGCTGTGCATACACAACTGTATAGTTATTGTAAAGTATGTCTTTCACAATGCAGATTCAGGAAGCTCTATTTTGCAAATTCAGAGTTCTTTGATACGAGTGTTCCCACGTTCAATATCTTTCAACTTTTACATATTCAACCTGAGAAACTATTTAGAAGCAATTTGTATGCTCGCCTCCTTTGTTCTACAAATATAGGGCGATAGCATGAACACAAAAAGAAAACGAAATGAATAGGTTTTGTATTAGAAAAGCAATGGGCGGATATACAGGGTGGGGCGCCACATTTTGCCATCTAAATTTACGTCATAATTACATTTTTTTATAGGTGAACGTGTAAAGGACATATGAAGGTCATTAATGTTTTTTTAAATGGAATCATATATTTTTTATTGCATCAGCTGATGTTCCTTCATATTCTTTAAAAAAAGTATTAATCTATTTGTGTAAAAAAATCATTAGTTTAGGAGATATTTTAATTGATATTTACATTAAGAATTCTTGCTCTCCTACTACATTATCACATTGAATTCATATTATTGACCAGAGAGTCGAGCTTTTCTAACAAATTATAATTAAAATATCTCCTAAACTAATGATTTTTTAACATAAATAGATTAATACTTTTTTTAAGAATATGAAGGAGCATCAGCTGATGCAATAAAAAATATATGATTCCATTTAAAAAAACAAAAAAAAAATGTATCATTAGAATGTGCCACTCTCAAAACCATTCAACTTGATCTGAAACATTGTTTACTATGCGCAATAATAATGACGTAAATCTAGATATCAAAATGTGGCGCCCCACCCTGTATGACTGGCACTGGTACTGTTGTTTCATATAGATCTTACCTGGTGGGTACTGTTCCGGCATTTTTTGCGGGAAGCTGTTCCATAGATCGTAAAGCTGGCCAGCCGAAGGCAGCGGCCCAGCTGGTGCTGGATGTCCAACGTGTAAATCAGGTATCTGTTGATTTATGATGTAAGGTGTTTGACCGGCAGTTTCCGGAAACCCGACGTGGAGAGAACTGTGGAGGTTCGTTTGCATTGGTAGATTCGGTTGACCGAATTGTATATTTGTTCCGATTAACCCAATATTGGATGCTGGCTGGTTCAAGTAGACGTCGTTCGTTTGCAGATCGGGATTCACTATGGTCGAAACCCCGGCCGCGAAGTCCGGTGTTAGGAATGTTGGTTGAACGGTTTGATAATCTTTCTGATTAACATCATTACTCTCGGTCACTTCGTAGTGATGTGTCGGTGTGGGACTGGTCACTGGCTTCTGCGGTGTTAGACTCGTGCTGATCGTGGCAATGTCAAAATTCGATAGCAGCGATCCTATTCAAATGTAAAGCACGAATTAATGTTCGAAACGTGTTAGGTTGTTGTATATGAAATGTCCGATTTTAGAATGCGACTCTTATAAAACGTTTCGATCAACAAATACTGTAACAGTCTGAGTCAGGTGGAGGCCTCAAGCGGTAAAAATTTTGGGGGCCTCACAACTTAAGTTAGATATAGCAGTTGCAAGAAAACTCTCCTAAACTTATTAACAAAAAAGAAAAGTGATGAAAAGTTTCATACTGTTACAAATTAAATAAAATTAAAAAAATTCATAAATTTCTTTAGAATACTAAAGTAGAATACTGTACGTCACTGTACAGTCTACAGGTTTATCTCTACATATAATAAAATCGTCTTTGTCTGTCTGTTTGTGACGGCATCAACTGAGAACGGCTGAACGTAGAAAGCTGGGGTTTGAGCCCATTAGACGCAGCGTTTCTTCGAGAAGGCTGAGGAGAAATCCGCATTCGAAAAAATCCGTTCGTTCAAAAGTTGTGACGTCATTAGTGACCAACGACAATTTTTTTCGCCCACTTTTGGGCACGTTTCTGCTTATAACTTTTGACTGGTAGTTCCTATATTCAATTTGAGGTACTCATTGGATTCAGCTCGTTGAGTTTTTTCAGATAGTCACTGAGTAGATTTTCTAGGTTCCATAGTTTAGGAGGTATAACACAAAATGTATGCATTTTTCATGAACTTTTTGGTTTACCGACTTTTTAAACAATTGTAGCTTTTTGACGGTAGAGTTTGGAGAAATCTGAGACCACCTTGGCGATTGGAAATTTAATTATGTTATTAATCATGCAGGATTTGTTATTGCATGTGGACAAAGTCGCGGGTACAGCCAGTATTATTATAAAACTTTGAGCAAAGCTAATCTTTAACACTAAACGTACCATGACCGATCAAACGGCCGGTTCTAGATTGTTTTATTTCGCAATTGATGAAATTGTAAATTGCTTTCATAAGAAATAGAGCACGCATATTATAATAAGAACCGGACAAAGTCTAAATAAATGAATTCTTGTTATTTTTATAATAATTATAAATTATATATTTTCTAGCTCGGTACGTTTAGTATGTAATATCCTATGTTCAATTGAAATTTAGATGTACCATTTTATTTTTAAATCAAGCTTATTTCAACGTCAACCAACGCGACTGTGGTGTATTCCTTTTATATATCTAGAAAGATAACTTTCACGTGATTTTTGTTAAAAATCTGGTCGACTAATTGGTTGATGGTAAAAAGGAACTACTAAATCAAGATAACAATCTTGTAAATAATTAACGTGAACGACCATAATATCTTATTTTTGCCGTAACGCAATCAAGAAACTTGAAATTTCTAAATCGAATACATTCAGTATAAAATTCTGTTTCTTTAATGTGAATGCTAAAAATCGGACATTTCGTAAGCAACAACCTAATACATTTTGACAACTTACATATAGCTGATGTAAAAAACTGTAGATTGGTAACTGAACTTGATTGGAAACACATCTAG
>CM052340.1:2406774-2424748 GCA_028455595.1 Lasioglossum vierecki | reverse complement strand
TTGACTGTTACTTCTTTTAAACAATTTTGTTTACTAATTATATTAACTGAAGCTCTCAAACTTTGTTGTGATTTATATTTGTCTTTAACTAAAAGATAAGAAACTAAATAAATAAAGGTAGAACCAAATACATATAAAAACCCGTTTCATTTACATTTTTTTTATCCGATGTCGAGTTACACTCGAAAAAGGAGTGCAAAGCTACTGTTTCTATTTCTATCGAGTTCTATGGAATTCTATGGTGCAATTTTCTTTTGCGTTCAACAAAAATTTAACGTTTTATAGATTTTTTAGTGTGGTAACGCTCTTCATGGGGACCTTTTATTTATGATTGTTGCTAAACGCCAACAATATAAAAGTGAGAGTTGCCTTTTTTAAATATAATTTCACTGACCATGGATATTTCAATATTCGATATTTGTATGATTGAAAAGGCATCGCAGTTTCTTTTCGCCTACATGCGTTGACAGGACGAGTGTCATTTAGGCTTTAAAGTTCATTGCACCCTCCGTGATACTTGACCGTGAGAGATCGAGGCTGGACGTTGCTCCATTTGATTTATTTCGTGGACGAATGGAATTGTTCCGCATTCTTCGCTTATTACACTAAAAGATCACTGTACATGTACTGTTATATTACTTTTTAAATATCAAACTCGTGAAATGTTGAATTAAAACAAAAGCACTTTTCTTGGAACGTTTAGGATATATACAATTCTAAAAGAAGTAATATATATATTTACTAAATATAATTAAAACAAACAGGGAAATACAATAACAAACAGTAACTTCCCTATAAAATCGGGAAGTTAATAAACGGGCGGGTTGGGTTTATTTATAAATACGAGAACTAAGAACAATATTAAAGTCATCCGTTGGTATTCGTTAGAATCTTGGGAGACAGTTTATTCGCGTGGGATGCTTTTATATAAATATTAAGGAATTCATAATTATCTACAATTTACAGAGTCGCCGGCGGTGGACTTCTTTTTCCAGGATTACAAAGGGTGCGGAGTTCGTGTTCTCATTTCTTGATAATATAGTGACCGAAATTTCTATGGTCACCTACTTTTTGGTGACATTTTATAATTATATCGTAGCAATGCGAATTTGATGCACGATAGTATTTTAAGATTAATGAGAAACACCATTTACACGATTATATTCATAGATATATTATTTATTTACAGAAAAACGTAATGTTATGTAGTTTAACGAAAAATGAATTTCGAAATTTCCATTAAGCCATACGTTTTTTAACTAGATAACATCAAGATTAACAAAAATTTCTAAATTTGTACTTAGTATAATTGCCATTCCATCGAAATAACGTCGAAAATTCGATTAGACATTGATGAAATCAAAGTACGAAGAGTTTCTGCTTCGATGGTCGTCCACGCTTTGCTCACCGCAATCCATAACTCAGAAATGGAGTTGTAATGTTTACAATTGTAGTGCATATTGGGTATAAATCTGTCGAACAATTGAATTTTTGTCGTTATTCGTAGAAATGGCAAGTATACTCAGTATTAATTTATAAATATAGAAGAAATTTTCGTTAATCTTGATGTTATCTACTCAAAAGACATGTGGCTTCAGGGCAAGCTCGCAGTTCGTTTTTTGTTAAACTATATAACTTTACGTTTTCCTATAAACAAATAATGCAGCTATGATTATAGTCATGTAAATGGTATAGTTTATTAATCCTAAAATGCTATCTTGCGACATAATTATAAGATTTCACCAAAAAATCAGGTGGTTTTATAGAGATTTCGGACACTGTACAAAAATGAGGGTTTTCAGTAGTCAGAAACGCTAAATGAAAGTTCGATCTAGGACGCTATCTCCCTCAAAAGTTCTATTTTACCACGTTGCGGTAAATATGAAAATACTTGTAAGATTTCAAACGAAAAGCGTGGGTCGCAAGATGCATTAATTGTATCTATTGCATGCGTCTAATTAAAAATTCACAATTACAAATTTCCAGGACTATCTGTACGAGGTTAAAAATCTGTATGGGGCTAGGAAAAATTATTTCATACTTTTTAGTCCGGTTTTAAAAACGAGGTAGTTAAAAGAATTTTTTTTTTCATTTAAGAGGAGTGAGTTGCACTATGCGGTCGCATGTAGCTATTTTCATAGCTACATGCGCAGTTTTATGTGTCCAAATAATAAAAATTACTCCACGTGAATGAAAAAAATAGGACTTTTGAGGACGATAGCGCCCTAGATCAATCTTTTATCTAGCGTTTTTGACTGCTGAAAACGGCTATTTTTTGTATTATCGAAAAATGAAAACGCGAATCCCGCACCCTTGTAATCCTGGAAAAAGGAGTCCACTCTCTTCCTTCTCCCCACGCGTTTACCGCGGCCCGGTCACGTGACGCGTTTCATCGCGCACGTGTCCGGTACTGGCAGAGAGAGGGTAATTCTTTCCCTTGAATTCGTGCTCCCTCCCCTCATCTAACGACTCTGCTTATGTATGCTACATAATTCTATGCTAACAGGCATCGGATAAAGGAGGAGAGTATAAAATTAATTTGTTACATTTACATGTTTCTATGGCCTTTATCGTTCGATAAAAACACGACATCGGTAGTTCGCAAAATTCCTTTGCTCCTATGTACAAAATAAACATGTCGCAGCTGCATGTTCGCGATCGACAATCCATACTGCGTTTAACGACAGAGGCACAACAATCTCGTAACTTGCGTGCAGAGTTACGTAAAAATGGTACGCAGCATGGTCTCAACATTGTATTTATCACAAACAATATGCAACCACTGTGAGAGAGAATACTTTCTACACTAGGTTGACTCGCACATAGTTGTCCAACATCCGTCGCTGGTTTGCATACAGTGCCGCTTTCTTTTTGTAAATAACTTGAACGAGATTCATCCGCGGATGACGGAGCCAGCTGCGAAATCTTACGGTCTTGTGTTGCCCCATCTAGGTGAATGCAAAACCAGACAATCCGAAGCGGTACACGCTTCATTGTTTATAATGTTGATCGTGTCTTAGCTGACATTATTACGGAATGCCACGGTCCCAACAAAATTACATTTCTTTTTTTGTCTTTTCAGTTGCCGTTAATGGAACCTTGATCTCCGATACGAGGTCGACACGTATACGTTTTGCCTTTTGAACCCATTTACGGGAGGATGGACCACGTAGATTCTATAGATCGCTGCAACAAAGAGTAAAAATGCGAGGTGAGTAAACACATTTCAATTCTACGATACTGGTACATTTTTTACAAATAAGAGTTCGTGTTTTAAAGCGTTTTTCTCTACAGATTTTTCAGAGTTTAGACTTAACTGCGCTGCTCTGGTTGGACGAGAAGAAACTGTACAAAAGAAAGAAGCACCCGGCCATATTTAACAGAAGAGCGTAAAAAATCAAATAAGGACGCAGTATGTTTTGAAATAGGATTCCGCTGTTTCATTGAATAGTTTTGAAAATATACATTATTGTGGATTAGCTAATACTTCAAATGCAATAAATCAATCATTATACAATACGATTTCTATATAAAGATATATGGTTTGTTATTATATCTTGTAATTATACTGGGCGCTTCTTTCTTTTGCACGGTAGTGCACCTCAAACGATGTAGATTTGTAGATGTACACTTTTGAAATGTGTGAACTGAAGTACTACACAGATTTTAGTAAAAATATTGGGTTTGAACGAAAGTTCGTAGCGTTTGTAAATTAAAATTGGAAGCTTACATCTTAATTTATTCTTAATCCATATTAATTTTATCTTTTAATTTAAAAACGCTACGAACTTTCTTTCCAGCCCAATAGTATACAGAGTGTCCCGAACAATGTTTTATTTCCTTGGAAGAGTTTTTTTCTGTGCGAGAATGTTCTCCATGGCTTTCTCAAGAAGTTATTAACTAAAAACACTGCCAATGCCACGCTCAGCGAGACCTGTTAGATTGGTACGCGTTTTTCACTAATAATTTCAAGGAAGTACAACATTTTTGTGACACCTTGTATAATTGAAATCACACAGTGCACAACATTTTAGCTTTAAAAACCGGTACAGATGATCATTCTGGAGATCTTGTCTAGATAAATTCTCATACTCAGAAAACCGATACAGGCTTTCTTAGGCACTTCAGATACAATATTGATCATCTTGGTTTAACTGGATTTAGAACAGATTATTATTCTAGACCTAACTAACTCGAGAAACTTCGTACAGATTATTTCTAGCTGAATAGACATTCTTGAGTTTAACAAAGCCGATAGACCATGATAACTTATCTATAATATGGTTTCTCTCTAACGATTTTATTTAAATTTTATAATTTAAAATTAATTTCAGGTAGACCATCTTAAACATTGTATAGAATAGGGTTTATATGACGTTCCTCAAGTTTAAAATAATCTGTATAGGGTATGTCGAATTTAGAACAAAAAATATTTGTTTTACGCTCCAGTGTTCTAATCATACACACCCTAAAATCATTGTTGCACCCATATTGATCTTAATGTAATTTTATATATGTACTTTACGCCATTTTAATAAAACTAGGTGGTAGTTTTGCTATAATACTTGTTTCTTTCGCTTTAAATTCTTTAACTACACACTCGTACATCTCTCTCTCTCTCTCTCATGCAATCGTTATAGGCGAGATTGCATATTATATGGCAACCTAAACAAAGTCATTTAAATACTTATTGTAGTCGTTCAAACGCTTATCGCATCTCTTCCAGCCCTTTACATTATATGTAATACTAAATCGGATAAAAATTTTAAGTTCAATCGATTTAACAGTCCTCCGATGACGGGATTGGGTCTATTTTGACCCAGAACATCAACATTGTCTTAATTTTTCTGGCAAATTAATTCAATGAACAGCTGCTGTATTAGCAATAATAGACAGATTAACGTAACTACAGATACACATTTGCGACATTTCTCTGACTGAAACGAGAACCAAATTGGATATTTTTCCCTCCACTAGATGGCAGACTTTCTCGCTGGTAGAAATACAAGCGGAGGGTTATATCTAGACAGCGCAGGGACTAACTCGTCACTCTGGTTTCCCTTCAACTCACGCATAAATCTTTCGCCTTTTACTAAAGATTTCCGTGGAGGGGAGCAATTGATGAGTCTAAATTGACTATTTTTTCCTAGTGCCCAGCGCAAGTTGGGTCATTATTAAATGAAAACAAAAATTTTTCAGATTTCTTCAAGACTCTTTCAAGGAAGATTAATAATTCCAATTAGAATGGAATTTTTTCTAATTAGAGTTGAGTACAATTTTTATGTAAATAAAAATTTCGAATAAAAAGATACATTTTTATTCGTTAGTCGACGGGTTCGAATAGGAAAGTATCTTTTATTCGACTCCGTATTTAAATAATTTTTCATGTAAATAATGCTCAACTCTGATTCTGATGTATCAATTTTTCTAACATATTCCTAATCGTCGCTAGATGAAGGGAGGGGAGTACGATTGAGGGAAAAAGGTAGTACCCTCTTTCTGCTTTCAAGCATCACGTGACCAGGCCGTGACGAAAGCGTGGGGAATAGGAGGGGAAGGGGAAGGTAGAGAGAGGACACAAGTCTTAATCTGGAGACTCTGGTACTTCTCCACATTATTAAACCTTGCACGAACTACAATCAGAGTTGGGCGAAATTTGTATTTAAATACGAATCTCGAATACGGAATAAATGATACATTTGTATTCGTTATTCGAAGCCTTCGAATAGAAAAGTATCTTTTAAACTAGAATAATGTTTCGGTTTCGATATATGTGAAAACTTCGTCACCGAACTGTGACTCAATACACAGACTCTATTCCTTGATCTTTTATCATTGAAGCAAGAAATTCTGGAAATAGCAAAAATCTATTCCGTTCGCGGTTCGTCGCGCTGTTTAGGTTTGTACGAGGCCTTAAAGATCTATGCTTCTGACATCGCTGAATTGTGTTTTAAAGTAAAATGTATCATAAGGCAAGGGAAGGGGTTAACGTTTCCAATTACCTGAGATCAGTCTTTTAAATTACGCTCGGGACAGTCTCATCTGTCGTAAAACGTCGTTGACGGATCTCCTTCTGTGCGGGGTGTTCCGTCTCCTATATAAACTATACATGTCGAAGCCGGCGAACGGCTGGAATAATCCCTGGTTCTGCCAATAGGGTGTCATGAAAGGATTTAACAAAGGTGCCTTCAAAGGTGCTTGCAACACAGCGCCGGGGTAAGTACTCGGCAGCCCGGGCAAATTATGGAAGTTGTCGTGCGGTTGAAGTTTCGCCAGTTCGAAACCGCCCACCTGATTCGCCGCGTGCACTTTCGTCGATTCGATCTCGGGCTGACTGTCGATCGACACACTCCCATACACGGACAAATCGTTGCTGGAGGTGTCTTCGAGCGGCACTTTCAAGTTCCCTTTGATAGGAACCGTGTAGCGAATGTGCATCGGCGGGTATTCAACGCTTTGCTGGATCGATAACGAGTTATGGATACCCGCCGGTGGCCCCCCAATCAGCGGAGGATAAAGTGGATAATCCTGCGCGATTCCTTTTTTCGAATCGTCGAACAAGTACTGATGACTTGGAACCTCGTAGCTGGATGGTGGATGCTCGAGATGGTGAGGAGACTCTTCATGGTAACTCGGTGGTTTGTGATCTCCGTGCCCTGACACAGTATTCTCGACGTCTGCCTCATCCAATTCCGGTGGCGGACCGTGGTAGTTATCGTTTACATGAGTCAAACTCGGTTTGTGAGGGTCCACGTCCGTGATGTGGTCATCATGACCTTCCTGGTATGATGGTTTTGCGATCAGAAGGCCCGCGTGGTCATCGACTGTAAACGCGACGTCTGTCAGTCAAGTCGGGAACTTAAGGGAATAGATTCCTTTTAATCAGGATTGTAAGGATGCGGGATTCGCATTCTCTTTTTTCGATAGCGTAATAATGGGGATTTTTAGTGATGAAAAACCATAGATGAAAGATTAATCTAGGGCGGTAGTGCCATAATTATCTTCAGGATACATTAAACGCCCTTTACTGTCCAACAGCCGTGTTTTGCACGGACAGTGATCGTAAAGAAACACTATTTTTGATTTATGACTGCATCTACAGCGCCGACCGCGTCGAGAAAGACTTGAATAGAGAGCAGAACGTAGAGAAGGACAGAATAAAATGTGGCGCGGCGTTGGCAGGCAGTGGAGCAGAGGATTGCTAATTCAATTATATCGTAATTCAATTACGTAGTTGAATTACATTGTATTTTAATTAATAAACGTAATTCAATTACTAAGTATTTTAATCAGATTTGGAATTGAAATACAATATAATTGAAACACAATGTAATTGAAATACAACGTAATTGAAATACAATATAATTGAAATGCAATTTGTAATTGAATTACAGTATAATTGAAATACAATATACTTGAAATACAATACAATACAATACATGAAAACAATGTATTTTATAATTGTACTCCATTGCAATTACGAATTACATTGTAATTTAATTGACTAAAGATCTGAATTATAAATTACAACATAATTGAATTACAATTTAATTCAATTACAATGTATTATATAATTGTGCTCCATTGCAATTACGAATTACATTGTAATTTAATTGACTGAAAATCTGAATTATGAATTACAACATAATTGAATTACAATTTAATTCAATTACAATGTATATCATAATTGTGCTCCATTGCAATTACGAATTACATTGTAATTTAATTGACTGAAGATCTGAATTATAAATTACAACATAATTGAATTACAATGTAATTCAATTACTTTGTAATTATAATTCTGGAGTAATTCAATTGTAATTCTGCACAACTCTGCAGTGGAGTGCGTAGGCACTAAATAGTAATCGTGTCCCTGAACCTGGACAGTAAAGGAGCGTTTACTGTAGCTATTGTCATAGCAACATTCGGCTGAATAAAGCAAATTACAGCTCGTAAACGATAAAATAGAACTTTTCAGGCGGATAGCGACCTAGATCGATCTTTTATTTAGCGTTTTTGACTACTGAAGAACCCCATTTTTGTAATATTAAGAAATTAGAACGCAAATCCTGCATTCTTGCAATCCTGTAAAACGAGTCTACTGCCTTAATGATTCTATTACACTGGTCGACAAAGTTTTTATAACATTCTAAATATTTAACATGTACACACAGTACTTGAAGTGCGTGATGCTTTTAACAAATCAATTTTCTTGGAATCTATGTAATTGTTCTGTGTAACAATAGTTCATGTAGCGTCTATAGCCAAACTAAAAAGATTCTTAAAATTGGGAATTTGACACCATTTCAAAAATTAAATTTCTTAAAAACTGAGAAAGATAGAGAACTGATACAAAGGTTCTTTATGACAAAATTCATGTTGACCAGTGGTATACATGTATAAATGAAAATAGTTAGTCGCAGATATTTACATACATCAACAATGTTCATTAAAAATTAAACAGATTCTGAAAAATGATATCTCCTACATCCGTGTATGAAATATACAATCATGAAATCTACAATATTATACAGGTTTCAACAAAATTGAAACATCACTAAATTGCGACTGAAAAATTATTAATATTTGAACTCCTGTAGTTCCGTGCAAAAATAATTCTAATTATTATTATATCTATATTGACAATGGATTAATGGATTATAATATATATTATATTATATACATTTTATATGATTCAGTTATATAGTACAGCCGTACCAATTTTTAATTGTTAGTTGTAGATCTTACGTGCATTTGTCTATTATAAAATATTACGTGTAGTTAAACATGTTTAACACTATACACGTAATAATTAATTATTAATCACCTGTTCTTTTACAAATATGACAACTTCAAATCATTTCACTTTCTCAATTCCAAAAAAATGAAACGTTTTTAGTTTTTTTACATTTGTTACATTTTATACAAGTCATTCATACAAACACACAATTGTTACACATGCATATGTAGATACACCGTACGTAACTAAATAATAAATAAATAACGACGTGAAAGATGTTTACCGAACACAAGTAACTTATGAATATGTAAAAGACTGTTTCGAAATCCTTGGTTAGTAAAAGGATGAACGTGCATTTTTCGCACTAAATATGAGATCATCGAACTGACCGAAAAGTGGATTCGGTGAAAGCATTTCACGTAAAAGTTTCCAGTTTATCGTGAAGATCTGCTAGCGGCGAAAGTAAATTAAGGGGCTGCATACCTTTGATAGGATAAAACAAAATTAATTTTTTAAAAGTGGTATATTCTGTTAGTACGATCCCCTTGGTATACACGCGAAACGTACTTTTTTCACCTGGCATAGATAATCTCAAAAGCTGCATGGCCGATTTAAATTATATTTCTATGTTGAATTTATTATCATCCCCTTTTTAACTAAAAAATTACCGCAAAAATAAAAGATTTCGGAATGTGCAATTTAAGCATTCGCCATTTTGCCAACACTGAAGATAAATTATTTATTATAGTAGCGTATAATGTATAATGACAAACATACTGATGAGGAATCAATTAAAATTTTCGTTTTAGTTCGCCCTGAGATTTCTAATTATTTACGCCAGCAAGATACGATTGTTAAGCGTATATTTATTACGGGTGAAATGGAACCGATAAAAATATATAAAAAATTGTTTCCTGCAATGAACGAATAGCTAAATCAATTACAAAAAGAAATTATATTCTAAGACGTATGATCACTTCGACAAAAAATTCATAAAAATTGTTAGGTTTTGCAATGTTTCCTCTGCCTCTCTTAAGGTGAAATCAACATAGGTACAATGAACCGTGAAATACCAAATAACGACCGTCACAGAGTTCAAGATGCCATTACAGAATTCCGGACAGCCTCTACCCGACCCCAGTCACTCACTCCGGTCCCGAGAGGAAAGTTCCGGAGATTAGAATCTCGTTTGAAAGCGAAGACCGCTTTTACTTTCTTTATTTCAAAACGTACAACGGACTCCTCGGATTTCCGACGCCTCTCACCGAATTTTTTTTTCTTCTTCGCAGACACACACACTCCCACACGCATCGTCAGACGCGTTACACGCTATAATCGACGACTGTATTTAATTTTCGCATGCATTTCACGGTAACGACATAATGACTGTCGCGTATTTAATTCTAACGAATTAGATGCTGATTACAAAGTTTAGAGTTGTCGGTGGCAGTATATAGGGTTAACCAGGCACCGCGTAATGATAGAAAGTCTTACCGTCCGATGGGGAGTCGTAATTCAAATTTGCGTGGTAACCGTCATTTGGATCACTATACTCCTCGATACCTGGCGGAGGTCCGTCATAGCTTTCCTCGTGACCTACCGTTTCATTGTGAAATTAGGTCAAATGTATTTAGAATGTAGATATAACGATATATTGTTAAGCAAGCAAATCTCTTATATTTTACTCGATATTATACGATGTTTAAAGTTTACGCCTTTAATAATCAGAATTAACCTCTCAGCTATGTAGCTCGATTTTTTATACTACTTTGTTCGACTTCTTTATTTCATTCTTCGCTCAAAATATGCGAAAACGTCTACAAAAGATTACGTTTCTACAAAAAATTTAATGCAAGTGACAAGTGATTTACTTCATCGCATGACGAGTATATCCGTCGAAAGGTTAAAGTTGAAAGATTAAATTACTGAGTTGCTGGATGGTATTTGTGAGTTTGAATGATAACTGTTCGAGCAAGAGACGATTTTCTATGTTTTCATTTAACACAAAGTTGATAAACAATTTAAACGAATCGCTCAACGATAAAAAACAAAAAATTCGCCAGATGGAAGCATCGATAATATGTTAATCGAACAAGAAATTATTATACATATATCTGTTTTTTCTACTTTGTGAAATTCGTCTCTGAAGAGGGTCTCTGAAGATTGCTCGATGAATATTGTTTTTAGGAATTATAATTTCGCCACCGTTGCTCCAGATTAAAGAGTTTTCTCCAGAACTTACCACCTTCCAGATGATGCTCGTAATACTCGGGATGAGCTGGCGCTGGCGGGTTCGCAGCATTCTTCGCGATATTAGTACCCAAAGACGTGATCACGTCTCCCGCCTTTGCGATCATTTTGCCCTTCGACGAAACGAGGTAACCACCTCCCTTGATAAGCTGACCTTTCAAAGCAATCATACCACCACTTATGGCTTTTACCGCTTGCATTAATGTGCTAATGATGGCCTTTTTGAAGTCCCAAACGCTGAACTCCTTTTTGACGGACTATCATAGAAAATATTTCATTAAACTAAGACAAACGCGTTATTCAAGCTCATCGAAATGCAATAGTAATCGTTACTTTATTGAATATTATAGATTGCTTGATACAGCATTGATATATTATAAAGACAGCCTCTAATCTAACAGAACGAATGCTTATATATCTTAGTAATAATTAACGTGCAATCTTTCTTCGTCTTTCACATAGCTGATATTTCGATTCGCGTCAACCAGAGCTGGGGAAAATAGTATTTTAAATAGTAAATAATAACTAATCCTATTTATTTTAAAGTATGTGTACAACTTTGAAAATGAAATATTTTATTTGATGCAGTAGTTTTTGAAAATAAAATTATTTGTTTGAGGCAGTAATTTTCGAAAATAGCATTTCATTTGAAGAATATTGAAAATATTTGTATTTTGTCTTTTTACTTTCAATTTCAAGTTTACATATTATTGCTGAAAATTATGGCTCGAATTCAATACATTTATGAATCGTTTCTTCACGATTAGATAAGTCTGTACGTTTCTGCAGTTTCTCAGAGTATTGAAGCAATGCAAAGACTAAATGAATAAAAATAGAAATATTTTATGTTGTGGATCAAATTGTTGAAATAGAAATATTTTATTTTGAGGTGCAGATTGTTAAAATAGGAATATTTTCATTTTCGAAATTGTATATCTTATTTAAAATACTATTTTCTTTAAGCAAAATAAAATCTAAAATATTAAATAGTATTGGAAATATATGTTTCGCCAAATAATGCCCACCCCTGGTGTCTACGGCAAATATTGTCGCCCGTGAATTTTTACAGTCTTATATTTTTCAATTTCAGTCTTATCAATATTCGATATTCACGTGTCCTTGTCATCGTCGACCCTATTCCTCGTTACATTCGAACTAAGATTATTAATTCTCTCGTATTCGAAAGGCTGCGTCAACTCCGGTGATGTCTGCGTTATACGAAAAACGTTCGAGTCGTTAAATTACGTTACTCAAACTGGATCTTACGACACGGGTAAAGGCACTATTCGACTGTGACGCTTCACGTCTCCATGGAAACAATTATTCGACGACGGTGACAAACCGAGTCACGGACGTTTGAAAGCCGATCGAGTAAGGGGCGATGATGAGAACCAGCTAAGATTTCCCTCCATAAGTGCAGCTTCGACGACCCAGATTTGTGATTTTCTTTTTGTGCGGTAAATATATTGAACGAACTTTTTCTAATAACATTTCTACGTCTACTACAGTTCTATTATTCTATGCTAAACAAAGAAAAGAGAATAGGTATATTCATGCATAGTTTGATTTCAGTTCATGAAATATCGATCATGCTAATACTGTCGCGCTCCTACATTGATCGTGGGAATTCCTGTCTGAAATGATTACTTTTCATTTTTAAACAAACGAGACAAATTTCATTCGTGAGGATCATCGAAAAATTTCGAGAGACAGAAGCATACGGAGTCATTTGAATTTCATTCAATGGCAGAATCACTTCAGAGCTGGGGAAAATAATATTTTAAATAGTAAATAATAAATAATCCTATTCATTTTAATGTGTACAATTTTGAAAATAAAATATTTTATCTAATGCAGTAATTTTTGAAAATAAAATATTTCATTTGATGCAGTAATTTTTGAAAATAAAATAATTTATTTGAGGCAGTAAGTTTTGAAAATAGTATTTTATTTTAAGAATACTGAAAGTATTTGTAATTTCTCTTTATTTTCAATTTGAAATTTAAATATAATTTCTGAAAATAATGGTTCGCATTCAATAGATTTATGAGTAGAAATAGCTTCCTGGTGATAAGATACACTGTATGTTTATTAAGAAACCTCAGGTAGGCACAAAAAATATAATATTTTGTGTGTTGAGATTATTAAAATAGAAATATTTTATTTTGTGATTCCGATTGTTAAAATAGAAATATTTTAATTTTCGAAATTCTATATCTTATTTAAAATACTATTTTCTTTAAGCAAAATAAAGTCTAAAATATTAGATAATATTTTAATTAATTGTTTCGCCAAATAATGCCCATCTCTGAATCACTCGTTTCCGTGTTCTCACTTCCGCGGGTGATGAAAAATTCATATATTCCGAAATAATGGACGATCGCGCGCAAGTTTTTACCTCCGCTATGCAAACCAGAAATTCCCCCGGTACGATACGTCCGCATTTCATCTCGCCAACGGACCCTCTCGGTTGCTTACTATAGAAAGTGTAGCGTCGATCGTGTGCTCTGATCGAGCTCGCCGTGAATCGCGTAATCTATGCATGTACGTAGCTACAAATTCTTGCGAATAATTACATAGTTACCGGGTGAGCGTGGGGTCCGTAGTATCCGTACTGTCCGTAAGGTTGGTGGTATTCTGGTTTTTTCTGTGGGGCCGAAGAAGCTGCGGAGCTCGATGAAGTCTGGGCAGAACTCGAAGCCGACACCGAAGAGGAACCTGTCGATGCACTGCCCGATGCACTGACCAGACCGCTGATTATACCCTTGGCTATGCCACCGATCAGGCTTGAAGATCCTTGTATAATCCCTCCGGAATCGGATCCGGAGTTTGCAGGTTGGCCATAGGTGTCTCCACCACCGCCGTAAGGCTCCGGCGGGTATTCCCCGTATCCTTCCGGCGGATGTCCTTCCGGTGGTCGGTCGTATTCCGAGTACGAGTAATCGTCGCGTTTCGTCTCGTACCCGGTGTCCCGTTCACCGGACCTCTTTATCCTTTCCTGCATCAGTGCCATGTACTTCGGGTTCTCGAGCAGTTCCAGCACAGCTATGCTTCCTCGTCTCACGATGTCCTCTTGCAAATCCTCCGGCAGGATCTGATAAATCTCCAAGGCCATCTGCCGCTCGTCCAGGTTCGTACTCACAGGATCGTTCGACGAGCTCTCGAGGGACTGCGATTGATCGATGGGTGTTCCTGGCTCCGGCGACGACCTGCGATACGGAGCCAATCGTTCCAGCTGTGCCGACGCCCGCGCCTTCAAATCCTGCTCGCTCGATCCTGTGCCCGCCGAAGGATCAACGAGGATCAAGCAACAGACGAGCGCGACCACTTGTGGAAACTGAAACGGATTTCGCATGCGATCAGTCTTCGGAATGATGTCGACGACACACAGACTAGTTTCATTTCACCGATCTAGCTGGCCAAAAGCCAATTTCCAGAACTATCAGCAGGTAAAAAGTAACAGGTTATTGGGAGAGCCAGCTAGTCCCTCGAACCAACCCCATATTGTGTTCATCGTTCTCATTGCACGCGGTAATTGCAATGGCCAGTCGGTAATAGGACGTTGTTTCGACTTTATTTAATTTAAAACTGTTTTTAGTGCGAGAAAAGTGTTCTCAAAATTTGTGAGATTTTTATTTCGTGTACTGAAGATCAATATCCGACAATGTATTCTGAGATAGCAGGAACTAACCTTTATTTTTATAGATAAATTGTAAATCATTAATTGTTAATTGCATGTCTTGTTAGCTGTTAAAAACGTGTTCTAACTTTTATAGTTTTTACTGGAATGCATTTAAACTTGATGTATTTTGTCATACTATGCGGTTCGGTACTGTATTCTTTTTTCTGCGTCAGCTTTCTAAAAAATATTAATGTACGGACCACCTCGGACCAACTTTTCATTTTTCTTTTGCAAGAAAGTTCAGCAGAATAGACTGTAATACTGATGTGATCAATAGATAGCTGCTGACATCTGATCGTTTAATTGCAGTAGGACGAAAAATTATGAATAAAAATGATACATTTATGCCCGAAGCTATTGAAATGTTAATTCATGAAGAAAATGACGAAGAATACGAGAGTGACAAGGAATTTTAAGTACATGTATACTAAACTAATCTTGAAATATCTGTTTTTTCCTCTATTCTAAGTAAAGTGCGTATTATATTGTATTTGTTGTGTGATAATTAATTTTAACGATTTTTTTCCGACTAGTTTCGTATATACCTACATTGAATAGTATAAAATGCTTTTCTTTATTAATGTAAACATAATTTAATGAAACATAATAAATCTGATCAATTTTAAGCAATAAAAATTTTGGCCAACTAAATCAACCAAATACCAGTCTGTGCGATGCTGGAATTGCCATATTGTTTTTTAACAATCGGCTATCTTCTGACGAGTACAGGGATATTTTGATGTCTGAGACTGAACTAGGTAGAACTATCTAAACATCTAACGTACCTATTGATTGTATTTTTTATTGTATCGAACAACTTTTTGTTTATCTGAGATATCCAGATTGTAAAATGCTTGTCCTGTGAGAATACTTTTCAAAGAAGTTCCTAAGTGTTACAGTTCTTACTATAAAAATTCCACAAGAATAGAAAATATAAACAATAACTTCCCTATAAAATCGGAAAGCTAATAAGTTTAAAAATAATTTTGTTTGAGAATCAACCGTGCACGTTTAAATGATATATTTACAATAAATATAAAAAAGAGCATGTGTGCGGTATGTAAAAGAGTGAGTGAGATTTGTAGATTGTACAAAACCAAGTCCTTTTTCTGGGCTGTGAAGCCGAAAAATAAAGTTTATTATTAATATAAAAAGAAAACTATAACTAAATTATTATCATAAAGCAAGTAAGTTCCTGTTTAAATTATAAATTGAAAAACAAATGAAATGGTAGAAGAATGCCTTTCGATCCGAATTTGATTGATGCTTCAATTTGATTTCGATGATGTGCTAGTAAGTCAGATTGAATAACACTTTTTCACGTACGGATCGTGTCCTCCTCGAACAATTTTACCGAAAGAAATTATTCAACGGCAGGCAAGGAGATAGCACACAGACACTGAAAGAAGTTTATGGGACGATAGCGAATTAGTGACGACAAAACGTGCTGTAACATATCCGTGAATTTATAAACCAGTCGGGCGTGGAACATAGTAACGTGAATGCAGCAAGTGGAGCGGTTCTTGGTGAAAGTCACACGAGGACGCGCGGCGTAAGGTTCCGCTTTAGAAGATGTCCATGTATGTGACCGCAACAAACAACGATCTTGTCAGAAAATTGCCGGTTTCACGAGTAATATCGAAAGAAAAAGAAAAGAAGAAATTGACGGCGACAAAACGATGAAACACATCTGCATACTGAAAGTTAATGACAATTTCTTTTTCTATATTATAAAGTGGACTTCTGTTCTCGAAATATCCACGCACACATCGCGAAAGTCGGACACAGAATCTTCGCGTTTGCCGCTGTGGTTTCTACGCGAAAATATTTCTCTGTTAAAGAAATGTTCTAACACGAACATAATAATTACAGTACAATTAGGCGCGCAAACTAATTTCCAGCCGAAACAATTAAAGTGAAACATCAAATCTTCTGCGCTCACACCGTCTTCTAAATAATGAATAAACGTCTAATTTGAAGGATTTGCATTTAAAATAAAGTTAAAATAATTGCTAGGGCCACGAAATCATTACTACACATAATAAATACAATTAGTGGCACTGAGAGATATTGGAATGATTGTAATACTTTTAACTATGAAAAATGCAATAGGATGAGAATTTTATTTATAATTCTACAAGGCTAAGAAATTACAGTGAGTTCTTCGCAACAAATGAACGCGGGGATTTCTCTGTTATCGCTGTTATAATCTAAATAAGTCATCTTATATTGTAGCTGTTTGATCTCTTCGATTGGAAAATACGAATAAACATCTCATCTCGGGTAGAATGACTTAGAAACCTCGATTGATCTAAATTTCCACGCTTAGAACCTGTTTAACTGCAAGAAAGATAACAAAACACTTTTAGCCACGACTCTCTTCATCTTGGATTTCAATTACTGGCAAAAGTGAAAATGCTGCATGATAGATTTATTCGGAATTGTTACTGGCAGATTGAGTGACGAAATTGTTTAGATTATCTCCGAGAAATTTCTGTTCACATTTGAATCATTACGTCTTACTATTATGCTTGCTGCACGGTGGATAATGAACGTTTTACCACGTTAATGAAATTGAAAGTGCAGCAGACTGAAAGCGTACGTAAACCTGAAATCGTCCAGGAGATAGTGGGTCCAGATAAAACCGGAAGTAAAGTCGGGCCACTATGCTTTATTAGTTCCTTCTTCGTTCGATTAAGCGTTCCGAGAATTTGTGCTACGACTGATGAAAGTGATGGACGCGTCCTTGGTTTTGCACTTGAAACAGTCAATGTTTAACCCAGTTTCAACCGTACACTCCGACTATAGCATTCAGACCTGCACGATTGCCACGATTTCTAAAAAACCAGTAAAAATATCACCCGAAGCTAAATTGTTCGATCCTTTCAAGAGAAACGTGTCTCACCCAACGACCGAAAATCAACGAAAATCACTTCCGTTTATCGGACCGGTCCAAATAATTAAGCGGCAACCACCATCCGTCACCGGTGACGCAACTTTCTTTGCATCTCAAACAAAATTCAACTTTCCTTCCGTTCCTTCAAACCTTTGACTTCCACGTCAATTCGAATTTATTCAAATTAATGCCAACTTTCACGGAAATCGCTGTTCATTTCCTCTGCGAAGTCACGAAAGCTTAGAGTCGCGAGTTATTTTCAGTTCTGAGACCTGCGTCTTGCGAATGAATGGTACAACTAAGAATTAATTTATTTCTCATTGAGTAACGGACAAATTATTCCGTGTAATTGTACATTAATTTCGCAGCTTTAGCGGATCAACAGAATTTTTCAATTGAACGATCT
>CM052340.1:2365655-2406674 GCA_028455595.1 Lasioglossum vierecki | reverse complement strand
TCACGGACCCGTTTCGCCCCGACGCGCGAACCATCGGTAGTGTAGTAGATCATCGCGCGACGATCGTAACCGGTAGTGCATCATCGCTTTGTTTACCAAGTGAAATTTACTGTAAGCTTCGTCAGTATATAAAGTATTAATTTAATAAAGAGTGATAGAAGTATTAACACGAGACTAAAAAGCAGAAAATAATTATTTAAATAAAAATAAATTTTAAAAATAACACGTTTTTAAAAACGGACTAAAAAGTATAAAATAATTTTTCCTCGTACAGATAGTCCTGAAAATTTGTGATTGTGAATTTTGAAAAGCTTTGAAAATACTTGTGAGATTTAAAATGAAAAACGTGGGGCGCATGCGATAGATAATTGATTCATTTTGCGCCCCACGTTTTTCGTTTTAAATCTCACAAGTATTTTTCTAATACAAAACGATTTTATTTACTGAAATCATGAGTGCACCTTAGAACAATCAACCTTCCTCTTTATAATGAGCCCTCACACAGCTCCTATTATGTTCGTATTAGGAAATGTAATCCAAAGGCGTAAACGCTGTTTTGCTAACCTCTAAGTTGAAAAACGAATGTTTTCATCAGAATTTATACAGAGTATAAATTTACTTTCTGTATGTTATAATCTGGTAATAACCGTCGCACGCCGCTTATCGAGTGGTACCGCTAGACGGCGCCACAACAGCGCGGCCGTACGTAGTTCGAACCACTGGCCGTTTAGGATTGTCAAGCGTAGATTTATGTATTGCATTTTCTCGCCAAAATTTACAAAATTACACAAGAAAGAGGCAACAATTTCTGCTTTTCGGAGGTAAAGTGTAATCTTATTTAATTTTCATTGATTTAAATTTATTCTCAAACCGTATTGCATTCTCGCGACAGTTTGCTCTTGTGTCGTGACGACCCAACCTATTTAAATTCGTTTCCTGGTATAGAAGTCAAGTTTATTTAATTTTGATTCTTTATTCAAATTGAATTGTTTATCTGCCATTAATTCTTATCGTTTGCTATTATTAATGACTGTTTGTCTGTTCGTTCTGTTACAGATTCCGCGGGAAAAAAACATCGATTGAAAACATCGATGCCTACAATCTATGTATTCGAGAATCGAAATCAAGACGCAACGTCATGTCGTACATTCTTCAAAGAGGGAACGACTTGAGCGTAAGTACCAATTGTCTTTTCAATTATACTGTGTTATTTGTCACCTTTTGTGACCGAACCTTCTTCTCAGAAACACTGGGTGTGTGTGTGTGGTATTGTTGTAATATGTACTTACTCTTCATCATCATATGTTTTAAAAAGTTCTCTCGGTATATATGTATACCGTTCAATGATTGTAGTGATATATCTGTAGAAACAGTTGACGAGCGGTCGCATAGCGCACGCACGGAACGGACGTGCACGTATACACAAAATTCAATGTATAGTAACTACAGTTTTTCACGAATATCTCGAAAACTATTCATTTCAGCCAAAAATGACACGTACATTTTTTGTTCAGCATGTCAAAACGTACAGAATGACGTGTGTCACATGACGAAAGGAAGGGGGGGGGGGCGTTTCTAAAGTTTAGCCGATTAAATATCTTATATTAAATCAATCTTCCGTAAATTGGAACGCAATTTCTACAGTCACTATTTGTTATCAAGCTAATCGTTTGTATTTTAAAATTACTTTGAATCGTTCGAAAATAGTTGATACCACGTACAAAAAGACGATTCGCGACAGATAAATTCATTCAACAAAGCAAAATTACTTGATTAATGAACTTGTATATACCTTTCACGAGTACTTTATATTTAATAGAGTACTTTTTTCACATTATTTCGAAAGTTTGCTTTGTCAAAAGGGTCGTCTGATGTTTTTTTTTCAAATAAACACATAAAGTTTCTGAATAAATAAATAAATATAAATTTTTATTAGAATCATTATATGTTTGCTCGACAATAAGATTTAGAAAAAATCAACTTAAATTACCTTTCCATTATCATCTCCAATAAGAAAGATCTATTATCTTTTTCATAATGAAATATACGGTTTAAATACGAAATAGTCATTTTTCGAAAATGTAAGAACGTTAGCCCGTATAAAATTTAACCGATTCTTTTAACTAGGATTTTCAGGATATTAAGTTTCCCTGTTCGTTGCTCGAATCCTCTCACGTGCCCAGGCGCAACTCGGGAGGGTGAGAGCAACGGGCATAGAATATTGTTTTATATTATATGTGGCGACTGACAATGAAGTGCGTCGGTTTTTTTAAACCCTATTCAGTAAGACATATTCTTGCTGATTTGTAACATGCTGCATGGATTCCATGGGCAAATTTTATTTTGAATAATGAATTAGGAATAGCGAATAGAAGTCGCATTCGTTATTCGCATGCTACGAATAATTCTCGGCGAATAAAATCGTTATTCGTTATTCTCGAATAAATCCCGGAACTTTTATTCGTTATTCTAAATGACCGCAGCGAAGCCGATGCCGACACTCGAGGCTCTGAGCTGAGGCTTCTCGAGACGAGATACGGGTTGACGATTGATGACATGTACAATTGATAACTAAACAGTGATTCTTTTAACACAAGCAGTATAATACCATAGATCATTATTTTTTATGAACAAAAAATATTATATGTGTATTTGTCATAATTTTGCTATTCTATCGTAACTATGGGTATGTAAATATTAATACAATGTTGTTAATAATTCGTAATAATTCGTATAATAATATCGTTTCTAACGTAACCAAAGTCAGTGACAAATATCCACCGTGGTACAGACGAACTGCACATCCTTTAATATATTTTTTATCTCGGCTGTATTAGTTTGAAATAAATTTTCGTTGTGGTGACTTTTTCTTCAGCTCATAACGCTTAATCCGTAATCTGTAATGTATTCAGTTTGTAATAAAATTAATAATTATTTATGTATTTTAAAATAATTTTTGTGATAGGAAACATACCTTCAATCTGCAGATGATCAAAAATTTCTCTAAAATAAGG
The DNA here is from genome assembly GCA_028455595.1 of Lasioglossum vierecki. Classification (NCBI taxonomy): domain Eukaryota; kingdom Metazoa; phylum Arthropoda; class Insecta; order Hymenoptera; family Halictidae; genus Lasioglossum; species Lasioglossum vierecki. Next base: position 2,403,660 of record CM052340.1, on the reverse strand, counting down.
ATCATTGATCGTCTGCAAGGACACCATCAAAGTTGGGCGTTACTCGAATGAAATTTTATTCGAATAACCAAGAGAATAAAAATTGCGAATGACGTGACTTTATTCGAAATAACGAATAAATTTTTATTCGAATAACCCAGCGAAATAAAAATTTATTCGAACAGCTCAGCGAATAAAAATTTATTCGTAAAGCCCAGCGAATAAAGATTTATTCGAATAGGCCCGAGAGCAAGTAAAAGGTATCGAATGACATCGCGTCATCGACAGCGACTCGACTCGACACTTGACATGCACCAGCGACGTGTATGTGTAAGAATAAATGTCTGAGTGCAGTCTAGAGAGTGAAGTCAAGAATCGTGGCAGTAAATGTGTGTATCCCGAAATTATTACGAATAATGAATGAATTATTAACAACATTGCATTAATATTTAGGTACCCATAGTTACGATGGGATAGCAAAATTATGACAAATGCACATATAATATTTTTTGTTCATAAAAAATAATGATCTATGGTATTATACTGCTTGTGTTAAAAGAATCACTGTTTAGTTATCAATTGTATATGTCATCAATCGTCAACCCGTATCTCGTCTCGAGAAGCCTCAGCTCATGGCCTCGAGTGTCGGCGTCGGGTTCCTACCCATAATAAAGGCTGTCGCCAGCGTGTGCTTTGCCCGCCGTCTAGTGATGGGCACCATCGACTAAATTCAACTATCGACTAATTACTATTGAGTTATAGACATACTATCGGATATTTAGTCTATATAGTTACGTCTATCTCACAAATTATATTTTATCCTTCAATAACAATACAACATAAAGGCAAAGTGTTAATGAACCTTTTAGAAAAATATCTGTTACTGACAAACATAATTATAAAATACTACTTTCTCTTTAGGTTGCGATTCAAATTTTATTCCTATAAGTGCTATACATAAAAGTATTGTTATTTAATAATTGTATAATATTTCTAGTATAATAATTGTTACTTATACTACACACACATGCTTATTGAACGAATTATTTGATATAGCTAATGAGTGAACGTATTTGATAGTAAATCTTATAAAATCTATTCAAAACTCTCGCCCGTTAAAATTCGACCAATTTAGTCGATAGTTCCAAAAATTAGTCGACTGAAAATAGTAGGTGGCTACTATCGATTTAGTCGATAGTTTCAATCGAAGGTGCCCATCACTACCGCCGTCACGGCTGCGCTTATTCTCGGCCTTCATTCGCTGTGGTCATGTAGAATAACGAATAACGAATAAAAGTTCCGGGATTTATTCGAGAATAACGAATAACGATTTTATTCGCCGAGAATTATTCGTAGCTTGCGAATAACGACTGCGACTTTATTCGCTATTCCTTATTCGTTATTCGAAATAAAATTTGCCCAACTCTGGCGGCGACAGCCTTTATTATGGGTAGGAACCCGACACCGACACTCGAGGCCCTGAGCTGAGGCTTCTCGAGACGAGATACGGGTTGACGATTGATGACATGTACAATTGATAACTAAACAGTGATTCTTTAAACACAAGCAGTATAATACCATAGATCATTATTTTTTATGAACAAAAAATATATTTCTATATTTATATATTCCGCTTAAAATAACGTTATTTGTCGAATAATACGAATTTGGATGTACTGCCGACTATGAAACTGGTAAACATTGTAGCTGTATTATTAATAAATATATCTTGCAGACAAAGTATTAAATAAAACTCTGATTTTTCTGTTTAAAAATCTACTACACAGAAAAGCCTAGACTGTTTAGTTTCGCATGATCCTATAAAGGCTGCATTCAGAGAAGGCCCTTCCTGGGCCCCTCACACACTTCAGAGAAATAAACATCTCGATGAAGGCGTCAGTTCTTAGAAGCATTTTTCCCTTGCATAGGAAGAGAGAACGTCAGTCTGTATCGAACCTTTGACAGAAGAACGTCGTATGCAGTTTCAAAGTGTGTTGTGCTGACAATTTTCAGTTCTAAGTCTTGTGTTTTGTGTTTTTATCTTGCACTTTTAGTGAGTACTCGTCTGTGTTTTTTGTGTTTATATTCTCACTTTTTGGTTTCCGTACTATTTTGTAAATTTTACTGTTTCAGTTCTCTCCTGTGTAACACAGTGATTTTTATTCAGCAATATGTCTAATATAGTAAATGAATCGTCTTCAACGGAAGCATCCTCTGCGTCTACCAGTTTCTTAGATAGCAGTATATCTATTTCAAATCATTTGTCAAACAACGTTATTTTAGATGGAACATTCTTTAAAATTGTTTCCGAGAGATCGATTAACAATGAAGTAACTGCTGTTTGCGTTAAATGTCAGCCAAACCGCGTTGAACTGAGAGGACGAATCACTTCAACGTCAAATTTCTGTTCACATTTAAGAAGACGGCATGGTGACGCTGTTTTAAATGAATACAAAGAGTATTTAAAATCAAAAAAACAAGAAAGATCGCGAGAACGATCCAGAAGTTCAATGTATGGGAGAACAATATCCACAAGCCATGTAATAAGTCAAGAAAGATTCAATTCCTGCATAACAAATTACGTTCTGCATTCAATGGTGCCTTTGCAGACGGTCGATGATCCTTATTTTAGGGAAATTTTTGATCATCTGCAGATTGCAGGTATGTTTCCTATCACAAAAATTATTTTAAAATTCATAAATAGTTATTAATATTATTACAAACTGAATATGTTACAGATTACGGATTAAACGTTATGGGCCATAGAAATTTAAGACACCACATCGAAAATTTATTCCGAACTAACACAGCTGAGATAAAAAGTATGTTAAAGGATGTGCAGTTCGTCTGTACCACGGTGGATGTTTGGTCTGCAAAGCGAAGAAGCTTTTTAGGCGTAACTGCACATTGGATTGTTCCAGAAACATATGAGAGAAAGTCGGTGGCTTTGGCTTGCCGAAAATTTGGAGGTAATAATTATATAATTGTGTAATAATGTACAGTGAACCAGATTAATATTCGAACGCTCTAAAAAAGACGATAACTTTTTTGACATAGTACTATTAGTACTATACAATTTGAACTTTTTGGGAAGTTAAAGCAATTAGTTTACTACAGGATGTGAAAAGAAATTTTTGAAAAAATTACATTTGATCGGAATTGTAGAAAAAATACTAAAAGTTGCAGTTTACAACATTTATATGTGGGTCTAGATTTAAAATGTAAAAAATACGTTTTGTTGATCTGTGTCAATTAAGCATATTCTGAAAATTTCGTCAAACAATTTCGTAAACTAATTGCTCTAGGTTCCCAAAAAAGTTCAAATCGTATACTACAATATTAAAAAAGTTAACGTCTTTTTTTAGAGCGTCCGAATATTAATCCGGTTCACTGCATATTACGTTAGAATCGATAAAATTATTAACAACAGTGTATCAATATTTAGGTACCCATAGTTACGATAGAATAGCTCAGCTATTACAAGAGATTCATATGGAATATAATTTAAGTTATCCAAAACTTATTGCAACGGTCACAGATAATACCATTAATTTTATAAAGGCATTTAAAATTTTCGGAATAGAAAGCTTATCATCTGACGACGACGAGAATGCACACGATATAGACATAGATAATACATTACAAATAGATAATACATTATTAAGGATATTACCCTGGCATATTCGTTGCTTCGCACATATCCTGTCAATGTGTGTAACCACCGATGTGATTCAAACGATAAAGGCAACAGCAAATTTAAATGTAATTCACGTCCAAACGATGCAAAAATGTTCAGAGCTATGGAATGCGACATCGCGCCCTAAATCTGCCGAAGTTGTAGAAAATGTTTTAGGTCACACGTTAAGTAGGCCAGAAACAACGCGGTGGAATTCACTATACGATGCTCTATCGCAAATTTTAAAAATAAAAGACAAAAATTATGATTTGTGCAATAGCTTAAACATTAAAAATATGTTAACGGAACAAAATTATTTATATATAGAAGAACATTTACGCACTACTGCACCAGTAACACAGGCACTGGATATTCTTCAAGGAGAATGTAATATATTTTATGGGATGGCAATTCCATGTCTATATTCACTTAAACAAAAATTGGAAAAGCTGAAACAAGAGAATTGGGTATTTTGTAAACCAGTGATTGAATGTCTCATAAATAGCATAGAAACCAGATTTAGTTCCTATTTAGATTTTGATAGTCAGGAAGCAAGGAATGCAATTATTGCTACCTTTTCGCATCCATTTTTTAAAAATAGGTGGTTATCATGTGTACCAAGTAAATACCACGACACATTAATTTCAATCTTTAAAGCTGCTTTAAATAAAAACATTGTAGAACAATCGCGTGCAGTGCCCACACAAGATATTCAATTATTACAGTTGAATTCTTTTTTTCAATTTGATGCGCCATGTACATCTGAAGAGCTACAACTACAACAGAATAAAAACATAGACTTATTAACACTACAATATTTTACAAATCACAATAATGAATATAGCTGTTTCAGTACATACCCGGAAATTAAAACACTATTTTTGAAATATAATACACCATTGCCGTCCTCTAGACCAGTCGAACGGTTATTTTCATTTGCGACGATGATAGATACTCTGAACTGTAATAGATTATCTGACCAATTGTTCGAACAACGAGTTGTTCTAAAAGCAAATTTATTGAATACAAAGAGATAACATAATAATAACATGTTTTAATCAAGGTTTTTTCTTTTCCTTTTCATTAATTCATTATAGGCTAATAATAATTGCTATATAATTTGCGTATATACATACATGGAATGTTTCCCTCAGTCATGTCATTACTGTTATTTTGTTGCTTGCGTGATTATATAAAATACATAAAATATGAGGATTTATTCGTGAATGTAATAATGATTTTATTCGGTAAACAATTATTCAGTAGTAGGATCGAATAAATCTGCAACGTCATTCATTATTCGAAATAATTTCGGGACACACACACATTTACTGCCACGATTCTTGGCTTCACTCTCTAGACTGTACTCACACATTTATTCTTACAGACACACGTCGCTGGTCCGTGTCAAGTGTCGAGTCGAGTCGGTGTCGATGACGCGATGTCATTCGATACCTTTTACTCGCTCTCTGGCCTATTCGAATAAATCTTTATTCGCTGGGCTTTACGAATAAATTTTTATTCGCTGAGCTTTTCGAATAAATTTTTATTTCGCTGGGTTATTCGAATAAAAATTTATTCGTTATTGCGAATAAAGTTACTTTATTGGCAATTTTTATTCTCTTGGTTATTCGAATGAAATTTCATTCGAAGTCGTTGATCGTTTTCACTCTTCGAGCACGTGTAAGGTTGCAGATGTTTGGCGGTCCGCCGAAGAGAAAGAAGAGGCTATATGCCGAAGAGGTCCCGACAAATTGTTGCTCAAGAGGGCAACTAATAATGGCCTCGCATTTTCGGATGCGAAGTCATTTTTTTCTTACTACCATGTCACTGTACTTATTTGTAGAAATTGTAGAAGTAGATTTTGTTGTACATATGGGTAGGCCTCCCTGCCCCAACGATCTGCGGAGATGGCCACGTCCGTAATTGAAATAGCGTTGCGATAAAATTCACGCGTCAAGTATTAATTATTCTTGAACAGAGATGGAAATTAGTATTCAAAACGAAACAAACGCAATTAGTAATTGTAATTTTATAAAAGTTTAAAGATTTCATTATTATTTTGTATAAAATGTAAAGTAGTCTTTTGGATCTCTGTTCGTTGAATTAGCGTTGCGCAGCCAAAGTATCGTGTGCATTATTCGAATCTTTCGACATTTCAGGCGCCCATGCTCTAGCTGCAACGAGTCGCTGTCGGGTGTGGTGTAGGCATTCGCGATTTTTAATAGTGTTGCGAAAAAATAACGGGTTGAATTAACTTAGCATTTATAAAAATGGAATTTTCTTAATTACCGTTTGTACAATGGCAAAGAGTGATTCTGGAGGAACGGGTCCTCTCCGCGGGTAGACTTTACCATTGTTAATGCATGTCGCGAACCAATTAATTGAAATTAATTAAAGAATTAGCCTTAGTGTCGCGAAAAATTACCAGCGCGTTGTATCAAGGCGGGAATGAAGTACAAGCATATTGAAAAACGCACCGTAACAAGGCGTATCAATTTGAATTACAATAAAATCGCGACCTCGTAATACATTAGTGAATAGAGGACCTACATTGTAGGGCCAGTCGCGCAGGGTGCATACAAACAGAAATTTCAGAGACTTTTTTATGGATATCCAAATATATTTGGATGTAAGATTAGAATTATTGATACCGTAAAAATGTGGAGCATATGCCCACCGGGCCACTACGTAGGGTAGAAAGTTATTGGTACGTTCCGAGGCCAAGCTTTGCCGCAAAGCAGTTAGCGCAAAATCACGGTGCACGTTCTACGTAGAACTCCCCGCGGTGTGCCATAACACACGAATCGTTTGCCGTTCCAGCAATGGAACAAGTGTTTCTATCTTTACGTTTCGCGCAGTAACTTTGTCGATGAAATCGAACGTTCGTTGCGCTCTGCAAAACTGTTTCCTTGGAACATCCAAATCTATTTTATTATGATGTTCGAGGTCGTGTAGCATAGTTTTTTTTCACGCGTGTACATTGAGAATTCGTAGAATTTTGGCGAATTGGTTAATAGAAAAGTTTTTCAATACGCAAATACTAGAAAATTCCGTCTTTTAGAGTTGCCATGAAATGAAATGTGGTACACTGCACCCTCATATGATTGTGTTTGATTTCTTTCAGCCTGTCATCCTAAATTCTCGTAGCCATTGCCGCCTCCCTATAGAGTGGCGTGAAAAGAAATTAATTTTTTTTGTAGTGTGTTATTATTAATTTATTATCGAGCCGTTGTCATTCCTTTAGTAGACCGGTCTACAGCAAACATATGGGATGTAGCCATAAGACATAATTAGGGAAGGTTTTACGATTTATTCAAGAGACCGCATTCTAAAGTCCCAGTGCCGAAGGGTCAGGCAATAAGTAAGCAATACACACGGTCCAGTTACCCCTAAACATGGGATGACCCAAAAACGCGGCCAGTAGACGTATTTCAATATACAATATTTGTAGACAGTATTTTAAAAATACAGATAATAAGAAATTAACCCTTTGCATTCTGAGCTATTTTAACTCTAATATTTCTTCCGATCTATAATACATACATCCATTCCCTACGATTTTTGAAATATGGATATGAAATTGGTATAATACCTCATACAACACCTAAATGTTTAGTAATTGTTTCGATACCGATATATTTGATAATATAAACAATATTTTGAAAATGGTACAGTAATATTTAATGGTGTCTCGAGTGCAAAGGGTTCAAATAAATAAGATGTTTAAAGACAAAATCCAAATGTTATAAAGTAAAATATGCGATCTCTCTCTCTTTCTTCAAAGTATTTCTAAACGAATAGGATTGTTTACTATTAAAATTAGTATGAATTCCAATATTTTCCAAATTAGTTTTCGAATGATTGTTTGCATCATCCTTGACATCGATCCCGTATGATAATGTTAAAATATATGAAACGAGAATTGAGGATATTGTCATGCACAGTCGATGAAGAAGCGATTTGTGATGATTTCGAGGAGACTTCAATAGCGTTAATATCCTCTCAGGTGACAAACGAGGGGACGACGCTGTGGGACGTCCGACGTTCTGTTGCCGTTCGACAAATTATCTCACCTCCGGTCGAATGCTATGAAAAATAGCCAATATCATGACGAAGCGTTACTGTTGATCGATAAACTCCTATCGTTACGGCAGAATAATTAGACGTTGGAATCGTTCAGATAATATTATATGACATAATGGTTCTGATAGTAATTAATCATATCGACAGTATCTCATATTGCTGATCATCCAGAATTTTGAATACTCATAAAATAATTTACTTGCAAAATTATTGCGATTTTGAATACAAGAAAAATGTCATTAATTAGTCAGTACACATAGTCCCAACAAGTAATTTGAATGCGTCTAAATATATTATATGAACCTCGAGGAACATAATCATAGGAATTTGTTTTCTAAAATTATTGGGTCCGTCAAATATGTTTCAGTTACTCTATATTTTATTAACGCTTTGTTAACCATTTCACGAATTAAAGTGTGTTTTCTCGCTTGCTTTATTCGTTTTAATTCTCCTCTTTACGTAAGATTATCTGTTTGGATATACGAAAGGATATTGCAGGAAATATGGTTTTCTGCATGACTTTTACTTTATATGGAAATGTGCTACCATTCTAATATGCTTGGTACTGGTTGGCACTGTAGCATAGTGAGAAACACAATATGAAACAGCAGGATATAATTATAGCGTATATTGCATTGTTCTTCCTGAACACTTTCAAAATCTGCCATTTTTTTCATATAAATGTGTTGCATTATTACCTTACTAATCCTCGTTTATTCATATATTTTATATTATTATATTATTATATATATTATTATTATTATTCATATTATTTTATTTTATAGTTTTAACTCCGTAAAGTAATATTTTATACTTCTAAATTGTGAATGTTTTCTCTAAAATCCGTTTTAATACCTTCGATCGGAAACATACTGCCACGGGGTGTACTTCTACATTCGATTATAAGTGTTTATAAGATAATGCTTTTTCAGAAATTATATTATTTAATTAGAATTTAGTTTTGATTCAGTAATTTAATGAAAGAATATATAATTTATTTAATTTTCAAGTGGTGTTATATTTTAAAAAGAAAGATGGTATGAAGAATAAAAAAACACGAGTTCGTGGTACATGAATATTTCTTTTCCACTGTAAATCAGATCACTAGTATAGTGTACGTAAGTAGCATATGTATGTACATATAAATTTAATTTCGATGAAACAATCACATAAAAAAGTTGTAAAATGCAACTTTTAGCATTTTCTCTACAATTCTGATCAATCGCAATTTTTGAAAAAAATTCTTTTCACATTCTGTAGTAAAGTAATTGCTCTAGCTTTTCAAAAAAGTTCAAATCGTATAGTACAATAATAAAAAAGTTATCTTTTTTAGAACGTCCGAACATTAATCCGTTTCACTGTAAGTGTACTCATAAGTACGTAAGTAAACGTGCGATCGAAGTATTGTTTGAGAAGGCTACATTTCAACGACAACGATACGACTGTATCAGAGGGATGAAACTCCGCCCTCTGAAAAAATACCGCCCCCGACATGCGCGATCGAGAACGTGACACCTTTCCTTCTCGCCTGTAATCGTTCTTTTAATCCGTTTGGGGTAGTGCATATCTAACAAACCAGAGTTGCCCTTCTCCGTACCTTGATCCGTTCGCGAAGTGCCAAGTGACATTTCATCGTTGTTGAAGTTTGTGTTACGCTTTCGTACAGCTTTTTCTTAGGAAAACATAGAGAAATTTGTAATGTCCGGTAAGGTTTGAAGCTGATTGTTAGATCGCGGATTTTATGCGTTCATGACAAACATGAGTAAATCAAAAATAAAACAGTAAGAACAATCAAAGGGTATTATTAAAAAATTAAGAAATAAATTTCTATTCGGCTGATGCACCTTGCAGTTGCAATTAATGCCAACGATTTCTTTTTTGCATAAAGATCCGTGGTCTACTGATTACAAACAATTTTCTTATTTCTATACGTAATATATTTGTTATCATGCGCGTTCTTCATTTGCCAAATTGTCTAACACTGTAAAATAAATAGTAGACAGTAAATATCCATTTCTTAGAATTATATTTGAATTTTTGTTATTCTGTGGAGTTGAGCTTAATTATTGAGAAAATTTAGATGAATTGTAAGAAATTCAGTATCAAGTGGTTAATTACTTTGGACAGTGAACTGTTAATTATAAGCTGAACAATTTGAATTTATGCTTGTTGGATTCGATGTTTAGTATGGAGCGTTGTTCAGGATATGCCTTTAGACCTAAGCTGCCGTGGTTCTGAAAAGAAGTTAAATTTGATAAATCCCTCGAAGTTTCAAAGGTGTTTACCATGCCAGACGTGTGGTAAAAATTTCGACAGGCCTTCCTTGTTGAAAAGACATTTACGAACTCACACAGGTCAGTCTTGTTCAGTCTATTTTCCGTTAATTTATGTTTCCTATTAGCGCCGGAAATAAACGGAGAAACAAACGAATACGTGAATAATTAAATGACTTTTATTCATATATTGCTATATCGGCGGAGTGTTACTATGTATGCAAAGATATATCGGAAATAATTCTATTTGTAAAGTTCTTGCAATATGAATTTATGCAACCTCCTTTTATTTAACCTTTATGTGAACTATTCAAATTTATGCTAATAATTATTTAATGCGTAACTATGAATAACACTGTCCAACACTGAAAATGTTTCCACATAACTGTTGGGTGAATCTTGTATAGTTTTCTGCGCTGATTTATGAAACATGACTGAAAAAAATGCATTTTTCATCTTTGAACAAATACTGTGATCTTATTGTAAAAGATATTGAATAAACATGTTTAAACATCCATAATGTATTGGTATTGTGTATTACTGTATTCGGGAAAGTCTACAGAATCTTTTGTTGCAAAAAACAATTCAATATCTTTTATAATAACACCACAGTATTTGTTTAAAGATGAAAAATTTGATTTTTTTCAAGGTCATGTTTCTCAATAACAAAATTAAGGGCAGATTCGGAATCAGTGTGAAAACTGTATAAGATCCACCGAACAGTTATTTGTAAACGTGAAAAAAGTTGAAGTTGAACAGTGTAATTTAACTATTTGTGGATTTTGATGACATTTAACTGTCTCACTACGTTTCTATTATAAATATAATACTAAATATAATTTAATTGATTTGTTGCATCCCCAAAGTATGTTTTGAAAAATTGACTAACTTGTTGTGTAATTTATTCTAGCTTGAGTAGTATTCTCTATTTTAAATTCTCTATCGACACAGAATTTTACAGAATGCTCTTCCAATATACAAAGAAATCTATAGACCTCGATGCCGAATTAAAAGTATACTAAATTTTGGATAGGATAAAATGACGTTGATTTATAATTTTAAATAGAACCATATTGAACGCAAACTTCCCAAATAGACTCATTCTGCAATTATTTAGAAATGGAATTATATAGAATTATTTTCGAAGTAGACTTGAATTAAATTTTTTACGAAGTAGCATTATATGAATATTTATTATAGGAATATTAATTACAATAGAGACACATCCAATAAGTTCTACCCATATTATTCTCTTGGAATTCTTACGGTAAAAATTCTTCAAAATTATATTAGATAGTGCTATGAGTGATTTGTGTTTTCAAATTTATTATCGCTTCGTTTAAATTAAGTTTGCAGAACATTTTACATAATATCTAATTCATTTATCACAAACTCATGTTGAGAGAAATGGACAAAGATTGTTTTAATAATGCGAACGTATATGCATTTAAAAATCTAAACAGTTATTTGAAATTTGTTTTAGAATTTTTCGGAGGAGTTTTATACCTACTTGCTTAAATTTTCATTTAAAAGTATGTAGAAATAACTCGAATATAGCAATAAATGCAATTAACAGGTGAAAAGCCGCATGGTTGTACTGTTTGTGGGAAAATGTTCAGTACGAGTAGCTCTTTGAACACACATGTGAGAATTCACACCGGAGAACGTCCACACGAATGTCCCATTTGTGGGAAACGTTTCACTGCTTCTTCAAATTTGTATTATCATCGAATGACCCATTACAAGGTTTTTATACTTCTCGATTATTGTTAACACAGTTTTTCTTTTCTGAACTGAAAATACTTATTCATAAAGTCGATTACTAAATAAATGTTGCATCCGAAATATATTAACTAAATTATTGTGTATTTGTGTGGAGAAATACATACTTTATTAAACGTACTATTGATTATAAAAAGAAATTACATAAAGAAATTAATTTAATATATTTAATAAAAGGGTAAAAAAAAGTTACATATTGATCATTTACTGTTGTTATCATATCGTTGCACAGGAAAAACCACATAAATGCAATGAATGCGGCCGTTCCTTTCCAACGCCTGGCGACTTGAGGGCTCATGGGTATTCTCATACCGGAAATTGGCCGATGCGATGCTCGGTTTGCAATCGGGGATTCTGCAAACCTGCGGCTCTTCATCATCACATGCAATTACACAATGGTAACTATCGTTTTTTAATACTTTGGCATTAAAACATCTTAGATACGTTTGATTTTGGTTTTAAATATCTTGGAAAGGCTATAAGAACATTTCACATATGCAGTGGACCCTCGGTATACGACTCGTTATCCTAATCCGTTCCTGATGTTTAGACTTATACCGAATAGGACGTATACCAAACCAACTTTTCCCATAAGAAACAATATAAAAATGATTAATCCGTTCTCATGGAAAAAATATTCCTATTGATATTATATCTACAAATAATTGCAAGACTCAGATTATTGAAAACAGAGAATTTATCGAATCTTAACGCATATCCGACTGTAAAGGAAAAAAGTGATTTGAAATGTCCTTAGAAATCACCTTTTCCAAGGAAATAGAACATTTTTGGGACCCCCTATACTTCTCGATATCGAATTTTCCTTTAACCTCTTAACTGCGGAATTTAGTTTTAAAAATCATCCACAGACTGCAGAATTAACATCAAGCAATGACGAGTATACACGTCGAACGCAGGGCAAATGGTTCTATTATAAATTTTACGAAGAACGAGGAAGAATTACATTTTTATTTGCTAAAAAATTGACAATTTATACTTGAAAAGGTATTGTTATTGCACCGCAATAGAAATTTGGATTGACGTGCATACACGTCGAACGCAGTTAACTGGTTAAACCTAAATGCATCTATCACATGGTGCTATCATACAACTTTATTTGAAGCAATCTTGCGATTTTGAATTGAATTTGAATTGAAAATTAAATAAGCCCTTATTTGAGGTTTTCCTCCAGTTCTGCATAAAACAGTGAACGCTCTTTCAGGTGATCGAATTCATCGTTGTAATATATGCAAAAGACAGTTCTCTGTGATTACCAGTTTACGATCGCACGAGCAATCGCACGATTTGAACACGCCCATACGAAGTATCGTGAATTATGCTAACATGGAAAGTAATTCGACAACTATGGGTGGCATTATGTTTGATGATGTGAGCAGAACATATTTGCAATTTCCTACAGCATATTCAAGGGCACCTTGGATACCTTTACAATATACCAAATAAATCGCTTATAATATATTTTAGTCTGAATAAATATTATTCCCCAATGTGGAAAAGTGTGGCTTTTATAACAAAACATTCGACTTATCTTAGAAAACGTATCTGACACTACGTAACTTTTAATTTTCTTGAAATTAAACATATGTTGGGTTGGTAAAAAAGTAATTTCAGTATTTTAAAGTGGAATGAAACCTAATTCTGAGAAAATTTTGAAGTTTTATGAACGCGGAATGATAAAGCTACCAAACAGGTGGCAAAAGATCATCGAACAAGATGGAAAATATTCTACTGGTTAAAGTTCATTGCTTGATTAGAAAAATTGGTATATTTATTTCACCCTAAAATACCGAAATTACTTTCTTGCCAGCCCAATACATACATGAAGTTGTTCACTAAAATAGTATTAACAAGGTATAGTGTTAAACAGACAAATTATTTTTTTATTTCTTTAAAATTCATTTATTTTACATAACTGTCAATAATTTCTTTTATGGGAGAAATGATTAAACGTGAAATGATCGTTTCATTGGAATTGTTTTAGAAATAGTGAAAGATTGATACTAATACAAACGTCGTATCTATCAATTGAATGATTCTTCTGCTATTTGAAAACGAAATTACTTGTTTCATTCTTATCCAGGACAAAAAAGATCTTCTACAGTATTCGATTATAGCTTGTAATCAAGAATCGGTGTGGGCTGTAATTTCATTTTTCTGCTATTCGGTACGTATTCCAATTCCACTAAAACCAACTCATTTTCTCCAGTCCTCAAAAATGGCGCAGGGACGTATAATGTTATTTGCGGGCCAACTGTTGGCCAATATCGGCCAAGATTGCGTCCATTTATGAATGCTACGCCTTTGCCCCAGTCACTGGTGTTCAAGTAAGTATCCAGAGGATCTCCGGTAATAGTGAAGGTTCCACGAAGAATAACTGGACCGCTGCTAAGAACTCCGTTTTTCAGCGTAATCGTTGGCAGAAACTTGATCATGCCAATATTATCTAGACGGTAACCTGTCATTTTCCATTGTTTGATGGGGGCATTGTTCAACGTTACCTCCGAAATTCCCTGTTAAGATAAATAAAAATACAACGTTTAAAAAATATACAAAGCCGAGGCGAACGTTTTTGATAATGAAAATGTCGCTTCAAATAACCTTAGGAACCGAGATTTTCAAGGAACGCGTACATTTTTGGGACACTCTGCATTGTAAAAATGCATAAAATCCACAGTGTAGTTATTATCAACAAATTTTGAATTTTGTATTTAAATCTGTTTTTCAGTACTTTCATATTTAAAACTCTTAAAAATTTACAGACGCATTTGTTTCCTCTTTCTTGAAAAGGATTCATATTCTTGTTATAAACTACATCGATAATCAACAAACACAATTATTATCAACAAACCTTGAAGTCGCGAAGGCCATTTCCATAGTTCAGCCGTCCTTGATTCTCAACCAGTATCTTTAACTTCCGTGCATAAGGATTTTCGATAGCTATATTATAGATTTTGTCGGTGCGAGTCAATGATCCGATCAAGTAATCATCCACGTAGACTAATCCTCTGTCTCGAACTGTTGCGTGCAAAATCGATGGATCGGTAGTGCTATTTATTAAATCTGCCTCGTACAGTAACAACCAATGGGATAATCCAAGAGCCTCGAATGTTAGTGGTTCTAATTTATCAAGAACTATCGTTGCAAAGTTTTGTCGGCCAGCAGGTTCAAAGAGGTTTACGATTGGCGATAGGAGAATCGGTCCGTAATCACCTTTGGCTGATACGTTTGGGAGAGATATGTTCGGCATCGGTAAATACTGGAACATGATAAAACATAATAATAATATATTAGTTCGTTATTATAATATAATAGCAATAATTAGGGGTGTGCGAGTACTCGAAATTTTGGGTTTGAAAGTGGGTTGAAAGTTGATTTTGAAAACAGCAAATAAATTAGAAGAATTTAAATATACTGTTCTATTACTTTCAACCTATTAAACATATTAAAAGAAAAAATATATTTCTATCTCACTCGAGGATGTTGTAATTCAAGTAGAAAATTTTTATTTCGCATGAAGATCCGCTGTCTATGTATTTATTATTCTTATGCAAATTAAAAAAGTATACATCAACCACGAAAAATATTAGTCAAGTTAAAAGTTCTATCCTTCATTAATGATTTCAAAAAGTTGAAAATGACAGTCTCTGCAGTCTTTTAATCTCTTCCTAATTTTAACTAATTTTTTTCTTAAATTAACCCTTTTGACTCGGAGCTATTTTTACTGGAAAATTAAACATTTCTTCCGATCTAAAATATTTCAATTCCCTTGGATTTTTGGAATTTCATGGATACAAAATTCGCGTAATACCTAATACAATACCTAAATACATTTTAATAGCTAACGTGGGTTTCGAATCTGAAGATTCAAATCCGAATCCAGCGTTTAGTATCTCACAAATATGGCTAATTGTTGTTGTAAATGATCGAATCTTTGCGCCGCGAATAAAAATTTCTAATATCCTGAAGATAAATTACGATCGATAACCAATTAATTAATTATTACAATACCTAAATGGTTAGATTAGAATTGTAAGTAATTGATTAGATCCCGATATATTTAATAATGTAAAGAATATTTTGAATAATGTTACAGTAGTTTTTAGTGGTGCCTCAGTGGGGACAGCCGAGTGCAAAGGGTTAATAAAACTACCGTGCCAGTTTGAAATTCAATTAGTGAATCGTACCTTCGAGATAACTTTCCTTATTTCGAAATACTTCTGTGTTGGATCTCCTGCCTCGGTTAATGGTGCGTCGTAATCGTAGGAAGTAATATGCGGCATATACGAGTCTTCACCACCATTGGCACCTGTACAATTAGTTACAATAATTTCATGCATCGTTAGAGGTTTTTTTTTGCATTGAATCGTTGTCTACAGAAATATTATCTATTGTATGTGTAGTTATGTATACGTGTTAATTCTAGATGTACCACTTTCATTCTATCAAATCTATAGAACCATTCGAATCTTTCAATGGGGAAATTGCGATGGCACGTGACATGACTGTGATATGTGTGCAAATGCATACAATCCTTAAGAAAACAATAGTCACACGATTGATGGCGTGCCAAGTGAAAGTTTTATTGATAAAATATTTCTTTCAGTATTTAAACAATTGTTTCATTTGGCACACTAACATTATTCTTTATTGACTCTTATTCTCAACAATACCAGCTTATTGAGTAGAATCGTTATTTTTCAAACAAAATTGACATAACAAAAATGTTACTGTAATCAACGTAATATGGTATAATTTACGTTAGGTTTTCCAGGAGTTTCATTCGCGATATGTACATTTAATATTGTTATATAATACAAATAGGTATAAACAATTTTATTAAACTGGCACAACTTTTGAACCAGTGGATTCCTACTGTTAAGACTTGGTTTCTCGTTATTTTCTCGCTAAAATCTACAGAATTTCATGAAAGAAGGTAAAAACTTTTGGTTTCTAGAGATGAATTTTAACCAATTATATTCTATTTTTTGGTAGGTACAGTCAAGCGAAAGAAGAGTTTGCACTCACCAGCCGTGTAACCGAAGTTTGTACCTCCGTAAAACATGTACATGTTTACGGAAGCACCCATTGCCAACATTTTGTCTAACATTTTCACGACTGCACTAGTTTTTACTCGACTAAACCGTTCTCGCCAGTGAGTCAGCCATCCGGGATAAAATTCCGAATTTACGAGTGGACCCTGTGGGAATAATGAATATACAAATAAGATGACATAACGAATTTGTTGTTATTACTAAACGCCACATTTAACCACTGTGCTGCCACGAAACGTGTTATGTATCTCTTCTTGTCTCGACGAGATAACTCGTCATACACAATTAAAACGTTCATTCTTATGCAAAAATATAAAGAGCAGTTATAAATTAAACATGATTCAGTTTACCACTTCTTGAAATATACATTGGGACTTACAAACATTTAGTACATTAAGCAGTGTAGGGTGACGTGAGAATTTGTTAGAAAAACGTCGTTATTGATTTACGGTCTTTAAATTTGCCAAATATTTATTTTTGCTATTTATCATTGCTACTATTTATAACTATTTATAACGATCAATTTAAATTTGCCGTTTGACACTCTTACTGTTAATAAATAAATCTATTTTTAAAATTGATTATACATCGAGAATTTAGTATTTGGTTGCAGGCGTATTTGAAACGTCGTAATCGATCAAGTTACTGTTATAGGTCTTTAAATTTGTCGTTTGACGTTCTTAATGTTAGTAAATAAATCTATGTTAAAAATGGATATTTTCAAGATAGAAAACATTTCCCTTTTGAAACAAACTTCTCCTTATTTAAACTATTCCCATTTTATACCCTCAGTAAGACTGCTCACATAACGGAACAGTCTGATATTACTTGCAGATTTTCTTAATTGTCGACGGTGACACGCCAATTAATCCTGATGTTGTCTTATTACATAGCTTAATCTTGACAGTGTATCATACAGCTGTCATGTTCCACAAAGTTATCGGATTCCATACATTGTCGTTACATAATACTCTGTTTGATAATTAAAAAAAAATAATTACGTTACATTTTATCGTTCAATTAACCTTCATGAAGGTCTTAGAACAGATATTATTTTTTATGCTGCACGGCGCTTGAATGTCGAGTGTTTTGATAATCAAGAAATCAACATACTCTGATAAACAATCACTACAAATCTTCTTGACAAGCTAACCACTTGTGATGCTATCAGCAGAGTATTGCATATGTAGAAACGATAATATTTTGAATTACGCAGGTATTTGTTTCGATATATATTTTCGAGGGCCAGCTGATAATCTCTTAAAAACATCCTTCAAATTAGATTTAGCAATTGATACTTACCCGTGGTTCGTACTTGCGCATTAATTCGAAGCTTTTCGTTACATTCGCATTTGTTCCAAAGTCGACAGTGGCGTAAACACCCTGCGTGTATCCACAACGAACCATGCTGTCGTTATTTCCATCAGTAGAGTACAGGAGAGCCTTTGAACCAATTTTCTCATGCATGATGTCTCGAAGTCGATTCAAGTAATCATGGTCACAGGCATAGCTTCCATATTCATTTTCCACCTGAAAACGAACGAATGTGTAACTCACATTTCGCGACTTTCCCAGAAAACGAAAAAGTGTTTTAAGCTTTACAGCATTATGGGAACTCTTGGTATAAATGAATCAGATTATTAAAAAAACAAATAAAATGAAAACTATTAGGCTTACCTGAACCATGATTATAGGACCTCCGTTTCCTCTCAAAAAAGGTGAAATTCGACTGAACAGTTCGGTTAAGTATACTTCTACGTATTTCATGTAACCTACATAATGAAAACAGAAATATGTTGGAAAAGTCTAGTTCAACTTGTAATAAAATATAGTAAATTTAAAAAGCACAAAGTGCACCGAAGTTCTTACGTGGATCATTTGTTCTCAGTTTAATATCCGGAACACGCGTGAGCAACCAATATGGCAGTCCACCCTAAGCAAAATAGGATAAAAAGTAGAAAACGTATTCTTAACTAGAATATTATAATTACTTTATACTATATTGGGGAGGCAAGAAAGTGATTTCGGTATTTTAAGGTGAGACAGAGGCTAATTTATGTATTCAAGCAATGAACTTTAATGAATAAGATATTATCCGTTTTGTTCGATGATCTTTCGACAAAAAGAATAAATAAGAAAATATTTTATTCATTAAAGTTCATCGGTTGAATAAAGAAATTCAGTTTTATTTCACCTTGAAATACTGAAATTACTCTCTTGCCAGACCTATGTTATCTGTCCAGCCCAATGTTAATATAGGGTGTGAATGTTTAGAGTGATTGTGGGCGCGACACCGTGGCTGCCAGCGTGTTTGGGTCTTGTATGAAAGGAAGTCTGTTTGGGCCGATTGGGCCGAGGTGTGAAAGAAGAGTGTTTGATTTCTAATGGCAAGCATCGAGTGGCTAGGGACGCCGAACGCAGGGTGTACGTGAGCGACTGACTTTTTCGAATGGATGTGAGACTAATAGAGAGAGAGAGAATGAGAGTGCGAGAAAGAGAGAGAGAGAGAGAGAGAGAGAGTGCGAGAGAGAAGAATGAAACTGTATAAAAGGAATGAGTGCAAGGGCCAAGGGGCAGAAGTGTAAGAATCTAGATTGAGAGAGGTTGCGAGAGTTGAGAGCGGGCAAAGTTTTGAGTTGCGAAGTATTAATAAAGAGAAAAGTATTCGAAGTGCCGGAGTCATACTATTTAACCCGATACACCACATTCAAGACGTAGGAGTTTCCATAAAATATTCCTACAGTACGTAAAGGACGAACACAGTGAAAGACTGGAGAACTTACAAAGTCTCTTTCCGCGCAAATGTAAGGACCAGGTCTTAAGATAACGAGCATGTCTTCTTCTTGAGCAATATTCAAAAAGTCTACTAAATCTGCGTCACCTGACCAGTTCCACTGATTTTCTTCAGGCTGATGTAGACTCCATTCGACGTAACTGTTGTGTAAAGATTATTTTTCTATAAGAGATTCTTAGAAAACAATGTGACAACGAAGCAATGAATGTACTGTACAGCCTCGATCGAATTCGAATAGTTTATTTAGATTTAGAAGTATTTACTTCTATAATCTATTAAGTTTTATCAAGCTATCAGTTTTATCAATTTTATTAATTGAAAAACAATTTACGTAAGAAGTAAAAGTAAATAAGTAATTGATAATGTTATGTTTGTACAAATTGATCAACTTCAATGATTAGAGGCTTCACTTACGTAGAGATAGCGTTCAATCCAGCCGCCCTCATTTTTCTTAAATTACTCCGCCAATATCGTTTCGGCGCACGGAAATAATGAAAACTGCCGGATACATATCGGAACGGCTTTCCGTCAAGTAAAAATTGATTGTTCTGGTAATCGATTTCGAATCCAAGTTTCTGTGTCTTCTCCTGCAACCACAAACACACAAATTGAAGCAGATTTCCAACACAACTCTATTAAATAATCAAGGATTTTTACAAATAGAAATGTGTATATATTAATTGTTTCCAGTTACTTCTATAAATGAAATTGATATTTTTGTAGACAAATTTTAAGAAACTCGAAACAAATAACATCTTATTCTCCGCAGCAGTAGCCTTTTTAGATTTGAAATAAATTAAAATCGGTACTACATTCTGTTGCATTAAACTCGGTACTACACCGTTACATGTGACCCTTCAAACAGTGTAACTTTGTTCTACGAAGTTTTTTTGTACAACGAAAAGTAATGGAGATATTTAGGTGTTCTGTTTCTGCGGACTCACCCTGTATATCCTAACATTTTCTGAAAGATGTCTAACACAACTCTATTAAATGGGCACAGATTGTTATAAATAGAAACGTGTATATATTAATTGTTTCCAGGTGCTTCTACAAATGAAACTGATTAATGGGCTGCGGATGTTTATGCAATTAGCAATTTTTGTAGACAAATTTTAAGAAACTCGAAACAAATAACATCTTATTCTCCGCGGCAATAGCCTTTTCAGATTTGAAATAAATTAAAATCGTACTAAACTTTGTTCCATTATTATATCCTAACATTTTCTGAAAATTTTCAGAAGCCATAATTGCATAAAGATCTACTAATTAGATCTAAAAGTCTATTGATTAGTTTAAGATGTTCAATCAATTAGTGAGAAGTGAAAATGTATGTATCTATGTAATAGTTTATTGTTCCCATTACGGGTTACAAAGGAGTCCCGTTTCCTTTACATTTTCTAAAAATGAAAATGATGATGGAGGTCTAGTGCATTTATCATAAAACACAGTGCAAATGATGGCAAAGACTTATTGTAATGTAAATAGGCAGTGTCACCAGGTGTTTAAGCGTCAGTGCAAAGTATAATTTTAGTTACGCGGATGAAAACAAGTGGCGACAGTAGCAGTAACGGTACCAAAAACGCTCATAACGGTATCTACGGAACGAGTATTTTCAGAAACCACATTTATGGTAAAATAATCGAAATAAAACATAGAATGTTCTGCATACTCACTGAATGCTATTTACACTTCAAAATATAATTCACGGACAGTGTATCTTTATATAATATAAAAATTTTCTATGTTGATCACGAGATATAGAACTCACATGAAAATTAATTTTTTTTAAACGATACTTTAAATAAGTCGAAAAGTGACAATATTCTTAAATATATATTTTCATAATCATTTATAAGTTTTTCATTAATAGTTTTTCTAGATAAATTGAAAAATATGTAACCAAAATGCTCACTTTCCATATTGTTTAAACAGAAAGCTGTATTTTCTAGCTTAAGTGTTGGACAGTGTAACTATTCGCACTATCTTGACTGACTATATTTCGTTGTTTCATCAATATAACTGTCAATTTTCTTATCGTACAGTGGTTGTAACGACAAGGTTTGAGGTAGCAAAGTAGTATAATTTTCACATGAAAAATTTGCCGAAACACACCAGTGTTTAAATTCCCTTTGAAATCTGTACTACACGTCTCATGATATTCTAAAACACCATCGTGTACAAGAAGAGGAAGTTAAACAAATAATTTCCGTCAATAATTTCAATAATTTGACAACAACATTATTCTTACGTTCATCCAACACCTTTACTGTTTGTCTTCACCTATTCATGCTAATCGTAAATACATAAAATTCGCAGTGTAATAATTTCTATTTAATGATCATACTTACATCATTCTCGTGAACATTCACTACCTCTCCGACCGCGCTGGCCAGCGTTAGAGCTAACAGGAAATACAACATCTTCTAATTACAATGACTGGCAGCCGAAGCGTTCGATCGTTCATTAATGTTTTCACTGATCGAACTCACGGTAAAAACATCACAGTGCCGGAGCGACCGAGTGTTCGACGATCTAATTCAGTAACGATCTGACCAGAATCACTATTTCTGCAGATGTTAAATAGCCGGCAGCCGGGTCAGTTATCGCATAGATAATACAAACAGATTGCCATCGTCGCAACACAGCTGCCTGACAGATCCGAGAACGATTTCGAGCGATCCACCGATGTTACCTCGACGATGGATCGTCAACGACGAAGCCAGGGTACTTGTCGGTCTGTATCAGTTTTACCGATGCAATTGGATGCCACCTCTTCCGTGGGAGTCGTAATGCCCGTTGTGACCCGATCGAGAACAGGTCAAGGTGTCACTGGCCGATGTAGGACGTGTCACGGACACTGTACTGACTGCTGTTGAATTCAGGATGACTGTCGAGCGAGCAGAAAACACTGGTCAGCCGAGTGTTATACGAGTACACTCTGGTACACTCCGTTACGTGAGCAGCGATAGGAACGGATGTATGCGAAACGCCTGCGAATGGTGAACCGCCAGCTGACTGAGATCCTTGGGAAAGAATATCTTCGGTACCCGAGCCGTCGAACAATCCGCGGGGATGTTTATCTTTCAATCTGTTAACGTTTCAGTCACGAACGCCAGGACGAAACAAAAGTATAATTGAGATCACAGAAATTTGACCTCCATCAACGTAAATAGAATATAAACATACTAATCTACGAAATTAAAAGAACAGTGAATTATTAATTACTTCTCAACTCCTATAACTTTATGTTAAAAAATATTACAATGCTTCCTGACTGTTCTCATTTTCATTTTGTTTGTAGTTTATATAATTTTATTTTCAGTATTATATGTATAGTTATATTCTATACTATTCAACTGTTAAAATATCGATGGTTTAATGTAATTATTATATACACTGTACTAATGCAATTTTTGTCCAGCAACAATATGAACTACATATATTCTAAAACTTTTATAGATGAAATTTTTCAAAAACCATGAATTATACACGTGTTTTTATTATTTAAAACGATCAAGTATTATTGATTGTAGCGCGTAATATAAAGCACGATTACCAGTTTCAATGGAAAACAAAATTCAGTGAATTAAATACCACGTTGAACTGTTAGATCTTGTAAATTATAAATAAATACATCTTTATCTTCGACATTACTTTCTGCGAATTAATGAAGACAAATTAGGTTATCAATTAAGTACTTAAGAAGTCAGTGACGGTCGTGCAGACATAGAAACGATGGTATTTGCATTCGGTAATGCATGATTATAACGATACGGAATACCTATCGCTGAATTCGTCTGTCAGTAATATGCTAACTCTAAACAAAGGCAACAATTTAAGTGGTGCAAGCCTTGTTACGGATAGTTTATTTCTATGCAATTTTTTAAACTGATTAGTATATCATATCACATCATCTTTTATCTTGCAAAACAAAAGCGTCTCGTGCAACGACAAATATTTTGCATCTTTTTATAGCTGATAACAGAAGCTGTTCATCTAAATGTTGATGTCATTCCGGTAATAATTTGAAAGTTAGTAAAAAAAATTTCTACTTGCGTCACTGTTTGAGTGTTTAACACAAAACATCAAACACAAGCGCATACGTTTAGCGGTGGATGTTTTCATTCTAACAATGGAACTACGATATAAATGTCGTGTCATCGCGTGATGACTTGTTTATTACGGAACGTGTAGAGATGTGTAAAGAATTTATAGATGAATTTCCTGTTTCATCTATTCTCATGCCTTCTTTGACACTCTCAATCAAGAGTTCTAACCGTACTATATATTTCATATTTAGGATTTAGAGAAATTAAATTATTTCGGATTTAGAGAAATTAAATTGTTTAAAATTTATAGAAATTAAATTATTTAGATTGGAAGTGTGTTGAAGTGAAGAGAAATAAAGTGATCGATACAAGCAAAAGTATAATCACGTTCCTTAATTTCTGAAAAGTAAAATACATACGTTCTTATAATAAAATGGTATATTTTCGGAACGCATACATACACAGAGTTTTGTTTGTCAATAAACGTATGCATAGAAGAGTACCTGTACGTAACGATGAACTTTTTGATGATTTTGCTCATTTTCTCCGTTCTTCATTTATAACTGTGCTATCATGAATAATCATTGTACTACAATTATGTATAGCACTCATAAATTCAATTTATCGGTTTAGTCGTTATCGCATGTAATAAATCTCATTGAGATTATACAATTTTCCCAAAGTATGTATGAAATAGCACTAAATTCATGCAATAAAATATCAATTTTAATAGGAAAATACAATTGTTATAACATTTTCACAATCGCTAAATACGAAAATAATTGAAACAGCAACTCTAAAATCTTCTAACTTGATTAAAATATAATTTGTCCATTGTCCAAAATCAATTCTACTTAGAAGCACTTTTCGTGGCAGTAGTATTGAATACTATTTCCGAATCAGAACTTGTATTCTGTGTGGTCTCGGTAGTTCCTTCGGTCGATAAAGTTGAGCTTGAACTTGGTTCCGTTGTGCCTGTAGTTTCACTAATTTCGGAAGACTGTTCAGTCTGACTACTAGTTGAACTAGTTTGGCTACTTGTACTTTCAGTTGTTTCTGTTGTATTAGTTGAACTTTCTCTTTCTGCTTGATCTAATAATAATCCGCCAATTTGATCAGCTTCCAATTTGTTGATGTCGTCGACTAATTTTATACTGTTAATCGACGAGATTTTGTCTTCAGTTGCAACCACTTTGGCTTTGTTATCACTGATACTACTGTCTACTGCTATCACGTCCAAATTTTCTGGTTCATCTGATTTGGGAACAGGCTGTGGCGGTTGATTGGCGACATTTGCAGGTTGATCATCATTTGAACCCGGTATCTCGTTCTCATTGTTAGAAGGATTTACACCGTTGTCTCCTGCGTTACTTGATTCAGGTTTATTCTGCACCTGAGAGTCAGAACCTGATTGATCATTCAGCTTTTTGTTTCCGTTACCTTCTTTTCCATTGTCTTCTTTTCCATCGCCTTCTTTTCCATTGCCTCCTTTTCCATTACCTTCTTTTCTATTGCCTTCATTTCCATTGCCTTCATTTCCATCGCCTTCTTTTCCATTTCCTTCTTTTCCATTGCCTTCTTTTCCATTTCCTTCTTTTCCATTGCCTCCTTTTCCATTGCCTTCTTTTCCATTGCCTTCTTTGCCATCGCCTTCATTGCCATTGCCTTCTTTTCCATCGCCTTCTTTTCCATCGCCTTCTTTTCCATTGCCTCCTTTTCCATCGCCTTCTTTTCCATTACCTTCTTTTCCATTGCCTTCTTTTCCATCGCCTTCTTTTCCATCGCCTTCTTTTCCATCGCCTTCTTTTCCATCGCCTTCTTTTCCATTACTTTCATTTCCATTGCCTTCATTTCCATCGCCTTCATTTCCATCGCCTTCTTTTCCATTTCCTTCTTTTCCATTGCCTTCTTTTCCATTTCCTTCTTTTCCATTGCCTTCTTTTCCATTACCTACTTTTCCATTGCCTTCTTTTCCATCGCCTTCTTTTCCATCGCCTTCTKTTCCATCGCCTTCTTTTCCATTACCTTCTTTTCCATTACCTTCTTTTCCATYGCCTTCTTTTCCATTACCTACTTTTCCATTGCCTTCTTTTCCATCGCCTTCTTTTCCATCGCCTTCTTTTCCATTGYCTTCTTTTCCATTACCTTCTTTTCCATTACCTTCTTTTCCATTGCCTTCTTTTCCATTTGTTGGATTGGTTTTTGGTGCTTGATCCTTATCCAAAACAGTTGACTTATCAACATTTGAACCGGGTCCATTTTTCGCGTTATCAGATGGCGGATCACTTTTATCTGTCTGTGATTTCGAGGATTTGTTGCTATTCACTTGTTCTCCCTCTGCGGAAATAAATAACTTTATCAATGATCATACACTATTTTAATTAACAATGATTTATCACTAACCGTACCACAACGGGTGAAATGACCGGTTTCACATTTTTCGTTTCGTAATTATAAAAATCACAAAGATGCTTCCATTTGAAATTAATAAACAAATTTCGTCACTCAACAGTATTGTCGATGAACGTAAACGAAACGTTATGATTATTACAAAAATTGACGTATTTTGATTTACAAGTTTCTGAAAGTCATCGTAAAAAAATTGGCCGTCTTTTGCTTTCAACCAATTTCTCACAGCACTGCTCAAGTCTTTATTGGTTTGAAACTGAAAACCTTGGTGCTCATTGGATTTGAACTTGGAAAGAGTTTCCAGGAAGCAGCTGAAGACGCAAGATGTCCAATTCTTTTAGGACGGCTTTCAAAAAGTTATCCTTGGCAGATATGTGTTTGAAGAACTACGTGGAACAGTAAACGTGATAAACGAATAAGCAAAGTAAAAACAAGCATTATCTTTATTCTTCGTTCATTAACACGAGCTACGCTGATGGGTCTTATATGGGTCACACAAAGTCACATTATTATTTTCTACGAAATTATTGCTGTTTAAATATCCACAAATTTTTGAAAATGAAAAATTTGTACATACTGTTGTTGTACATATTACGAACACCCACGTATGAATATTGAATACAATATATAATTTAACAATTTTCTAATATAACTCACCTTTAACTGTAAGTCCTGCTCCGTTGAGAATTTGTATTATATTGGTCCTGTTCAGACGTGCATTTAAAAATTCTTGCAACGCTGTACTATTATTCAAAAAATTGTTGCTGTCCAATATCGGTCTTCCAGCATGCGACGACTTTCTCCATCGTGGAGAATAATTTATTAAGCACTTGGTTATCAATTCCGATGTTTTATTTGGCTCGACCGCAGTAATATTACAAATCCTGAACACCGCTTTAATATTTTCTGCTAGTAGTTTTTTGTGCGCTGCTAACGCTTTTAGCAGTCCCGGTGTTCTTTCCGACTGTCCTCTTTTGTTGAATTCATCAATGCGATTTTTCAGGAACTTGATTACCTTTTCTATTTCCACGATACCGATTACACGGCTCTTCAGCTCTGCCCTCTTAGCTTCCCATTTCCAGATGGCGTATGGTTGCCAGTTCCAAGGCGCAGTAGCTTTGTTATTTGCTTGATGACCACCCCTAGTTGAAATCCATCTCCATTTCTTCTCCTCTGATGAATTTTGTTTGCTGCTATCTTTGTCGTCAGATTTATCATCAGAATCACTTTCGTCGGAGTTCTTTTTTGGCTTCTCTTTGCGAGAGTTTCTGGGATTTTTCTCGTCACTGTCGCAGTCGTCAGATTTATCATCAGAGTCACTTTCGTCAGAATCCTTTTCTTTCGACTTATTTGCTCGGCGCTTCTTCGTATTCTTGTCATCATCGCTGTCATTAGAATTATCGTCAGAATTCTTCTCTTTAGAACTATTTTTGTCACGGCCTTTTGAACCTGACTCGTTGCTGTCGTTGTCGTCAGATTTATTATCAGAGTCAGAGTCACTTTCGTCAGAATTCTTCTTTTTGGGTTTGTCTTTGCGAGAGCCTCTGGAATCTTTCTCATCACTATCGCTGTTGTTAGATTTCTCATCAGAGTCACTTTCGTCAGAATTCTTCTTTTTGGGTTTGTCTTTGCGAGAGCCTCTGGAATCTTTCTCATCACTATCGCTGTTGCTAGATTTCTCATCAGAGTTACTTTCGTCAGAATCTTTTTCGTTAGACTTGCCTTTTCCACGACGACTGCGACGTGACTCTTCATCGCTGGAGTTGTCATCCTGGCTGTTACTGTCATCTTCGTCCCTTGAACTTTTATCTTCTCTGGAAGCATTTCGTCTGCGACGATTTTTTATAGGAGAATCTTCACTATCCTTCGAGTCATCGGAATCATCTTTCTTCTGACTCTTAGTTTGATCTCCTTTACAGGGGTCATCTCCGTTAGGTGAGTTTTGTCTGTACTTTTTTATCAGCGCTAGGATATTTGGAGGAATTCCTGGTCTCCATTTTTCAATGTTTTGGCCATCGTTTTCAATCTCACGGTTTCTAAAACGTGATAGAGTTCCGTTGTACTTTTCGTTTGTTGTCGACTGCTCTTTGCCTGTGTCACGCAGGAAAGAAAGCACCTTTTCTTTTCTTGACGCGTTTTCTTGTCGAAGTTTTTCGAGAGCCTCCCATTCTGACTTTTCCAAAGAAATTCCGTACACAGAAGCTACCAAGGCTACGAGTAGCAAGCTACTGATACCTGTTAGCAAGAGATAAGACAGAGAGAGAATGATGTATATTAGACAATTAAGTGTCTACCATTGTGATTATTCATATTCTCAATTTGGAAAATATTTCCCTTAATGATAAAAAAGAATGATAAAATTCATCACAAAATAAATAAAGTATTAATATAAAAATTAGTATTTTATGAAAGGGTTTTAACATCTCTACAGTCATCCTTCATTTGTTATAAATATTAAAAACTGTCTAATGTTTCGTCATGCTACTCAATTTATACATACAGGTCGACCGTTATTTTATATTTCGTAAAAAGACAAAAGAATGGACCATTTTATAAATATTTGTACAATATAAATTCATGTTACGAAAAACATGTCTCGAAAATGAATTACATTTGTGTAATACATTTATTTTAAATTGTGCGGCTCCATATTAACATCGCTCATATTAGCTTGACACAGCGTATTGATAAACAGGAATTAAATTGTAATTTTTTCGTAAAAAAACCTGAATTACGTAACGAAATTATTATTACGTAATTCTAGCCACATGTTTGATTGCTGAACTATTTAAAATTAGTTTCTATAGTAGAGAGTATTTAATTTCATGTAATTACCTTTCATTTTTGTAACAATTATCAATCACTTCGTATACCACTGTACCCCGATATTATACTATCAGTCGTTGAGGATCTACTGCTTCTTTTATACAGTTGTTCAGTGTCAAATATTCCTTATCGCGCCTCCTCAGCAAATTTATAACTATTATTACAATGATTCATCTCATCTTACGGGCCACAAACATTTGTCACGTTGTCAACTTGCCTACGTAAGTTCCGCACGAATGGAAAGCAAATATAATTTATTTTACGATAGAGCAGTCGTATCAGGTACATTGAAGAACTCGTGTTCATAATGTTGCATTTGAATATGTATTTTATTATTCAACGAACGTTTTGAATAATCCAAATAAATGGTGTGTTTGTAATAAATAATATTGAGGGAATGCTTTGCATCAATTGTATTTGAACTTATTACACTCATAATGTATTTTATACTTACTTAATATACAGGGTATTTGCAAAATCGTTGTATAACCGAGCTGGGCGTGACTACATACAGCTTTTTTCGTTTGGCAGCTCGTTCGGAGAAAATCGAGTTTAAAAATGCAGCGAATACACGTGCTATTGCATAGGAATCGTCTGACGCGCCTGACCATGACCAACCAATTCTACTTTGTGCATATACTAAAGCACGCGAACCTGGCGGAACTTTAAACTCGATTTTCTCGAAAACAAGCTGCCAAACGAAAAAATGTTATTCCTTTTTTCGACTTATTTTTGCATATATAATCGTTGGCAGAAGGAATTATTGTAAGCACGAAACAGCTGGAACTAATAAATTTATCAGTGTATGATGTTCAATAAATTAATGTGTGCGAATGTTCATAGTTTCAAAGTTATTCTAAGGTGGTCAAGGGAGTTCTTGTTGACCTCGTTGGCAAAAGGAATTGTTATAAATCCTCTGCTCGGTTGTATTACGATTTCACAATCGCCCTGTATATCATATAGTAACTATTTACAAAATTATAAATACAATTTTAAAACCTATTGGTGTAGTTGTTAAGATGCAACATGTGAGAAAGTTTTAATTTAGTTTAACAGATAAAAAGTTACAGTTGCTATCGTACTTACGGAACGTGAGTATGATTAGCATACAACACGTAGACAATACACTCACTAAAAATAAACAAAGTTGAAAAAGGTATTTACTGTAGTTAGTAATGTGACTAGGGACGGGATAAAGTACCTCGCAAACAGGTTCGAACTTTGATTGATTGAATTCGAACTCTCTGTAAATATATAAGTAATTTTTATTTCGATCGTAATGTTAAGCCTTTCAGTATACCTTTCAGTATAAATACGACTTCCAAATTGCCTTCTAGCATCCCGTCGTGTATAAGGCAAGGCCCGCTAGATAGCCCTACTGATGAGTCCTCTAGCGGGTCCAGGACGAAACACCTCTTTCCTTTTCTTTTCCATTGTAGTAATGATCGAACCGCGCCGCGAATAAATATTTCTATTATCTTTAGATATATGACGATCGAAAACCAAAACAATTAAGTAATGTTAAGATAATGGGAATTAATTTTCGCGGCGCAAAGGTTCGATCAAATTCTACAAATCTAGCAATATTTTTAAGCATACCCAAACGTGTCGATTCAGATTTGAATCAGAGTGATTGAGGCCACGTTTTGCTCGATATCAGTTTGTATAAAATGAATACGTTTCAAATATAATAATTGAAACATTATTGCTTTTAAGTAGTAATCGAAACCCATGAAATGAAACTTGGTTATTGAGATTGACTCGGATTCGTGAGTACATATTGAACTTGATCCCATCCATAGATGTGACCATACTACAAGTATGATACAAGTGTAGCGGACATGGCGCGTGGGAAAGAGGATCTTTCTGGATGTGGAAATTTCATCTTTCTAAAAAATTTTCTAAATAATTTCTAAATAATTCTATAAAAATCTTAGAAATTTGCTTTAATATCTACATACATCTATTTGTATAAAAAGGTTAAATTAAATATGAATGTTAAATGCCAAATATCGATCAACTCTTGACCGTTCGATATTTAGGTTTCTAATTATAAGTATATTCACATAATCTCATTACCATGCATACAGTCTTAGCATCAACACGTGACTAACTAAGAGTATTACAGAAAAATTATTTTCCCTTACACAAAGCTAGTATGTTACAGGTTCCTTTTTGGTTTTAAATTCATACGTTACAAAACTTAATTTTGAATTATTAATTTACAGACGCAATCTTAAAAATTTTCGTGAAAATGATCTAAAAAAGAGATCGAAACGTCGAAACGTAAAAATTGTGAAATTTTGCAAATAGTGTAGGAGTTATAACAGATCGAACCTGGGCGCCGAGATCATTAGAAAATATTGGTTAACAACAATTTACGATCGAGAATAACAAACAAACATAATCAGTTGTTAATAGAAAAAACATCCGTGACTTTGAAAATTTGAAAAAAAGACCTTGAAAAAATTTGTTTTTCTCTGCTTCTATATTCACCTCCTTATATACTACAATTTTTGTTGGAAGAGTTTTTTCATATATGCAAAACTGACAGAGATACAATCGATTTTATTTTAAGCGTTCATACATAATCCTGTAAAAGAAAAATGAATCAAAGTACCCAGGTGTTTAAGGAACATTTTAAATTTTATCGGAAATATATAATAGTTGTATTTCTGATAATACTACAGTTTCTTTAATAGTTAATTCGTATAATTTTTGGAATTTTAGCTTTGTATGCATTCCAAGTATGTATAACTGTTCCGTCGCAAAGAACCGTAGAAGTCCTTCACAAAGTTCGTATACCCTTCGTAAAGAATAGCAGCACGGCGATTTGCCTTTCGCACCATTTTATGACAAGTTTGTGTTTAAACGTAAAGAATTGTATTCATTTTTCTGTTCGGTAGTGGGAAAAACCAAGCTTCTGCGGTACATGATATAGTAGAAGAATGGAATTTAGGTGAAAAACACTATGTTGTGACATAATCTCATCAAATATGGACGTTTTCAAGACGCGTATGTTCTTCTTGCAAATCTACTCGAAAAATAATTCACATATTTTTCTTATCGGCATCATATGTACGAAATTATATTACGAAGTGTATATGATGATAAATTGGAAACATCATCGGAACTAAATGTACCTATTTTGGAACAATTGCGAGCTTTTTGGTCCCAAATCAACAAATCAAATTTTATAGCAGAAATTGAGTGTACGTCCATCAATCTATTAACAATGTTACAGAAGTGACAACTAATTTAGAAGTGACAACAATGTAATTCAATTATTCATTATGGTACCCAACTCAATTTCTAGTATTCTTTTCAACATATTGCTCGAATGAATGTATATTTTATTCGTATTATACATTTACTCAATATTATGATTCAAACCATTATATCTAATCGGGAAGTTCTTTGTGTGGCTCGTGGAGAGTCACACTCAAAATAAAAAAACATTAGTAGCTGCAGGCCCTGCTAGTTTAGAAAGCTTTCACCTTGGCCAGCAAAGAGACCACTGGAATTCATGACATCTGCATTTTCCTTGCGAATTTATATTTAAAAACGTGGATACAAGCTCCATTTGCAATAGAGGCTCCGCGGCAAGATTTCGAGTTCCTACAAAAGTACGCTTACCATCAAGATGAAATAATAAGCCGCACTGCGCTGAACAAATTCATTAACCATTTATGGTATTTAGCACCAGAAACGGCTGCATTATCATTTTTTGATAGTGCCGTATCACATGAAACCAAAGTACAAATGGTAAAAGCAATGAATGTCAGTGCAGAGAGCGATGGCAAAGAAAGTATAAAGTTTACAATCTGTCCAGATGATGTACAAAAATATATAGACAAAAAAATAAACCATTTCATTGTTCCATATTCCAAATGATTGTTTGAAAAATTTTTAATACTAACATTATTTTTGGGGAAAGATCCTTCTATATGGAATAATAATCCTTTTTTTTTAATTTGGGGGAAATCCCTTATGGATAACCATCCCTATCGCCGAAGATAAGGTTGGTCAATGTCCGACTCGCACGGAGTAAACCCAAATAGTCGTCTCTAGACATTACTGCGGGCACCCAGGAACACTGTTGCATTCAACTGGACCCTGCTGTCTTATGAGATAATGATCCTGATTTCAAAATTGGGCTGACCATAGTTCAAGAACTGAAGATGGTCAATGATACCGCTGAACGAGGCGTTAAACTGATAGAAGATTATAATCAAATTTTATCAAGAAACGAAGAGAAAAACAATATGTATATTATGTATATTACATAATGTTTATTACAAACTGTGATAAAATATCGAAAGCAGTATTCTGACGCCACAAAACAGAGTTTTGCAAAGGGTTTTTAAAAATTTTTTAATATAGAGAGAAACACCTGATCAATCCCTTCATGATTAATTATATTTTGAGAACGTATTGAAGACTGTTTGTTAACTGAGAGATTTTTTGGAATTACTTCGAAAGTGTTAACACAGTCGCGTTTAGGGCAGGATCTTCTTGGTGTTAACGAATGTTAACGGTTTTTAGGACGTCACCAATCCGTCCCGTAAAAAGGTCTTTTACCAGTGGGGCAGAAAACTAACTGACTTCGACGAGTACGCTTCATTCGTTTAGCGCGCGGGATTACTGGAGATGTTATGCTCCCTGTTACCGTTTAGCAGTTAGCGTTTCTCATTTATTAAACTGTTTTCATATTATTACGCGTACTATTCATTATCCTTTCTACGCGATATCCTAAACAAGCATAAACCAGATATAGATATACGGAGACTTCTTCTCCGATTCACATCATTTGTTCCGCAATAATTACTCGACATAGCGTCCTACATAACTTAGTTTCTAAGTCGTTGTTGTTAGAAAGGGAGTCAGAAGGAATATTGCATTAGTTCTGACTCCCTTTCTGGGTCTCTTGTGCAGCAACCTCCTCGCGGTGAGACCTGGGCAATCGACATTATCCTTTATTTGTAAGAACTTCTAGTATCTTATGAATAAAGGATAATATCGAGCTAATAACTGCACACTTTGAATTTGCGTTAATATTGCTTACTAGAGTCTAAATTAATATCCACGATTGTTCATTTAATTTTTATCAATACGGATAATATTGCCTCGAGTCTCGAGCTACTATCGTTCTATGACTTTCTATGTAGTATAACTCAACGACAAGTCGGAGGGCGAAATTTTTTTGGAAAACCTCGAAAATCAACTTTTCTATTAGGAAAACATGACATCGAAAGAAGTGGCATGAAAATTCAGTAGTACAACGAAGCGTCGTGCCAGACATTCGGAAAGAATAGGTGGTGCAATAAATATGAATATATGAATATACAGGGTGGACGATTTATCTGAAGACATTGAAATATCTCGAGAACAATGCATCAGATCAAATCAAGTGTGCAATGAAAGATTTGGAAATAATTCCCTCTTCCATCCACAGGAGGCGGGGTGGGGGGTCAATTATGGCGTAATTGAATAGCATTTTTAAAAATATCAAATACGTCTATTTTTTCTGATTTGATGTGTATTTCTCGAAATATCCCCAATTTTCAAAGATTTTTACCCATTGTCAGTTTTATCCATTACAGCGCCATCTGTGAACCAAAATTGCAAAAACTCTTAGGTCAAATTTGAATATTTTTTTCTGAAGAATCCAAATCTGCAATGAAAAATGGGGGTTTCCCTTTAAGTCTTTTATCACCTCCCATCGTCACCCCCAGGGGGTCGAGTTTGGTATCATTGGATGTCCCCCTTCGAGACGAACAACTTTTAGTACTCACTTGTTTTCATCAGATGGATAGTTCTCGAGATATTTCAATGTCTTCAGATAAATCGTCCATCCTGTATATTCTTTATGACATTGTCTTTATTTATTCATTGTATTTTCATATAAAAAATGTTCATATTGTACACATAACTTATATTCTAACGCATATACATATATGAATATAAAATAAATTATCTGCACTTTTATACTAGTGGTGGATCTTTTGGCAATGTGGTATTTCAGATCACTGTAAATTCCACGTTATCACTGTGCTCGCCTGTATCCACTTGCCTATGTCGCTGAATACTTGAATAGCAGAGCGACTCATGACAATCTTTAATAGTATCAGATCGGATTAGATTCATTGAAAGATGATGTTAGGCACAGTTTACCCATAGAAACAGGTACAAAACTATTTTAATAATAATAACTATACATAGCTAACGCTTAATCTAGGTAAAGTATTGCACAAAACTGTGGAATAGGATGCGGATAATTACATAAAGTATTTAAGAACTAGTCAGTCTTTGGAATTTTATATGTTGATATCAAGCTGGTGTAAAAATTTGATGATTTCGAAATAGTATCAGAGATAGTATTTTGTCGGTGCCCCGGACGTGAGCACTCTCTGTTTCTCTCTGCTATAACTTTAACATTTTGTCGGTAATGTCACGTATGATAACGGAAATGGTAATTCAGCGCACCTGTGCTTAAGTATGATTAGGTGTAGTGACACAGCCTGATACTTGAGATTAAATCTATTTTTATACCTTATTCGTGATATCACATGTTTCTGTTATCTAATGGAATATTTCTAAATTTGACTTCTTATGCAGCAGAACAAGCAAGCATCAATGCACAGCATGTTGCAGTATCCTAGGCGCTCAAATCAAAATATAGTATTTTATGTATGGAAGTCCCTAGCACGGGTGTGCCGAGGGACATATATGCATCAGGGACACTATTCTTTGACTGTTGCCGAACGTAGAGAAGGACAGCCGAGCTCGAGAAGCCTTGGTCGCCGTGATAAACACCCAAGTGTAAACACAATGTGATCAGAATTTCCAACTTCCTTATTTTTCATTATTTTTTTATGGGACTTGAAGTTCCATATTTGTGGCATTTTTCTGATTAAAATCATACCAAATATGATATAATTCCGATGATATTTACTTGTGTAATAGACAACTACACAAGTAAATCACACAAGTAAATATCGTCGCAATTATATCATATTTGGTATGATTTTAATCAGAAAAATGCCACAAATATGGAATTTGAAGTTCCATAAAAAATAATGAAAAATAAGGAAGTTGGAAATTCTGATTAGGCGGTCTCACCAAGACACTCGAGCCGCCGCATGATATATTTCTCGGCGACCGAGGCCTCTCGAGCTTCTTGGCCCCTCAAGGGGGTATACCCCGCAGTAGTGGGGATAGATCAGGGACTTTTATGGCTCAGACTTTTGGGACATTTACGCATAAAATACTGTACCTCCCTTTTTTCTCTTTATTAACATGAATCAAACTTCTAAAACGAGTTGTTCAAAATGTCTTCTCATCATTTTGAACGTGATAGTCACAAAACAAATTAATGAGTAAGTTTACCCATGTCAATCTGCGGAGGGTGGGAGTGGGTCCATTTTTACCCAGAGGTATAAACGTTCTACTTAAATTCTACGGTTTTCAGCAGTCATTTGCAATTATTAGCTCTTTATATCGAGTTGAAAATTAAAACTAATGTTAACTTTAAACAAGTGGATTTAAAAAGTGGATTGGTTTAATTACGGTTGTCACGAAATTGTCGGAAGTGCTTACATTCATTGGTTAAAATAACGAACAATTTAAAAAGTGTGACGCAAATATCAAAATAAAATGGTAAAAAGAATCCACTACTAATAAATGAAAAGTGATTGCAATGAAGCTACGCTTGAAAAATGTCTTTGTATTTTCTTCATTTACATTTACAAAAGATCTTTATGACTGTGGCACAATTTCCGGTACAGTGGATGATCAAATTATTATGAACATACGGAAAAGTGACAAGGAGATATAGTTTTTGTCTTCATGATTGTTGTATTACAGTGTTTCCCAAATTTTCGATTGTTGTTTCCTACCCTTCTATAATATTCGTAACACTGAGTACCCTACCCTTAATAATAATCAAAATATATTTACTTTCTCCTTTTTGAATACATAAACAAAATAATAATAAACGAAGAATAAAATTCACTCATAATAAAATATAAATAAAATTTATATTATAAATAACAATTATTATATTCAATGAGAAGTATGAAATTGTTTATGTTGGGACGACAGATCATCAATAATTTGTCCCACACTTTGGGAAACACTTTTGTATTATAATGGTGTAAAACATTATAAAATAAATGTACTCTTCTTTGAATCTTTTTAATGAGCAATTACTATTTTTTTATACTTGACTACAAAAGTGGGTTCAAGTATCTCGAATATCTAAATCGTATGAATTGGAACAGAAAAAAAGGTGTAACTTTCATATGCAACGTAACAATTTATTAACACGAATATGGATTGACCATAAATTCATAGCACGTTTCAAACCTTTTTATTGCCTTTTTACATGCACGTTGCCTTTTTATTGCAGTAGTTTCTCCACTCGCTAATAATGTAAACTTATCGTCGCATGCTATTGTAAATATAATATGCTTTGTAAAAAGAGACGTATTGTTATAAGTGCAATATTAATTTCATTTGTTAGCAAACGTCAAATAAATAGTAGTTTCAAATGTTCAAATCTAATTATTAAATTAGATCACTCTCTGTACATCCCGTGCATAAATATCGGTTGCGACACCGCGAACGAAATCGAAAGTCATAGAGATCGAAAGTGACCGAGAAGGGAACGAGAATGTACGGCGAAAGTGAGCGTGATCCTGACCCAGGACACTCCAGTTTCCTTGGAGAGATCTGTTCGACAATCGTGTGTCGGGTTAATAGAAATCTCAGTTGGGTCGGGTCAGGACGACGGCAGCAGCCAGCGAAAGTGAAAACGGCCCGAAACGAAACTCGCGAAGTCGGTCGTGGCAGGTAGATGTAGGTGAGTGAAATTGAGGTCGGTAAAAGTGGGCTACTAGGTCCCTACTCTATATTTCTCTCGCACCACTTTCGCTCTCAATCGGTGCTCTCGTGGCACGTTCACTTTCAGATGCTATACACCAATCGTGATAGTGCACGGTGAACCCGTAAAACGTCTGATGGGGCGCTAGAGACACGGGTCAATGAACAGTTCA
>CM052340.1:2173038-2365555 GCA_028455595.1 Lasioglossum vierecki | reverse complement strand
GTGTATATAATATTTTGTGCTACTAGGGTACTTTGCGAAAATGTTCTCTGCGGCTTTGTTAAGGATTTATTAACAAAAAACGCGGACCAATCAGAGCGTGGCTACAGCCAACGGAGCAGCAATGCGTCTGCTGTAATCGCGCTCTGATTGGTCCATATTCTTCTTTAATAACTCCGTAACGAAGCCGTGGAGAACATTTTCGTAAAGGAAAAAGTTATTTCAAATGACCTAAGGAACCACTCCTATCAAGCTTGATCGACATTTTTGAGAAATCCTGTGTCTACCCGTGTCATTTTCAGTATCTTATTTCATTCACGTAAACCAACGTCTCTAGTTATCGTGCGCTGTTACTTCATAGTTTAGCAATCATAACATATTGAATGCACAGAATGCGGCTAAATATGTAGACGTTAGATGCAATCGTTCTACGAATGGAGGTGTCGGGATTTATGAATGCACCGCTATTACAGAGAACCCTGATGACGTGTACGCGTACGATCCGACTGATAAAGTGCTGCTGAATTGCTGATCAGCTTATTCCTTCGATAATCGTTGTCAGCAGACTCGCAACAATTAATCTATTTTGCATGAGGATGCATGAGGAAATTGTTACAACCGTCGTGTACTTACTCTTGTCCTTCGCGAGCGCGCATGTAGTTTTAGGAGTGTCAACTTAATTGGGGTTAATAGAGACACATCTGCATCGCAATAATGCTTTGGATATACGGCTTGAAACGCTGTCGCGATGAACATTAAATACTTTCATTTCGTTGTGTTGATTTCTTTCTGCGTTTCGAATTTTCAGCAACGTGCCAGCACCACGCGGGAATTGTCCTCATGTACACAAGTATATTTAATCACGATTTTTTTGTAAAATTATGTAATAGGTCAATTGAGGGACTCAAGTGACTCATGTGGATGGTATTATTCCAACAAATTAGAAATTAACCTTTCACCCTGCCGGACGATGTCTTTCGTTTTGTTTTGTAAGCCTCGTCGAAAACAATAAATTACGATACAGCTTAGCAACAAAAGCAATACAATACTAGACAGCTTTAATAGTGCAGGTGAAATTTAACACTGAACCTACGCGCAATTGGTACATGTTCTCTTATAATGATGGCAAGATTGATTTTACTTAGACTTTTTGCGACTCCTATTGTAATACCAGTATAACCGCGTTCTATTTGGTCCGCGTTTTTCGCTTATAAGTCCTTAACGAAGCCGTGGAGAACATTTCCACAAAGGAAAAACTTATTTCAAATCACTCCAGGAATTAACCCTCTCATAGAAATAAATTTTTGGAACATTCTGTATATTTATTGTATTTCTTTCTATGATGATTATATTTCTGGATATTTTTAATGTTATATCAAATATTTAATAGATCGTGTCGACAATTTTCATCAGGAGTCTGACACAATATTAACCCTCATCCGTTCCTCACTTTACGAACTGAATCTGTCCTTCGGTGTCAAATTGACACGGTTATGAAAGATCGTTAAAATAACCAGGTAAACAGCTATTTTGTAATGTTTTTCTATTCAAATTGATGAGTTAAAATTTTCATCTTAGGTTTTGCGGTTATGTTTCGCATTAAAAAATATAAAACTCACGAAGTTTCGGACAAAACCCACAAATAACAGAACAGTATAACTTAGGTGGTTCAGAACCCATCTTAATAAACTGTAGGTCCCGTCGCGAAATTACCTTACAAAGAATTGAAAGCGACATAAAATAAATTTAAAAAAAACAGTATAATTTATTTCGGGAAAACTGTGTCAAATTGACACGAGGGACGGATGGGGGTTAGAAATCATGGGGTGAAAATTATATACATATAATGTCAATAGTCAGTTTTATACACACGAGGAAGGACCTCCGAGTAGTATGATAAAAAATGAAGGAGTGTGAATGCAGGTATCGTTCCATAAGTTAAAAGATATACACGGTGCGGCACCTAAAACAGGGCACCTGAATAAATCGCTTGCTTTTGAAGATAGAAAAAAAAGGATCAGACCAAACTTACTTTATATCGAGGGGCTCGTAATCTGATGTCATTAATGTTTTTATAGGTGGAGATGTCAAGGAGATATGAAGATCAACTCTGTTTTTTTAAACGGAACGGTATGGTTTTTTATTTACATTCTGATAGTGCATTTCAAGACGAATACAATGACCTATTATGAAGGTCATTCAAGGTCATGCAAGGTCAACTGTAATAGAAAATAAAATGTTAATAAATAAACATATATAATAAAATTTCTATCTTCAAAAGTAAGCGATTTATTCAGGTGACCTGTTCTAGGTGCTGCACCCTGTATACATACGTATACAATAGATACAGACATATACATACATATACTATATACAAAAGATACAGAGCTATACATACATATATGAATATAAGATAGGAAGTAGAAACATGTGTAACGGCGGGATTTCGCGTTCTGTGAAAGTACCAGTATCTAGAATTCATTTAGATAATTGCCCGTTCAAAAATTTCCTCATCGGAAGATATATATTTACGTCGCAGAGTTTGGAGATAAGTGTGTGATGTAAATACGATGAAAATTTTGGTATCATACGAGATGCTCAGAAACTCGAATTACCTTCGTCTTTCTATAATATGTAAAATGTGGACAACGTATTGTTATAATTTTTGTGACATTATGCTGTCTATCATTGAATAATTCCTTTGCACTCCAACCCATTGTGACTCTCAACATTTTAAACAAAACCAAGTCAAATGCATTTATTCATACTATAATTATATCTTCAACAAGTTAATAATAATATTCATATAGGTACAATAATTTTTAACGGCAACTCCTGCAAACGTATTAGATTTATAAATGTTTAAACGAGATTGCCATGATCTACTATCCTTATTAACAGTTATATGTATATTCTTATACAGTTATAAGTGTCGCTTTTAAAAAATTACATATTATTTCATGTCTCTCGGGTCTATTTTGACCCACAGTATCAGAATTGATAAAGATTACCGAGTCCGCAAAGAATGCCTTAAAAAATCTGCTAAATAGGACAATCATCAGTTATATTTTTATATTAGTAGACTGCAGATTTCACAGGCGTATTTTAAAAAAGAATTATTGCAATTTTTGAAGGAGTGGAATGTCCGAAGAAATTTAACGATATCGATGTACTATTTTCAGCTTGCTAAGAAGATTGAAAGGGAGAAGGAGCTTGAACATGGCTACCGTGTTTTGTCCAGACGCTGTCCGAGGGTGCAAGAAACTGGCAAATAAGAAGAAGTTGACGTTTTGAAAATGAAAAACCAGAGTACCTTCTTAAGGAACGCGAAATGCCGGTGGATGTTCAGAACGTTCATTTGTATTTACGGTCGGGCCTCGAAGTCAAGTTGGACGATCGAGCGAGCGTGCGGCCCGAGTCAGTTTCGCGCGAGCAAACGCTTTTCTCGCATTTTAGTCGATCGCCGTAGCTCGCGCACGACGCATGGCCAACAGAGTGTCACTCTCACGATCCAGAGATCTTGAATAGAATTTGAAAAGCGGGAAACACTCGGAGTCGAGTCGTAGATCCAGCCGCCGCGGCACACCGATTCTTCTCGATCTCATTCATCGATCCAGCCGGGCTCTGGAACTATTCGCAGTGTCTTTCTATTCTATTTCTCGCGTACAACCTAGATCGTTGGACTTTTTATGGGATCGGCAGAGTGGCCCTTTGTCTTGCTCGGACACAGTATTCCTCGTTTTTTCTTTTAAATATAACTTTTCTTTCGAACCGATATTTTCGGAATTGTTGACTGGTTGGGCTCCAACGTGTGCCAGCCGCCATTGATTGGCGGGGAACGATCGTTAACGTTTTATTGGAGCTCGTAAGATCGGCTCCATCGAATTGTGCGTCGGCATCGATCGAGACTTTCGAGATTGATCGCGAGGGTCCACTGAAAAGCGGAGCGGCTCCTGTCGAGAGAAAACACCGGGGAACACCTGTTCGCCGAGCAGTCAGCAACAGGTAAGGTGCAACCTGCTTTCGCATAATTTCCCATTGATTTTTATCAAGATTTAATCATTTTTCTCGATTGACTGTTAGACCTCATGCATCAGTTTCAGTGAAGTTGATACAAAGAAGATAACCTAATTAGCTTGCGGATTTTATGCATTTGTGACAAAAATGAATAGATGAAATATTCAACTGTGAATACATTAGAAGAATTTAATATTGATACACGATTTCACTCACTGAAGTTGTTAATATATTACGGGTATCCATAAGCCATGTCGTTTATTTTTTGTGAATTAGATAAATATTTTCCCTTTGTTGTGATCGTCATTTATTATTACATAATGTATATTCTAAATAAATTTATTGGCATTTAATTCGTTTATTGCGAAATTAATC
This sequence comes from Lasioglossum vierecki, assembly GCA_028455595.1. Taxonomy (NCBI): domain Eukaryota; kingdom Metazoa; phylum Arthropoda; class Insecta; order Hymenoptera; family Halictidae; genus Lasioglossum; species Lasioglossum vierecki. The sequence goes on along the minus strand of CM052340.1, from coordinate 2,361,166 downwards.
TGTACGAAATGTTGAATGAAGTAAGGAAGCTTGTTTACATATTGGAAAACGATATTACTTATGAGTACCACTAATAAAAGAATTGAATTTTAGGAAATTCGTTTCGCATAAAGACCCATTAGTATTATCATAACGATTCGACTATGGATTCCATTCATTTAATAATTCCAAAAATTTTACGGGACTGTCACCCTATATTTGCCTCATTGAAATTATTAAAAAAGAAATTTGTTTTTTTTTATAATACTTTTTATAATTACTGTTTCTTACAATTAAATAATTTTTATTTTCCATAAAAAGCCGCAGTTTAACAAGGTACAGAATCAAGGTGGTTAAAGCTTCACCCTTTGCACTCCTTTGTCGAATGTGACTTGTCATCAAAGAAAGAAAAATGTATTCTATTTATTTTATTGTCTTACTTTTTCGTTAAAAGCGAACACAAGTTTCACAAATATGAATTACAACAATTACAATAATTCGTTGACAAAACTGTTTAAAATAAGTTGCAATCAAGGGCTTGTCTTATCAAGTAAATTTCACATAAAACATAAAAAATATTTCGGAGTGCAAAGAATTAAGTAACGTTAATCCCATTGAACATTTAATTTGTCACTCATCAAAAATTGTTTCTTACAATTACAGTTTAATAACGAGGCTCAAAATCAAGCAGGTTAAAACTGAATCTCTGTAAACGTTGAATTTGTCACTTTTAAAATGCCACGATAAACGATGTATGTCAAGGTAACTATTTATTTCGAAGCAAAATGCATCTTTCTGTGATAATCGTCCACCGCACTTGTTTCACCGTGTCTCGCATAGTCGCCGTGAGCCCGTAAAGTCGGTTCAGTGATCAGATATATAGTTGACTCAATTACATGCTAATCATAGTGGTGTCGTGTTTCTTGGAGCGGACAATGATCGCGACATTTTACTTTTCATCGAAAAGAGAGGCGTCGTCCTGTTCGGTTTCGACGAAACGGGATCAGAAGTTATCGAGCAGAAATTCCCAGTTATTGGGCAATCGTTAATTATTCGTTCACACACGATTAATAGTTGTTAAATATTGTGGGCCGGATAGATAAGGACAAAGGCGTCACGATATTTCTTATCTGACGGTTTATATCGTTACACTTCACACATCAGTGGAGAATATGTGAGACTACGTTGAGCAACACGCTTAAGACAAGAAATACATTGCACTTCTAACGATACAACAAAGCTGCTTCATTCCGGTGAACCGGCTTAATTCTTCAAATATTTTTTCCCTATTTTTTTTTTTCTTGACATATAATTAGTGAATAAAGCGAAGCGTGACAGACGTAGGAATGCAGAGGCTTATTTCACGAAGCAAAGAAGGTCATTTATAAAAAGAACGAAATTCGTATTTACATATCAGATATCAATGTTCGAATATATACGTGTCGGCAGATGTTCCTCCGAAAAAACTTTTTGATAAACGGTAGCGTAAACGTTTCCCTGTGTCTAGTTGTTAATTCGTATCTGCTTTGCCGGTGTACCTTGGGACCCTAACCGTTATCGTTACAATTATGTAATCCTAGGATAAAGATAATTCGAAGCTTAGTGCAAGGTCAAGAATGAATGGGATTATTGTTGAGAAACGTTTGATAAGCACCGCGTCTCAGAATTTTCTGAATTTATCAGACAAATCTCTCCCAGACATGCTCCTTCAGACGCGAGATAAAGTTTATCTTCCCCGTAGATATAAAAATATTTCTTTTATTCGAAGTAACATTGCCGAGTATGAATCAAATTAGACACGAGGATATCAAATTTTTACAAGCATATGTTATGTTAATATAAATCGTGTGTCGAAACGTTCGAAATAATCAACTTCGATGGTGCCAAAATTAAGATCAATTTATAGATGAGAAACATTTGTTTCATAATTCACGTTGTAGAAAACAAAGAAACAAAAGGCAGGCGAACTTCAAATATATACGAGCAGATTTTAGCATAATTCATGTGTTAAAATGTTAAAGAAAAAATCAACTTATACATTAAAAAAAAACATTTGTTTCGTTTGAATTAACATTGTGGGGGATCAAGGAGTGAACTCAGATACAAGAATATCAAATATGAGCATATAAGAAGGAAAAGCGATTTTTGAGAGAGACTGTTTTAATTTATTCATACTTGTACAGTGTCAAAAGTTTCAACCCATGTGCAAGTGATATTTTTGATGTCCACTTTGAGGCACATCTTCCCGCTGAAAGTGGCTTTGTACGTATATCTATTTCCGGTAGTATAACGTTTAACTGTCCTGTAAAATGTTTATCCGTAAACCCGAAACTGGCAGGCAGACTATTTCGTGAATCATTCTACGCACGCGGCTGCTCAAAAAGCGTTTCGCCACCCACGCGGGTACACACGCCGCCGTTTGTTCTCTTATAACTGGAACCTTGATTTTTCTTCACGTCACACGCGAATGAAAGACTATCTGCCAATTTTCAGCAACCACGGTATTCTGCATCTTATCGGGGTTTCTCACGGTCGATGAGAAACTGAACATCGCGTAATTGCAAATGAGATTTCCCATCTTTGCGCGCAAATGACAAAACGAACCTCTGAGTCATGTAAATTTAGCAACTATCTGTTTGGAAATTGAGATTGTAAATTCACAGTGAGAAATTGATGTCAGAATTGATTTAAGAACAATCGCACTTCTTTACAAATAAGTGTTATTAGCCAGCGGATCTTTATGCAAAATATTTATTTTCTGTCTTGGTATGTTTAACAGGTTGAAAATAATATAACAGTACTTTTTAATTCCTCTAATATTTTTATTGTTTTAAATTGCACATACTCAGTTATGTCATAAATGCATAAAATCCTCCGACTAATTATTAGGGGTGTGATACCCGGATATCCGAAGTCGAAATCGGATTGGATAGTGGTCAGATTGGGTCGGGAACCCGCAAATCCCCAAGTATTTATAAGAAGTTAAAAAATACATAAAAGCTCAAAAAGCACAGCAACCACAAATTCGTTAAGTTGAATAAACAAGATGCATTGCGTATAAACATTGCGTATTTGAGACTGGAGGGGACAGCTAAAAGATATGTTCGCATAGTAAAATTCCTAGATAGAATAGCTTCCAGATATTTAGATACAATTCGTGTGTTAGGTGTTCGGACCCAGATGACTTTTTTGTGCTTGAAAGTATAGCGTATTCGAAGTAGGCCCAGTTATCTTAATTGTATCTTTGAGATACTCTGATATCTCAAATTATATCTGAGAAAGATGAAAAATTTTAAACTAATATACATATGCATATACATATATATATATATATATATATATATATATATATATAATTGTAATATATACATATTGTAATATATACATATATATAGATATTGTAATATATACATATATATATATATTGTAATATATAATGTAATATATATATATATATATATATTATGTATATTATATAATTATATATATTATGTATATTAGTTCAAAATTTTGCATCTATCTCAGATATAATTTGAGATATATACTATATATATATACTACATATATATATATGTATAAACTCTAATATATATTAGAATGAAAATAATTGTTTAATTGTTATACCATCAGATTAGAATTTTAGTTGCATTATTAGTCGTACGCGATTTGATTTCCTCATGTATTATATTTTGTGTAATCTGAAATATCTTATGAAATACCTGGGTACTTAATTAATGTTGTCTACCCGAGTATCGCATAAGCAAGGGCTATTCGAAGGATAAGTAAATAGGGCAGATAACGTGTTTCATACGAAAATCTTGTCGACGCGTGTAAGCGTCTTGAAAATTCCGGAAGCGTGCTGTTTATGTAATTTTTTAAACCGAGGCCAGGGGCATTCTGATGCTTTTCACAGTACGACGGGCCAAAAAATATGCGCAGTTGATCCAACTGCAGCGACTGTAGCCAAATGCAACAGTGGACCAAGTTCAATGCCGCCGCGTACTTTCACGAAGGAAGACCGTGCGCTATCATCTGTCCCTGTTACACTTAAATTCTCATTTTTGCCCTACTAAGAGATAACGAATTTCTGTCGGCATACAAGCTTGTATAACGACATGCTTCACTTGCACTCATTACTAAACGTTAGCTGTGTTGATATCTGGCGATACGACAAAAATTAGACGCGCAAAAATGTATTATTATGTTGGTAGTTTCATACAGAGAATATCCCAAATATATTGTACTTTTTTAAAGGGGGGTTCCCTGAGGTGATTTCAATTAACTTTTTCCTTTGCGAAAATGTTTTTCGCGAGTTTCTTAAAAAGTTATTAACGAAAACCACGGACCAATCAAAGCTCGTCTACAAGGGATGGATTCCGGCGCAGCGACAGGTCCCACTCAGGCATTGGCTGAGCCGAGCTCGTCCGCTGTAGACGCGTTCTGATTGGTCCGTGGTTTTCGTTAAAATATCTCGTCAACAAAGTCGCGGAGAAAATTTTCGCTAAGAAAAATTTACTCATTTCTGACTTATTCAACTGTATACAAAAAGAGATACATGTTTATTTAATTTTTCTATCTTACAATTAACTTTGAACGTTTTTATTTTGTAACAGTTCTCTGAATCTCGATCGACACTTGTTTTAAACTACAATTAATGTTATCAGCGCAATGGTTCGATCCATGGGAACATTAGCAAATTTGCAAAAATATCACATGAAATTTAATTCAACGTCTCGGTCTCAATCTAGACCATTTTCAAGAATAGAAAATTTTATTATTGCATCTGTAAGAATTAATCAAATATATTATTTTGTATAAATTATAGAACGGTTAGGCAAACGTGTTTTCACATAAATAGAGAATACAAAAGGATTTGGATTCAAAAAATGTGTAAAGACGCAATAATGAAATTTTCTATTCTTGAAAATGGTCTAGATTGAAACCGAAACGTTGAATTAAATTTCATGTGATATTTTTGCAAATTTGCTTATGTTCCAATGGATCGAACCAGTGCGCCGATAACATTAATTGTATTTTTTATATTGTGTAAAGAACCGCGGTCTATTACTGAAACATTAGTTTAGGTATATGAAATAGAAAAGCATGAGAGAAGCGTAATGTGAAAAATAAAGAAAAACTTGTACCATTGGAAGATTGTTCTTTGCGATAGAACTAATAAACTCTGACGACAGAAGTTATGGAATAATATTTTCTTTTGTTGAAATAATTAATAACATAATTAAAGGCGGCGCGGAGCTTTGATATCGTATAACGAAATTGCTCTATTCTTAGTGCAACGAATTGAACACGATGCATCGCGTGAATCTGATTATTACACGTCGCCGACACTTTTGCCTCTATCAATGTCCCTCGTTCTCGACTTACACGTGCTGATGTTCATCGTATTACGCATGTACCAGATGATGGGAATAGGATGCTTCATAGAAGATCAACAACTCATCCTAAATGGGCGATAAGCATTGAAAAATTGAAATTAATAAATGAAAGGCTATAGTAACCATATAATTGATCGAAAAATTTTCGAAAAAGTTTAGAGTACAGAGAGACTGGAACACAGATTTAAAAATAATTTATTTTTGTAGGAGCGAGATTTGTAAGACATTCTGTATGCGTGTAATAATATTAGTATGTGTGAATTATTCATGTGTGTGCGAGAGTCAATCGATGTGATATCGATTGACTGTAACCAACGTTGTAAATAAGTAGACAAACGAAATGCATGAACAAAAAACGACGTTACGAACAGTTATGAACAGTTACGACGTTTTTGGTAAAATCACGAAGAATAGATTACGATACGATACGGTTACGGTTACGCGATTTATTATTAAAGAGTTCACGTTTATATTGTTATTCTTAGTTGTGTTTAATAAATATATATTAAGAGTTTAACATCTTTTACTCTTACATTTTCTTACGTTGAATTACATCTGTCGACACATAATCGATTTATGAAACTAGATTTTCAGGTTTCGAATCCAGCTAATGGTTTATCTAAACACGCGCGAGTATGTGTGTTTTTATAATATGTCTAGAAATTCTAGAAATAATTGAGTTCATGTGTACAGACTTGTAAAGCAAGAATGCGATGACATTTGATAAGATATTGCAACATAGAATAAAGTTGAAAAGTCAAAATAATTAAAATGATACGAATGATAATGCTTCACGTATGCTTAATGACGATACTAAATGAAAGGTTAATGGTTTAACGATTCTAAATGAAAGGTTGAGGTTACACGAAGTTTAAGATAACAAGATGTACGAGTACAATAAATCTGAAGTCTAAACAAGAGTAACATAGTCTGTCCAAAAAAAAAGAAGTGAACAAAACAAAGGAAAGACTAGAGAATGTTCTAATTTATGCAAGTATCTTGACGTCATTATTATTTATTATACGTGCACACTGTCCAGTCAGTGATAGTTGACGCGCTGTCATACTCATCGACTTAACTTTGTGTGAGTCATGGAAGTCGGACAAAGCATAAAAATTTGTCTATCTGTAATGACTGTATTTATTATGAAGTGTCACTCGTGTGCAACTGAGAGTGCGTGTGCTGGGAGGTGTGTATTCTGTGTTATTTGAAAGTAAAAGTAAAAGTTGATAATTTAGCTTGAAACAATACTAACCTAACGCGATCCACAAAGAGCACCCTATGCTGGAGTGTGTACTCTCTTTTGTTCTGTATGTGGTAACTATAAAATTATATTAATCTTCCCCTGTCTCTACTGTATCTCTACCGAGTAGGTGGCTATATAAAAACAGTATTAATATTCATGTATTGTAAGTTTTAACTCGATTGCATCAGTCAGTCATAACCATGCCTTACATCTAACGTCGTATCCAAGTTCGAAACTCCTTTTCCTTCGCAATAAAAAAATCAGTAACTATCTTCGAGTGTGCTATGGTTGTTTAGCGGCTTAGGGAATTTTCTAACAGCACGAATCTCGAACTTGAATGCATTTGTTATACGACGTTCTCTGGTCACTGGAGCATACGATTGGCTGACGCAATCAAGTTGAAAACAATACACCCACACTATTGATTAGTCTCCAGATCTTTATGCAATTTTTTACAAATACGAGTAGGTGCAATTTTAAACAGTGAAAAGATTGATGAATAACTTTGTGAGAGTATTAATATATTATTTTCACTACATTGAAAATATATTTTTATTTATCTCTTTATTTTATAAAGGGCAAAAATGATTATCATGGAAAAGCAAAAATGTGTTATGCGACTCATACGAATGCTTAAACACAACTAAGGAAGTTATTCTTGTGTCCCCACTCTAGTTTCCCCTTCTACGACGCTGTTGTCCACGCTTCTGCCGCATGTGTTGCAAAATCACGTGACTAGTCCGGTACTGGCAGAGAGAGGGTAACTGTTTCCCCTCATCTGACGACACGAGCTCTACCCTGTGCATCATGTATGCATGGATTTTATTATTAACTCTACCGAGCTCTAAAAGTGAATGGCCCGTGCCTCCTTATAAAAATGACAAGATCAGATTTACATATCTAGACTCTGCGCGGATTTTATTATAATATATGAACGCAACCTTATAATTCCAATAATAATAAAATAAAAAAGTCTGGAACCGGTCATGTTAAACTATTATAAAGTTCATTTACACCGAGACAACCGTGGTCTTATCGCCTCTACTAAACAATTATGAGACGTTGTTAATTCGAAGCGAGTGGTTAAATGTTTTGGTATTAGCAACCATTCTTCATAAATATTCAGCACGCTTACTTATGGCATTACTTAGCAGTCGGCGACGAGTTGGTGACGCGAAGTTCACGGCTACTCGTCGCAGGTAAATTCAAAGTATGTAGCATGCTTGTTTTAATCTTGATCCAAACAAGCAACAGCATATCGGATCGTTAAATCGTCGGCTGATTAATTTGGCTGTTGTTCTTCTGAATATAGTTATATTATCAGCTTGTGCAAAAAGACATCTAGTCATCGTCTCGGTGAGGAAGAATCCCTGATTTTTCGAATTTATCTGACACGTGGCCGTCGATACACGTTATCGTTCATAAGTTTGAGGTCACTCGTAGCTTTTGTAAAGTCAAATGTAACGCCGACGAGTCGATTCCACGCAGCCGAACGAATACATACGCATAATAGCACCGGCAAGAATGGCACTTCGCCCTCGTTAATGTCATCTCCGTTTTGCTTCTTTGCTTTGTCGCGAAACTCGTGCGATAAGAACAGCCTTATCGAAGTATCGTTTCTTGCGCGACTTCAATTAGGCTCAGACGCAGACAGCGGCGTTTAGACGAATAATTATCCAGATAGTTGGCGCGTGGAAACATAGTCGTAGACAGCAATGGCGAAATCCTTGTACAGTTTGGATACTTTGCTCGTGAATCATCGAGCAATCGACTACGCTTATGATAATTCGAGATAATCAAATTTGTACGAGGTTGAACTGTTCGTCGATTTACACGGTAAGGAAACATACGTTTTTACGTATTCTTATTATATTTAATATACAAGGTGAATCACGAATCGTGATCAGTAGAGATTACTCTGGTATTAGCAGTCCGATCGAAAATGTATTTATCAGCATGGTTTCAAGAGAGCTTTAATGTGATTATTTTTTCATATTTTTTCAAGGTCACCTTGATTTTTTTGCAAATAAACATATAGTTTTTTTACGCCTATCTGTTAGAGGATTTTAAGGCGAATTCGGAGACGTATCATAACATTAAAAATATTGCTCTTTTAACTTTTTTTTACAAAAGATTTGCTATAGACGTAAAAGTTCTTTTGAAACCATGTATATGTGATAAAAACATTTTCGATCGGACAAATAATAACAGTAACAATAATTTTATATTTAATTCTAATGTGTTTTTACCCTCCTTCTGTCAGTACTGGATTAGTCGCGTGACATTGTGACACGTGCGCGAAAGGGATGCAACAGTGATCGGGTTGTGACGGAAGAGAGGGGAAATAACATGGTAGAAGGGTAAGAGTAGAGTGGGAGAGAAGTCTTAATCTGAGTATCTTATATTATTGAAAGGATGACAGTACACCTTTCACTCGAATAAATCGATAAATCGGGTAAGAAAAACGTAAATCAAATTTGAGGCATTCGTTGTAACGGACAAGTTTCAATCTGTAAATCTACATTGGTTTCAGTCACGAGGAAAGTTTTTCAATTTTTTTTACACACGTTTCAATTTGTAACATTTTGGACCAAAATGGAGTCTTTAGTTTACCTGTCTCATCGTACAAAAATATCTTGGTTAAAAGTGAACGATAAATAACTAAAGTAGAGACTTCAAATTTTTAAAATAGTCTAGGTATATTATTATGTTATGTTTTGTAACAGAACTATTAGAGTTTAAATAACAAATTTCTCAATATTAGGAAATTTAGTGTTTAGATTAATTTTATGTCAATGATAGAATAATGTGTCTCAATCTCTGTTCACATCAATATTTACCAGTACTTTAAAGAATCATATCACTTTTGGAATGGCGATAGCAAACAGACGAAGAAAGTATGCAAACACCAAATGCTACGTAAATTGTCTTTTATCTTAAGATATACATTGCGGAATTGTTAGAGATTTAGCAGGCGTTACTTAATAGTTTTTTTTTAACGAAATTTGTCGATTAATTGTAAAACTCTTCTAAATTGATGGACATGATGGTATGACTTACAAAGATTAAAATATTCCTTGAATTCGTGTTGTTATTATTGTATCTTATTTATACAGATACGAATAATTAATCTTTCCAGAAACGAAAATAAAGTTCGAGACAATGCGAACTTTATGCAACACATCTTGCATACAATATGGTGGTATCATTGCTTTTATAAAACTGAATTACGAAATCAATGATACGAAATCAATAACCATTTCATTTTTACATTTGTGTAAGTTAGTATATTGAATTAATTTCTTCGAATTATCTCGATGTTTATTGCTTCGGTTTTGGAAGTTCAGTTACACGTGTATAAATAAGATAGTGCAGTCATAACAGTGCTGATTAAAAGAATAATTTAATCTTTCGGCTTTTACCTTGAGATCCATCGTCGTCTAACTAAGCAGCACTCCAGACATGACACTAATATATCGGTTTCGTGTTTGAGATTATCTGTTTGATTATCATCGTTTCTTTCGTTCCAATGTTTGTTTCAAAAAGGACTATCGACCGTTTTTAAAACGCAGTAATAATACCTGTCGCAATTGCCGTTGATAGAGTACTTCAGACTTCGGTTCCTCATTGACAAATGTTTGTTGAAGTGTTCATAATACCTCGATCGACTTAGTGTACTAAGAAGAGCGCCATAGAGATAAGTTAACGGCGGATTTGACGCGTGTAAAAATTTAAGTTGCCGTCACATCGTTTCTGGCATTAGAAGGATTACATGGAGATAAAAATATATTAATACAGTAGTATGCCAAATGTGAAATTTAAAGGATAATTTTATATAAATTGAATGAATTTATTATAATTTGAAATTTGAAGGAAAATTTTCAATAAATATATAAATTGAATAAATTTCTATAAATCATATAAAATTTAAAGTATAATTTTATATAAATTGAGAATGAATTTATTATAATTTAAAATTTGAAGGGAAATTTTCAATAAATATATAAATTGAATAAATTGAATAAATTGAATAAATTGAATAAATTGAATAAATTTCTATAAATCATATGAAATTTAAAGGATAATTTCATATAAATTGAATGAATTTATTATAATTTAAAATTTGAAGGAAAATTTTCAATAAATATATAAATTGAATAAATTTAATATAATTAAAAATTTGAAGTAACAACGGAATCATTTTCATCATATTTTATATTAACACTAAACCTACCATCACCGGTCAAAACGACCAGATTTTTTATATTACAATTATTGATATAATAAAAATAATTTTATAAAAAAATGATTGTATAAATATCTTTAGTTGAGCACATATTACAATAGGAGTTGCACAAAGTCTAAATAAAATCAATCTTGTCATTTTTATAAGGGAACTTGTACCAGTTAATTTTAAGGCTCGGTAGGTTTAGTGTTAATGCAAAATTACTTATTCCCTGTGGATTACCACGAATTCGCTAAATATTGTTCTTTGGTGTTTTAAAAAGATTAAATCATCATGGTTTTGTTGATTTACGTTTGTTTCTCGCTTTGTTATCTATGATTGCAACACGCTCGTTGACATATCCTCTCATATACATTTGCATCGTAATACAAATATTATAGAAGTATCAGAGTTCGTCATCTTGTGTAATACTGAAAAAAGTAGCCTGTAATTTATAATAATTTTTAGTATTTCTTAGATATATACACTATTGAGCTGTAAGCATAGTAAATATTTTTATTATTTTATTTAATTATGTATAATATTATTATACATTATACGTGTACAGTTCAACTATATTCTTATTATTCTAATTTATATAATTGCATACACTTGAACTATTGGGTGGGTATATCTATGATGAACACTAAAAAGTATTATACATTATATAAATTACGGCCTACACACATTCATTAATATGCAGAACGACGAATTCTTACGTTTGTATAATATTTAAATTATAATATGCAAATGTGTATGAATTAATATGTGAACGAGCGAGTTGCAATTATACGTCTTTATTAATTTCGTATGTTGTTAAGAAAAAAGTTAGTGGAAAAACAGTTTTACTTTGTTTCTTAGTCGACGTGAGAGATTGGCGTTTCGTTATATAACACATTTCGAACCAGAAATTGCGTTTTCTCCTCCGAACGTTTTTCCTTCCTCCTAAATTATTGGTTGCGTTAATCGTAGCGCGAGGTAAAGACAGAAGTTTCCTTCTTGCCAATCTTCTTGTATCATTACCCACACATTTTACGAACTCATTCCTATCCTACTTACTATGTGGAAATGTTTCACGACTTTCGAGTTCTAGAATGTAGACAGGAAGTAAGTAATAAATATCAGAACTCAGAAACAGTGCAAGAAACCGTCTCGGTGTTATATGCCCAAAGGAAATGGTCCCAGATGTTCGAATTCATTATCGATAATACATACCTAGCTCAACGTTACCAGCGTGCCAGGCACAGAATTGTTCAGTATGATAATTATTACTACAGTTAATGATTATTGGCAATTCTTCTACGAAGCTGATCATTTGGAGAAGGATTGCATTTTTAAATGTACTCCAGTGATATTTGTTCAATGTTTAAACGTGTATAACTTCATTACTTTTAGGAATTACGGGGCCGCTTCATGGTACATATTTGCAAAATACTATTCTTAAACAAAAAACATTAAAGTATTAGGTTGTTGTGAATGAAATGTCCGAAAGAGTCAAGAAATTTCTGCTGTATCACAGGATCTTCCATTAAGAAGTATTATTTTAATTATAGATAAACGCTGTCGTTGTCTCACAACTAACAAATTCATTTTAAAATATTGTACTTCCTTAAGTCATTTGAAATAACTTTTTTCTTTTGGAAAATGTCTTCGCGGTTTTCTGATCGACTTATAACATTAACGAAAAATGCGGGCCAATCCGAACTCGGTTACAGCGGACGGATTCCGGCGCGACGGGAGATCCCGCTAAGCGTAGCGTTGGCATTGGTCGAGCCAGAGTTTGTGCAGCGTAGGCACACTCTGATTGGTCTGCGGCTTTTCGTTAATAATGTATAACAAGCTGCGGAGAATATTTTCGTAAAGTTACTTGAAATCACTTTAGAAATCACCCTTCTCAAGGCAATGAAACATTTTTGGGACACTTTAATATTATCTAATTAACTGTTTTGACTTGCACCATTTTTGCACGAAACGGCTGGTATAATTGGACATTTTTTAAAGATCGTAACAATTCTTGAACTCAAGGAGAATATTTTCGCAAAGTTACTTGAAATCACTTTAGAAATCACCCTTCTCAAGGCAATGAAACATTTTTGGGACACTTTAATATTATCTAATTAACTGTTTTAACTTGCACCATTTTTACAAGAAACGGCTGGTATAATTGGACATTTTTTAAAGATCGTAACAATTCTTGAACTCAAGGAGAATATTTTCGCAAAGTTACTTGAAATCACTTTAGAAATCACCCTTCTCAAGGCAATAAAACATTTTTGGGACACTTTAACATTATCTAATTAACTGTTTTAACTTGCACCATTTTTGCAAGAAACGGCTGGTATAATTGGACATTTTTTAAAGATCGTAACAATTCTTGAACTCAAGGAGAATATTTTCGCAAAGTTACTTGAAATCACTTTAGAAATCACCCTTCTCAAGGCAATGAGACATTTTTGGGACACTTTAATATTATCTAATTAACTGTTTTAACTTACACCATTTTTGCAAGAAACGGCTGGTATAATTGGACATTTTTTAAAGATTGTAACAATTCTTGAACTCAAGGAGAATATTTTCGCAAAATTACTTGAAATCATTTTGGAAATCACCCTTCTCAAGGCAATGAAACATTTTTGGGACACTTTAATATTATCTAATTAACTGTTTTAACTTGCACCATTTTTACAAGAAACGGCTGGTATAATTGGACATTTTTTAAAGATCGTAACAATTCTTGAACTCAAGGAGAATATTTTCGCAAAGTTACTTGAAATCACTTTAGAAATCACCCTTCTCAAGGCAATAAAACATTTTTGGGACACTTTAACATTATCTAATTAACTGTTTTAACTTGCACCATTTTTGCAAGAAACGGCTGGTATAATTGGACATTTTTTAAAGATTGTAACAATTCTTGAACTCAAACCGACTGATGAACAAACGAAGCTTTTTCCCCGCAGGTGTGGCTTTGCACTCCTGTGTGAAGCGAGGATCGCCATTAGCGCGTCTATAAAAATGCAGAAATTGTTAGCCGGGGTTGATCGTCGACGCCACCCAAGAATTCCAGGCGGCTCGGTCTATTCGAATTAGCATGTTACTTTCGAGATCATAACCGTAATCACGCGGTAATAACTGGCGACGGTGGCTGGGTTCTCGAATCGGTTGCGCGGTGCATGTGTTCGCGATTTTCTTCGCTCCCGGGGCGGCCGCCGGCGACTCGCGCCGCTCTTTCCCTTTTTCTACTCCTTTCCCTCTGTCATGACTCTGCGTGTCGATGAAGTGGCGCGGCGGTTCAACAACATTCTGTCCTTCCAACGCGACAGGCATTGTCTCGACCGCGATTCTCGCCTCCCAGAGATCACTTGCGCGAACCATTCTCTGCTCGCACCTCGCCAATGTAACTAAAGATCGATCTCAGTCGTGGACAAAATTTAGTGGACAGGTTAATGATCAACAAAAAATCAATGCAATTTAAAACATAATTTTAATAGACCAGAATTGGAACATTTAAGTTAACAAAGTTTACTGTAATGAAATAAACAATATCAATAATACAATATATTATCATTAATTGAAATTGAATACTATTTTTGGTGGTCAAAATTAAGGGAACATTTTATAAATATTTAGAAAATAAGGAATTAGTATTTGAACTTGTAACCGCTTGCTTTAATTACTGCTTCTAATTGTCGCGGGATGCTTTCCACAAGTTCTTGGAGGTAACTTCGATCAATTTGTTGAAATTTTGATTGCAATTCGTTTAACAATACTGTTTTATTATGACGTTTTTCTAATGCTATTTTTACGGGATTAAAATCTGCTCTTTATGGAGGCCAATCGTGAACATCTATCCCATAATCGTGAACATCTATCCCATAATCGTGAACATCTATCCCACAATCTTGAACATCTATCCCACAATCGCGAACATCTATCTCTCGATCGCGAACATCTATCCCAAAATCGTGAACATCTATCTCACAATTGTGTTAAAATTTTTTCGTTTTCTTCGTCGTATGCTTAGGATCATTATTCTGATGTAACATCCATCCCTCATCGAGATCCATTTTTAGGGTTGATTCTTCTATATTTTCATTTAAAATGCAATAAACTTATCTGCATTCATAATGCGTGCCAAACTTTTTCAACCCCATACCAAGAAAAACATCCCCATATCTTTATACGTCCCCTTCCATATTTGACGGTAGGCACCATATACTGCTTCTTGAGAGCTTCATTCGGTTTTCTTTTTTTATTTAATAACACAGATTTGCTCTCGCCACTCCATATAATTTTTTTCCAAAATGATAATGGCTTATTCATATATTTTTGTGCAAAAGCTAAACGTTTCTTTTTATGCACTTTACTAATGTGTGGTATCCATAATGGTACTGGGATGTTTTTCTTGGTATGGGGTTGCAAATTTAGCAGCCATCCATGGCATCATGAAGCTTGTGGAAAACATCCTACCACGATTAGAAGCAATAATTAAAGCAAGAGGTTACAATACCAAAGACTAATTGCTTATTTTCTAAATATTTATAAAGTGTCCACTTAATTTTGTCCAGTAGCTACAGCCATGTCTCGAGACACAGACAGTAACATTGATAGCACACACTTGAAGCTCTGGAATAACTTTTTTATGAATCGACCAAACGACTTCAGCTTTTCTGCCAGACCAGGAGGACAAGTTTTATTGATTAATTATATTGACTAGTATACTAGATGATGTTTAATGAAATCTTTTGAGAAAGTGAGTTTACTCTGAATAACAAAACAATGGGAATAGTTGCTTTTCACAATTTTTTGATTTGGGTCGGTAAGAAAAATTTCAAAAATGTGATTTCTAGATCAATATAAATTCTGTGTATGAAAATTTCATCGAGAATGATTAAATGGTTTACGAGTTATAATCGATTAAATACTGTTTATTGCATTCTTTGTGAGCCCGGTCGTTACACTCCACGCACTTCAGCCGTTTTTCATTCGTCTTGTTGGAGTTATATCAGTCGAGCCGTACAAGGCTGTAAAGCTCATTATTTTCTTCATCATTTCATTCTTCATTCCTGTTCAGCTCTCGTTGTTCGTGTAATTTTTTTCTTTCTTTTAATTATGTTTCTTTGTGATCACTCTCCCCCTCTGTCTCCTTTATATTCTGTCCAGTTTTGCCTCTACTTGAAATCGTTTTAAAACATAAATCTTTTACTTTCGCCATACTTCGTTCATTTTTATCTAACACGTTTTTGCATGAAACAACGACGAGTGAAAAGTGTACTGTCATCTTTGCAATAATATAAGGTAAATCGTGAAGGCTACATTTTTTTATTAGAAAATCTCATATGAGATTTATTTTAACGTAATTACAAAAAAAAAAGAAAACGAAATACGCCACATACAAAACAGAATATAATAATTACAAAACAGAACGTGGTATATTAGAGATACACACATATTTTAATACAGACATATGATTAGTTGGAACAGTATAGACCAAACTTATACTTTAAGACTTTGTTGTATGAAATAGTAGAAAAAGTTTTAGATTAAGATTGAAACAGTTGTTGTCACGGGGAAGGTTCAATCTTCAAGCGATATTGTTTAATATGAAAAAATATTTTAGAAAGCTAAGTTCGAGATACTTCATTTAGAAGTTATTACAGGAGTATGACGAGAAAATTGCTTATGTTTTTTTTCGATACATCGTGGAAATAAATTTGCAATATTTACTGTAGTTTCGCCTACAAGTATTGCTCATTCTTACTAAATGATTAATATCCATAAAAAACTGAATCTATTACGTTACGAAGTACCTCCTGATTTCTATTCATTTCAGTAGTTACATTATACATGCTCTATATTTATGTACACCTATTAAGAAACAGATATTGCATATTCGTATTTGCACAATGAAATTCTTTTCCCAAGCTGCATGGACGGCGATGATCAGGTCTTTAAATAAAAAAAAATTAATTTATTTAAATAGGTTAGATAAGTACTATAGGTATTGTTTTTCTTTTCATGCTTTTCTACCAGCTTTAGAAATATTTTTTATGGAATGGTGATCTATTGTCCAGAATCTTGTGTAGTTATATAAACTGTGGACCATTATAACCATTAATGGATCTAATGTAAACAATAGGTAAACTGGATTTTAAATGTTTTGCACTGTAAGCAATATTTTTGTATTTGTATTATAGCTTAGTTACATTATACGAAACGATACTGACCATCATTAATGTCAATCCTTCGAAATTCAACTATTCACAATACACAATTATTGTTTTGTTGTGGATTTGATCTGCTCTGTTCAGAATATTGTATAAACACGATGGAATATGTTCTCATCGTTTAACAATACAAATATTTCAACTGAGAGTCACCACCAAAAATTGCTGTAGCATTATTCAAAATATTGTTTACATTATTAAATGTGTTGGTATCTAATCAATTACTAAGCATGTAAGTATCGTACGAGGTAATATATGAATTGCATACCACAAAATGAAAAAACCCATGTACAATGGAATTATTTTTATTTGAAATTAATGGAATGGCATTATTATAATTTAAAATAGCTTCGAGTGCAAAGGGTTAATATAAATATAAATAAATATAAATTAATTTGCACGCGATTCATCTATTAAACCAATAATGACCGAGTATTGACAAACAGTTTCTCCGCGATAGAAGTGGCAGAAAGTTTTCTATGCAACCTTGGCATCAGGAATATTATAATCAGAATTCCAGTACCCACTGCTATGCTAGTAGTTTCAAATGAAAAATATAGTTAATTCGTTGCTTTAATTACCGGTGAATATTTTTAACGTTTTGCTGATCGAGGACGATTGTTAGATGCTAAATAAGTTGCATCTCTGTGCATTAATGTACCTCGATGATAAATATGTAGATATTAAAATCAATTTTCTTTTTAATTCGTTAATATACTAATGAAATTGGCTGTCAAATACTATATAAATATATAACAGATGTCTCTAAATTTCATCTAATTTAAGAAACCTCTAAGTCTTTTTAACTTCAAAATGGTAACTTAAGCCAATTATAGATATAACCCATCAACTAAACAAACAACTCACAAATTTTCCATCGTTCGTATGTTACAGATAACACATTAACGAAAATAAAACGTGAACGAATCGCAAAGAAACGAAATAGCTGCACGACCAGGCAGTGATATGAAGAATACGCAAACCAACAATTATGGTATGTCTATTTACAGTGTTTATTTAATATTAATCTCTGATAAAGATTCATTGAAAATTTCGAATAACCTAGTGCCCACTTTTTTAAATAAATAGCCTGAATAGGTAGTCTATTTTCTCTATAGCATTGTAATTGGAAAGAAAATTTATTATAAGCCTGATAGTACAAGTTGATTAACAAAATTATTTCGTTCACAATTCATTATCTAGATTGACTGTCTATAAATGGCGTGGTCTATTAATTTTTACCATATCTGGTAGTGCAAAATTGCTGCAAAGATAAAATTATCACACACTTCGAGCTCGAAAGCAGAGGACAAGACTTTTTCTCTCTCTCTCTCTCTCTCTCTGCCTGTCTGTCATGCTCATCGACTATTGTACATTCTTGCCGTACAATTGCTGCGCCCAAAGTAGGTCACTCTTGCAATTTCATTAGGTCACCGATCGGAGGCCGCTTGTCCTTGCCTAGAAGATTTATTTGCGTGCAAGACAACTTAATCAATAAAACAAACTCGCTACATTTCTCGCATGATAACGATCGTTCCCTTTGCGAACTATGTATGCTGCGCGTATGTGTGTTCCTGCGTGCGTACATACATATGTGCGTCGAAAACAAGGGAAGCCTTTGCTTCTGGAAAAACCGGCAATACGCGTCGGCCTTACGAGCCTTCCAAGAAGGTAGCTGAGGTTGCGTTACATTTGATCGAAGGCTGGTTTCCACTGTCTCGAGGTTACTGTATATTTCACGGCTTGCATGAACTGTCGATCACCTTTTTTGTTCGAAACTGGTTCCCTCGTCACTTGCTATACTTAAACGTAATAAAAGATAAAACGGTTCGGACGCATTATCAAAGAATCCTGCTCTCAATTTTCCAAGAAACTCTGCGCTACTTCGGTAGC
The DNA here is from genome assembly GCA_028455595.1 of Lasioglossum vierecki. NCBI lineage: Eukaryota > Metazoa > Arthropoda > Insecta > Hymenoptera > Halictidae > Lasioglossum > Lasioglossum vierecki. The sequence continues at coordinate 2,342,200 of CM052340.1, read as the reverse complement.
TGTCTGTGTCCTTCGAGATTCCTCCGCGTACGACTAGGAAATATTTTTAGAGGGCTGATATCTTTTTGCCACGTTTTTATTACCTCGCTTTCTTGTCTGACTGTCTGTCTGTTCGATACAAATCTTGCAATTGATTTTAAACTAACTTTCCGAGACGAGCTGGAGACTTGAAGTTTTAAACGTATCTCAGAACTGGATGACAAAAAAATTTTGTTTGATAAAAACATTTTTTGTAAAAACTGTGCGTTTTGGAGATAAACAATTATTTAAATAAAAATATTTTTTTTAAATATCACGTTTTTAAGACCGACTAAAACGTACAAAATAATTTTCTCTAACCCCATACAGATAGTCCTGAAAATTTGTGATTGTGAATTTTGAACAGCTATGAATATACTTGTAAGATTTAAAACGATAAACGTGGGGCGCATGCAATAATTCACCTAAATCACTAACAATTTTATTGCACTGTAAATTATATGAATTGTTGTGTGAGTTTTCTCAACGGCAGCTATCCTCTACACTCTTTACTATTATTTTGCGCCCCACCTTTTTCGTTTTACATCTTACAACTATTTTCATAGCTATTCAAAATTCACAACCACAAATTTTCAGAACTATCTGGGTCTAGGAAAAATTATTTTATACTTTCTGGTCCGTCTCCGAATTTATTTTTATTTAAGTATTATGTAGAATCGACTGGTAAGTTCTTGTACTCGTACGAGGTCTGACAACTCTTTTGGAAATTAATCGGATATTGGATCACTGAATATTTATAATCCCATAAGATCTCACTGCTGAATTATAAGGAAACATGCCAGAATAGTCCTTCCCACTTTTTTATTTTACAATACAGTTTAGGAGCGTAATGGATCAAACACTTTAAATCAGAATAACTTTTTCATGAATGGACCAAACGATTTCAATTTCTCTGTAAAGCTGGACGAATTAGTTCAGTGAATGGCGTCTAATAAATACGTTAAAAAGGCCGAAAATCATAAAAAATTGTCATTTTTATCACTTTTGATCGTTTATAACCCGTACACGAATTAACCCGTTTCAATGAAATTTTCAGAACGCGTTGACCAAAAACATTTTTTTAATTTTCGTTATTGGCACAGCTAAAAAAAGTTGGAAAATCAATTTTTACTATTGTTTTTTACAATTCCGACCAAATTCATTTTTTCAACATACTTATTGGACGTCATTCATCGAACTAATTCTTCTAGCCTTACAGAGAAATTGAAATCGTTTGGTCCATTCATAAAAAAGTTATTCTGATTTAAAGTGTGTGTGATCAGTTATGCTCCTAACTGTACATGTGTACAAACTTGAATGAAATATCATTTTCTTCGAATATGTAATAATACGTATAGGTTGTAAAGTAATTATGATGCAAAATTAACTTTGATTTTGATTCTCGAGGTCACAAAGTTAGCACTTGCTAATAAGCTGAATCGTTCTCTTAAAAAATTCTGGTAAAGATATTTCATTATCAAACTGATTTTGAAAAGAAAAAAAATGTAATTCGCGCTTCTCATATTTTTTTATTTATTTATTTATTTAACGTTGCATCAACTGCTAATAGTTATTAGCGACGTCTCATGTTATTGTTGGACAATCGCTGCTATTCCCAGAACTAAAGATTCATTATCCTTATTGCGTTTCCGTGGCATTTTATCTCAAACGCTTTCATAATCATTGTTTTCACCAGCGTCTCAGACATTAACATTTACGAATATGCAAGATTTATCGCTTCTATCAGCGTGAAGCTCATCGCCGCGTCGCGCCGTTGTGAGTCAGTCGCTTCCTTCCTAAGTATGATGTACATTAAAACTCCTTTTCCTCTTGATAATAAAGCGCATAAGGCGAAGGTAGTGATGCGTCCGATAAGTAATTTAATAGCAGGAAGATTTAACGTTTTTTGCTGTTGATTGCGCTAACCGATATAATCGTTTTATTTATACCGGATTTTCCTCCGCAATTTAAAACGAGATGTTTTTTTATTGCGACATCAGATGAATCGTTTCTTCGAATTCGTACATCTCGATTGGACATGCATTGTATTTTCACAGAACAATATTCACATTTGCGTATGATTATTTGCGTCAGAGACATTACGAGTTGAATAGAAAATGTGAAAGCGAATGTTACATGCATATTTACAGTAATGACAATGACTAATAGGATACTTGGCGTCAGGCATGACAGGACTTTTATGCATATAGTCTATTCTATATATATTTCCTTGCAGAGTTGTGCATTAATCGATTAAAATTTTAATCAAGATTGGTTGATTAATGTGTACGATTACAAAAGTAATCATTGAAAAATCGGCCATTGATTTAATGAAGTTAATCGTCAATCGTTGATTAACAGAAGAAATCATCGAAAAATGGAGTTGGTATAATGACAATACACCTAAACTCAGATTATATTTTCTTCAGTATTCATACAGTTTTGATTCCATATTTCATTCCGAAGTTTCAGCAGTTAATCATTAATCAATTATCCGATTGACGATTACAATTGAAAGGAATGTAATCGTTAATTACAATTAACTACCAAAGTAGAAGATTAATTGTTAATTGCGATTAAAGATTGAAGTAGAAATTTATTCGTCAATAATTGATTAAATTTTTACCCAATTCTGGTTCCTTGATACTAATTGATTTAACCATCTACCCTACGATATCAAGTCTGACTCGTGAAGAATATTCTGAACAGAGTCTAATGAATATACATAATATATACAGTGAATCACGAAAGTATTTGCAGGCGCTCTAAAACAGTGCAATTTTTTTATGATCGGACCAAACGATCTGACTTTTTTAAAGCAATTAGTAGAATTAATTTATCAAATGACATGTTAAAAAGATTTTGAAAAATTCATAATGGTTAAGAATTACAGAAAAAAGTAAAAGAAACACTATTTATAACTGTATTATTAGAGCCCATAATGAAAATTTAAAATATACGTTTTGGAGATGTATGTTAGTTATACACGTGCTGAAAATTTCATTCATATCGGTTGACGCAGAAAAAAACGACACGCAAAAACTATGATTTTCACCACATTTAACCACTTGTAGCTCTTGGGCATGTTAATCGATTTTGATAAAATTTTCAGCATGTGTATAACTAACATAGTTCTACAAACCGCAAATATTACAAAATTTTCATTAAGAGCCCAAATAAAAGAGTTTTAAATAATGTTTTTTTTTTATTTTTACATGTAACCTTGTAAATTATAATTTTTGAAAAATCTTTTTTGCAGATTATTTAGTAAACTAATGCTTCTAATTGCATATAAAACATCAGGTCGCTTGGTACAATTTAAAAAAATATTACACTATTTCAAAGTGAGTTTAAATACTTTCGTGTTTCACTGTGTACATATTTATATATGTAGACGATTAATATCCTTTAAATCGAGATAAAATTCTATTTTGTTGTAATCCAAATAATCCTTTGAAGGAAAGATAAGCACACAATAAATATAAACTTCTTCTTTTTCTATAAAATTCTGAACAATGAAAAATTTCTAATCACTATAACCACGAAACAAATGCAAGGGGTTAAGTAAAATAAATTGCGAATTCTTAATAAGTTGTGAAAATAAGTTGTAATTGACTTTCGTTGAGATTTCTTGTTATTTCTCTGCTTTGAGATTCGTCACTCGTTACTGTATTGATAATGCTTAATGAATTAATCGATGGATTTGTTTGTTATCATGGCCAATGCATTCGAAGGTTTCGACCTTGTGTTGCGCCTGCAGTTGCGCCTGCATATACAGCTAGACGTGTAAATTCTTCCTACGTAATCTTCAGTCGTCTACTCGAATAATAACAGCGACTAATCACTAAACAAAACCGGTGACAACCAGAAAAAGGCGTTAGTAGCGAATGACACGTGCCGAGTAATATTAATGATATGAATACAAATGGACTTTGAGTCGAACATCTGTGTATCAAACAATATGCTTACATTGCCACAAATATATTTGAACATTAACTTTATTAATCTGAGATTGACTGATTAATTGGTCGATCATAGATCATCATAATTGCGTAGAACGAAAATTTTGGAGAAACAATTCAGTAGATCAATTAATAAAATATAACTACATCTTTTGTATGACATGTTTGAAATCAGCGGTCATATATTCATAATATTATAAACAAGTGTGCGGCTAGTTTCTTTTACTATGTCCACTAATTCATACTTATAGATTCATCCCTAGAAAGGATGACTATTGGGGGACGGGGTGTCCCTTTTTAGTAGTGTGGGACTGCGAGTGCAAGCCATAGGACCCATCTGTGTACCAGGCACTGTTTATAGTAGGGCCTCTTGAGCCAGGCAAGGCGAGGGACAATAACATGTTGTAGGCATGTGCCTGGTTTGTCTCCAGCGACAGTTTAATTTTAAGGGTGCGAATGAGAAAGAGAGAGAGAGAGATAGAAAGAGTGAGAGAGCAAAAGACGAGGGCCGAAGGACCGTTGTCCAAGAGGACAGAGTCAGAGTAGTTTTGCGCAGCGAAGGATTGATATCGTGGAGGTTCTCAGCGTAGTGTGGTTGTGTCTTGGTTATTCATATTATAGTTGTACGTTTTTTAATAACTAGTTTTACGTCTCATAGTAATTTTACTGCAAAAATTTCCAATCCCACAGTAGGATGGACTGTTAAGGCTGTAGACTCGTTTCTAGGACTGCAAGGGTGCGGGATTCGCGTCCTCATTTCTTGATAATACAAAATGGGGGTTTTCCGTAGTCAAAAGCGCTAGATAGAAGATCGATATAGGGTGCTTTCATCCTTTGAAGTCCTATCTTTGCGTTCACGAGGCGCATTTTGCATTATTCGGTTGCATGTGTCTATAACAATAGCTACATGCGCAGTTTTATACTTCTAAATAAAGCAAATTACGCCTCGTAAAGGAAAAATATGACTTTTGAGGGCGATAACACTCTAAATTGATCGATTCAGATCTAGCGATTTTGGCTACTGAAAAATCCTATTTTTGTATTATTGAGAAAGAAGATCGCGAAACCCGCACCCTTTGAATCCTCGAAACAGGAGTTTACTCCTTTCAGTACAAATATTATTTTAAGAGCGTACGAAAAGTTCGCACAACACATGGTACATTTTAATTATCTAGGCCAGACCTAGGTCATTATACGGGGAACTTTGTTCAATTTTATCCGGACAAAGTTCGTTAATGGAGAGTTCAACCGGTTCAGTTTACACAGCAGTCGGTCGAACAATAAATGCAAGTTCATGTTGAGGTTAACCTCGTCGATGTCAGAGAATTTCATAACTGGAAAATATTTTTCTTTTTAACGATACAGTTGAAATTAATAAATTGTTTTCGGCGTGGTGATGTTATTTGATTAAGAAAAAAAACAACGAAATGTGGAACTTTGGAACTTCGTTAATAATGACGTATATTAATCAGGATACATATTTTATTTTGACACATCCAGTATATGTACGTGCATACGTATATGAAGTAAAACTGTAAACATTAGTTAGCCCCAATTAGAAGATTCTTTAGATTTTAAAGCAGACGTATAAAATTATTAATTCTCAATAGTATGATTCTGTATGTTGAGTACGAAAATTATTTTAGTATGAGCAATGATTTGAAAGTTTTATACGAAATAAATATTTGAACATCTCAACATTATAAGTAATAATTAATTTCTGCGGAATGCAAAAATTGTGTTGTAAAAGTTCGCGAACGAACGAATATATTTATATGTATAGCAAAATATTCTAATATAAAAATACTAGTTTAATATTTTTAATATTAGATAACATTTTTTTCTATAATAATACGATAGTAATTTATGGATTGTATTACGACTGATTAAGCATTCAGGGTTCTATTATGATATCCCATTTAAATATCGGTTAATTATTATTAAGTGGAAGCATGAACAATAGCTTCAGTTCGCAATTGACAATTGACGAGCACTTGGGTATTAAATGATGTTCGACTATAATGGTAATGACTCATTAGTAGGCTGGAAATATTTACGTCATTGTAGATTAGTTTAAACTATTATCTAAACAGTAAAATTAAAAAAGACATTTTATTACTTATTACCTATAAAGTATGTCTTGAATATCATTAACTTTTAATCATTCTGTACATTATTACGAATAGAGATGTAGAGCAGTTTAAATATTAATTAAAAATGTATTTTTACTATATTTTTTGTAATAATAGTTATTCCAACAATTCTTATTCCATGTATCGAAAGCGTGATTAGTTATAATTTTCAGTACATCTTAAATAAATACTATATCAATTAATAATTTTCTTTAACACAAGGTAAATAACTATTTTCAATGCATACAGTCATCTCTATGACGTCAAATAAATCTAGAAATATTATTTCATACAAACAACAGTATTTTATTAACTATTTCCAATACTTTGTCAAATATTAAGTTGGAAACTAAATTCGCGACCTTTATTTCGTAATTATTTTATTGTATCTTTATAACCTCATTCAGTAACCATTCAATTTGATATAAAATACTTGTGCTTAAAAAATATATACATATAGGGTAAACTGTACAATAATTGGCTCCCAAAGCCAAAATCGTAGTAAAAAATCTTTTTTTTTAATGTTTAAACGAGCCTATCTTTCTATTTTTATAAGCTAATAGAGATTTTTCAGCAAAATCAAAGAATTTTACAAGTCGTAAATCTTTCATTATAAAATATATTCAGTGAGCAACAATCGTAAGACAAATAGTACAATCATTGGCACATTTACTAACAGTCGTATGTGGAACTCTGTTATGAAAACTGCCAACTTAAACTTACAACGTTGCTTTTGAAATATAAATAAAAAGTAATAAAAAATGATTATCATCGAGGTTTCATAGTTACATTCGGTCCGTGGTCCAAATGCGTGTCCTACAAAGTGATTAGCATGTCTCGATGAAGCATTTCCGTTTAAGTTAGGCGTATGCCTACGTCATCGTGGACGCGCGCGAGCACGAGTGTGACGTGCCTCTTGTTTTCGCGTGACACCGTTGACATACGAAACATGTGTAAAAGAGTGCGGCGAAGCACGGCTGTTTGATAAGCGCATACGCAACCGACCAATCGGTCTTCTCTTTCCGGCGCACACCCACTTGTTGCGCAAGAGTAACGTCATTCACGTCGGCGACAGTCCCCCGCCACGGAGTAGGGGCGAATACAAATGAACGGTAATCGATCCGAAGTAAACAATTTAATTGCGAACGTCGTGTTTTTACCTCCTCCCTAACGGCTATCTCATTAGCGATCGCTCAAGCGAGCCGCCCGCGGTTCTACCAGGATACAATGGTGTGAATACGTAATTAGAAATTCACTCTCTCTTTCTCTCTCTTAACGCCTTCGTGAGAAACATCCTCGACAATGCTGCTTTTTCCTTGTAACATTTTTTTCTTACCGCGTGTGCACCGTTCCCTTCACTACACACGTCTTCCCCCCATTACGATTAACACTTTGCCGATTTATTTAACACGTTTACTGCCGAACATGAACGTTACAGAATCTCGGAGATTATGTTTAACACGTCGATTGTTAAATGCGAGTACTGAAGAATCGAAAATATAAACACAGAATCTCAGAATTCACTGATTAAGAAGAAAAATGCAGAGATTTTGTGTCCAACCTAATAAGTTTGCAGCTATCCTCTGTAGCAGTTACTTCGAGCATTTATTTATTGCTTTAAACCAAGTGGTTTATATAGCAAGTACAGTATTATTACATTTGACTTATATTAAACAGGTTTATGTTGTTTCTAAATTCTAATGGAGCATTGTTTAAAGAAATTATAAATTATTTTCAGACCATTTATATCAGGTTTACATAAGAAGGAACTAATACAAAGAGGAAACAGTACTTGTCTTTGAGGAGCTTTGTTTCTAATGTATTACGTTCGGTTTCATAGTCTGGGCATTGCCATATAACATGATTTAGGTCTTGGAATTCTGCTCCGCATTGGCAAGCACTGTTAGCTACAAAGTTAACTCTTGCCAATGAATCGTTTAAATTATAGTGATTGGCTCGACATCTATTAACAATAACCAGAAAATCTCTGGAGAGCACAAGACCAGTGTACCATGGCTTGCCTTTGTCCTTGTGATAAAATCTGACGTAGTTCACACCTTTGACTAAACCTTCCTTTTTGATTAGGGTATTAGTGGACAATCTTGCTTGAATTTTGAGATCTCTGGTTAGGTCAGCGATTGAAGCCTTGATGTCTGGCGAAAGACTTTCTTTGGTCGCTTCTTTCGCAAGTGAGTCGACTTCCTTGTTGTCGATAATTCGTACATGTCTTGGTATCCAGATAAATTTAATAAAGTTCTGGCCTTCGTTATTTACTTCAAGCATTCATTTTTCAATGTCTACACGCCTACATGTTTTAGTAACGCTAAACGTACCGAGCTGTAAAAGTAACAGACCCATGTTGCCTTATAACAATGATAAGATGTAACCTTCTATTGCAATTGTGGACTTAAACTTCAAATGTTTTATAGCAAATTAAGTAAACAATACTGAAGACTCTGAGCATGTTACTTCTACAAGTGGGAACATTGCGTTTATGCATAAGGTTCCCATACAGGATCAGCCATAAAATGCAATAAATAACATTTCCTAGTAAAATTTGATTATTTATTTCATGACCACATTCATTTTTAAGTAGACTAACAGGCACATATATTTGTTTTTCAACTTAGAAAAATTCATGCAGTAGATGGTTAATGAAACCGAAACTGTGAAGTAAAAATTGCTCTCAGTCTTTTTTGCATTCTAAAATAATAATAAAAATTATTTTATTCGAATGCCACGGTAAACAATAATTTCTATAAATAGTCAAAGAACAGTGTCACCTACATGTCACCTTTATATTTTATATTCTCTAGGTTCCCATACAGGAACAGCCATAAAATGCAATAAATAACATTTCCTAGCAAAATTTGATTATTTATTTCATGACCACGTTCATTTTTAAGTAGACTATCAGCCACAAAGATTTGTTTTTCAACTTAGAAAAATTCATGCAGTAGATGGTTAATGAAACCGAAACTGTGAAGTAAAAATTTCTTTGTCTTTCTTGCATTCTAAAATAATAATAAAAATGGTTTTATTCGAATGCCACGGTAAACAATAATTTCTATAAATAGTCAAAGAACAGTGTCACCTACATGTCACCTTTATATTTTATATTCTCTAGGTTCCCATACAGGAACAGCCATAAAATGCAATAAATAACATTTCCTAGCAAAATTTGATTATTTATTTCATGACCACGTTCATTTTTAAGTAGACTATCAGCCACAAAGATTTGTTTTTCAACTTAGAAAAATTCATGCAGTAGATGGTTAATGAAACCGAAACTGTGAAGTAAAAATTTCTTTGTCTTTCTTGCATTCTAAAATAATAATAAAAATTATTTTATTCGAATGCCACGGTAAACAATAATTTGTATAAATAGTCAAAAAGCAGTGTCACCTTTATATTTTATATTCTCATTAACCTTCCTATCTGTACACTGTGTCGTATTCCTCGCCGGCTGTGTTTGATTTTGTAGCTACTACATAGAAGGATACAAGGTGCAAGATCTCAATCCTACTCTTGCAGAGAGTTAATGCTAGCAGTGTCTCACTACGCACGTAACAAGCGACTCGTAAGAATACGAATGACAACAAAACGATTACTTTATTTGTGGACTGTGAACTGCCTAGGTTGCAGTCCGCGTCAATAAATTCCAGAAGGGTAAAGAATCCTCTTCTTGTGCCACAAAATTTCAATAACTTACTTAAAAGAAATGAGTTTTTTTTTATTTTTTACGTATATTTTGTATCTTTTCCTTTCTTTCGATTGACAGATGTTAATAAATATTTGAATGTTATTGGCGCGCTGGTACGATCATTCTTGACAATAATTAAGCTACTTTGCAAATTTACATAAAATATTTCGACGTTTCGATCCACGATTTGGATCATTTTCAAGAAACTTATTTCATTGTTATTGCGTCTGTAAGAATTCGTTTCTGTCAAGAATGATCGTCCCAGAACGCCAATAACATTCAAAGATTTATATATTTTGTATGTTATATACAAAAAATGTTTTATTTACATATATTTTGAGCTAACACTTTTGCTCCTTTAAATGTTGAATGGCTTGTATGTGCACGAAACAATTAATCAAATGAATTGTTCATTAGTGGGGCGGATGAATTAATTGGACACTTAAGTGGGTAACATTGCATTCCTCTTCAACGTTGTACATATGTATGTGGAAGGGTATTATAAAAGTTAATGGTTCAAGTTCTAGATGGTAATTACGTAATTCTGAATAGTTGTCAGTTTTTTAAAACAATTTGTATAAAATTGCTTATTATATTCCGAAATATTAGATTGCAAAGAAAGAAATGCAGGATTTCTTTGGGTATCTTTGTTTTAATTGCAAATTTATACCAATAAATATTTACCTCAATTTAATAAGTTACATGGCATTTTAAAGCTTGTTTCACGTTCTATTTAATTGTGTTTTTGACATTTAATTTTATTCAAATTATTAAATTATTTGGCTTCAGTTGCCAGCTAGAAACTTCTAAAACCAGCGTTGCATTATACAGTCATTGACACTTTCTTCGCCCCATAATTCGTTGATATTCCGAGCCGCTTCAGCGGCACTTCGGTCTCGTTTGAACTCGTAGAAAATAACTAATGCGAAAATCGCGTTTTGACGTCCTGAAATAAAAGTCGAATAATTTAATAAAAATTTGAATAAAATCAAATAGCAAAAGCATAATTAAATGGAGCGTAAAACAAGCATTAAAATGACATATAACTCATTAAATATCTATTGGTATAAAATTGTAATTAAAACAGAAGTCTTGCATATCTTTCTTTATTACCTAATAATATTAAATTTTATCGTTTGTCTTCAAAAATTGTGTTTTTATAGTTGATCAATTGTGAATCATCTTCCAGACGCGTAATTAACTAACACCGGAATGCGTCTCCGTTTGGAATTTTTTAAGACAGTTATCTATGGTACATTATACCATGAATTCTGTTATCACTCGCATTGCGTCTCGCATTGTTGACCTGAAAATATGATCCACGTAATAAATCGAAGAGTAAATGGATCTTCTAAGGCGAGGTGATACGTCATATTTGAACTGTCAGTTCAAACATACTTTATAATTTAATAGCTATAATATATATAATTAATATATATAATTTAATAGCTAACGTGGTTCTCGAACCTAAAGATTTAAATCTGAATCCAGCTTTTCGTATTTCATAAATATGGCTAATTGTTGTTGTAAATGATCGAACCTTTGCGCCGCGAATAAAAATTTGTAATATCCTGAAGATAAATTATGATCGATAACCAATTAGTTAATTATTATACTTTATAATGATCTTTTTAAAGTATACCTAACAATTCCAAATTTTAACTAAGGTTGATCCAAAAAGGTACTTCTTTGAAAGCGGTGATTCCTGAAATTCGGAGTACAAAGGGTGAAATGATATTTCAAGCATTGATTTCGCCAAGTATTACTCACAATCAGCAAGTGTACTGTTTAAGCAGCGAGTTATGCGAATATGAGACCTCAAAGAGACGTAGGACATTCGCGACGACGTTAAGCGCCACGGTTACGCAATTCTCCAACTCATCTTGATCGCAAATTAAACAGAATTAAATAGATTCAATTAACTGGCGTTATTGAGAAACGGGCACGTTTGCGTGTACACGTAATTGTTTACACTGCGTCACATTGAAGTTCTAGTGAAACGATGAAATGATTTCAATAACACTTAATATATGAAAGTACGTAATGTTTGTCCGAGAAATTTGAAAAATATGTTGCATCAAGTATCGGTCTTCTGACCCTTCACTCGGAAAAAGTACAGACATCAGGTCAAAGTCGTTTAAGTGACAATTAATCGCAATCTTCTACGCTGTTAATTAGTATTAGATTGAGTTAGCCTTCGCAATCATAGTTGTTTTGGTTCTGTTTGCTGTCAAAGTGTCTCCACTCTTGTTTGTTACAGTCAATAATGCAAGTTCATTTCTACTCGTATTTACTAATAATTGTCATAAATAAATAAATTATATATTATACTTAATAAATATATATATATATAATTAAATATGTATTGTATTATATAATTTATTTGTGTATTTATACATTTACTAACTTATATATTATAATTGATCATAGAAATAAATACTTGATTTGTAATATAGCTGTTTCTACACTGTCAGCATTAAATTAACTTATACACTTCTGAACGATGAAGGACTGAAAATAAAATTTCTTATCATAATTGAACGCAGTAAAATTTTGTTAAATATTTGATTGACAAGCAAACGATGTATATAGTATATACACTATCAAAACTTTAATACACGTGATAACAGATCACTACGATCTCACGGAATTACCAGAAACCACTCGAAACACAAGGATCCAGTGAAGTTGCCTCAAGAATTGATAAATTCAATGCAAATAATCACGTGTACAAATTATTTGTTAAAATGATTTCTAAATTGAATAGACTCGATAGAAATCGCGTCCCAAGATATTTGATGAAAATCGAAAGACGGTCGAATTCAAAATCATTTGTACCGAATCTACTAAATTTAGAATGATTCATATCAGATCTTTCGACTCGGATTGACATTTATGAACTTTATTCGATCTAGCATGATAAACGTTTGCTCTCTTTAGTTCGAAGTGATTCGTGATCGGATCTATTGAAACAGAGGTGACTTGTACTGACTCCATTGAGTCTAGAATAGTCTGTTTTTTGCGTCTGGTGTAGGATGTATCGCATCTAACGAGATTAGAATAGTTTCGCTCTAGTTTCCGAGTTCAACTTGAGTCAGTGACTGGTCTTTTGTGACGGGCATGATTCATATCGGATCTCTTGAATATTATGCGATATATAGTAGATTGTAAAGTCCATGATGATTCGTATGAAGATTCTATATGTTACCCGACTAGAAATTCAGTTAGGCATGCCTAAAGACGAATGTGGGCCTAATGAGGAAAGAATGATGTACGGCTAAGTTGGGCATTCCTAACAGTTGCCATATAAGGGCCTAATAAGGAAAGAATGCTGGACGCCTAAGTTAGGTATTCCCAACAGTTGCCATACGTGGTCGAAATGGGGATCACCGAACGTATGCCTAGTTTGGGAAATCCTAACAGGTGCTGCTCCTAACTTGCAGTATTTAAAGATGACGCATCCAAACGTAATTTAGCAAAGAAGTAGCGCGCACTTCTCAAAATCTTTCCCAGAAAATTGCATTTGAAAAACTATCTTCCAGTCGTAATGAGATGAACAACAGTTGTTTGCCTATGAACAACAACCGAAGTGGCCGAGGGCCCCGGGAGAAATATTGGCAATCAGTAGGGGTCGCTGGTTCGAGTCCCGCTGCCAACATTTTTGTTTTTCATTTTTTGAATTTTTTCAATTCAATCCTAACATTTATGACATTTGCCAATAAACAGTTATCTTTTAAATAGAAAATGCGAGTCTTTTATTTGTGGGTATTGAAAAAAATAAATCTTTGAAAAAACCTAATATGTCCCTAACACGGGTTTCCTTATGCGGGCCTCATACGGTTTTCCCAATTAGGCAGTCGTTGATATTCCGCGTTACATGCCGCATTAGGGCCTAACAGCGAAATTAGGCTAGCCTAATGCGGACCTAATGGTCTCCCAAACTGAATTTCTAGTCGGGTAGGTACTGCGAGATCAGTACTATGTATTAATACTCTTTAACTTAGCTCCGACACAATGTTCGACGTTTTAATTCACTTTTTTCAAACTGAAAGCATTCCTTTTTAGTTTGTAGTAAAGGATACTCCACCGATGTTCAATTATCGGCACGATTATTTATTGTTTCTGGAGACGTAATACACCAAGTTCTGTCTTAACATACTAACTATGTGCATAACGTCATATCAGAATCTTATACATTTTATATCATAAAGATAGTACATGTAAAAAAGATGTATTATAAGAATTAATTTATCATTTGAAAATTTTCCATCGCAGTTGACCTTCATTAGTGAACAAAGACAACTTTCTCGCCCACTTTTGGGCACGTTTCTGCTTATCACTTTTGACTGGTAGCAGCTATATTCAATTTGAGGAACTCATTGGATTCAGCTCGTCGAGTGCTTTCAAATGACCACTGAGTCGTTTTTCTAGGTTCCATAGTTTATCAGTTATAACACAAAATGTGTGCGTTTTTTTTAACTTTCTGGTTTACCGACTTTTTAAACAGTTGTAGCTTTTTGACGGTAGGGTTTGGAGAAATCTGAGACCACCTTGGTGATTGGTAATTTAATTACATTAATAATTAACCAGGATTTGCTATTGTGTGTGGACAAAGTCGCGGATACAGCTAGGAATAAAATAAAATACAACTTTTACAAACAAAAGGGACCCCTAGAAACGCGGGGCTGAGGTGTAGTGTTAAAAAAACGTAGTTACCTTCATATGTCCTCTACGCGTCCACCTACAAAGAAACTATTAACATGAATTTTTTTTATTTAATGCAACTAGAATCTCAAAGTAGAGATTATTTTGCCATACATTATTATACTTTATACAGGGTGCGGCACCTAATACAGGTCACCTGAATAAATTGCTTGCTTTTGAAGATAGAAAAAAAAGATCAAACCAACTTACTTAATATCGAGGGTTTCATAATCTGATGCCATTAATTTTTTTATAGGTGGAGACGTCAAAGAGATATGAAGGTTAACCCTGTTTTTTTTTTTAATGGAACGGTATGATTTTTTATTTACATTCTAATAGTGTATTTCAAGGCGAATATTACTTCGAGACATTTTATTTTCTATTGCAGTTGACCTTGCGTGACCTTGAACGACCTTCATAATAGGTCATTGTATTCGTCTTGAAATACACTATTAAAATGTAAATAAAAAACCATACCGTTCCATTAAAAAAAACAGAGTTGACCTTCATATCTCCTTGACGTCTCCACCTAAAATTAAAAAATTAATTGATCCTTTTTTTTCTATCTTCAAAAGCAAGCGATTTATTCAGGTGACCTGTTTTAGGTGCCGCACCCTGTATAATACAGTACAAATAATAAATAATTAAATAATCGTTGGCTGGTAAACAAGCAGTTTTTTAAAGAAACTATACAGTTTTCTGAAATATTCAACTCACAGGCATTCGGAAACGAGTAGGTTATTTTACATATTTTAACCGTAGATCTGAATAGGAGAGCATTGCATGAAAGCATTAACATGAAATGACACCACCCTGACCACACACTAACGTTATATCTAAAGACTTTGTATATTTTTCAGCGGGTGTGAACGGCAAGCAAGTGTCTAATGGTAAGGAGGAAATCGTCGACAATGAGCAGGAGGTCGATGCCGTGCAAGAGGCAATCGGGAATCTTGGCAGATGGCAAATTTACGTGTGTCTGGCAATCTCGCTGGTCAAGTTCCCTATCGCTTGGCACCAGCTCGCCATCGTCTTCATGGCGCCACATCAAGAGTACAACTGTACCGCGCCAGCTCACACAGAATCATCTAACCAATGCGTAGTCAATGTCAATGGTACAATTACGGAATGCACCGCGTGGGAGTACGACAAGAGCACGTTCTCCGAGACGATTATATCGCAGGTAATTGTTGTCATCGATCACCCTCCGTTTCATCGGAGCGGCTCGTGGCGGAGAGCACCGGTAATCAATAACTTAAAATTCCAGTGACGGACTTAATCAAAATTATTAATCTCTTAATGATTTTTCGCTTGATACTTTTTTCATAAATTCACGATGCGCATGAATAGTACGCGGGAGTTTACTCGACGAAAGATATCGAACTCGCACGTACTGGATATTAAATCGTTAAAACAAAACATTTTTTTATGGACCTTGGTTGGGTAAGTGTAACCGTCCGGTCAGTATATTCCCTTAGTCACGTTATGTTTATTATTTTATCAGCGGACTATGAGACAGAACACTCGTTGAATTCAAGTAGTTAGACATGTATGTTAGTGATTGTTTAGCAGTGCAAGTAGTCTATTGGTTCACTCTAAGTTACGAACGAAGATGTAATTGTACGTAAATTAGAATTGACACAAGCTTCCACGTTTTTTTTTCAAAGATCTCATTTGAAAAATAGTTGCATGGATATTGTAAGAGAGTTTTCTATAAACAGATGGAAAAAATTATTGTAACAGTTTCCTTTGAACGTTCCCGTTTTCGCATGTGTGGACAGTTGTAAATAAATTTTTGTTTATTATTACATTATTTCAGTGGAACTTAGTATGCAGTCGAACGCATTACGCCAATATCCAGCAATCTATTTTGATGTTCGGCGTGCTTTTGGGCAATATTATATTTGGCAATCTAGCAGATAGGTACAGACAATATTGATTCCTTACGTGTAATCATTCGATTCTGAGAAATACATTCAATAGTGCCGCTATTCGAGTATCCGATGAAAGTAAAGTAACGTTGATCGTTTTGCCACAGATATGGTAGAAAGATGCCGTTGATGGTGTCCGTAGTTCTCCAGCTGATTTCCGGCGTCGGCTGCGCAGTGGTGCCGTGGTTTCCGGCGCTGCTACTGATGAAATTACTCAGCGCCTTAGCCACCGGTGGCACGATGGTCACTAGTTATGTAATTTGTAAGTAATACTGATTTCTTATCAACCACTGGAAACCCTTGAATAACGTGGTCCTTGAATTACACGAAAGTTCATAGACAGTCAATCGAAAAAAGTATTTCATTTTCGCAGGTATGGAGATCGTTGGTACTGAATGGAGGGCAGCTATCACTGTACTTTACCAAATTCCATTTAGCTTGGGCCACATGTCACTGGGTGGACTTGCATTTTTCTTCCGCCACTGGCAACACTTACAAATCGCGATTACGCTACCTTCTATAATACTCTTGAGCTACTGGTGGATCGTACCTGAATCTCCTAGATGGCTGCTGGCCTTTGGTAGGCAACGGGCAGCTTGCAAGGTCCTGCAAATGGCCGCTAATATTAATAAGATAAAAAACAAGGACATTCCAGACTTGGTTAGACAACATTGTTTGCATCAGGTAATGTTTTACTGACTACCTTATTTAAAAATGAAATGACCTAGAGAAAGATAGAATTACAATGTAATATACCATTTTGAATATTTTCGTTTCCTAATTTGTTCATACCAAGTCGAGTGCAGAGAGTTACTCGTATTCCATTAAACTCCAAATACTTTTAATATGCAGGCATTGTTTTGAACTATAGTACAGTAGGACCTTGATTAGCCCGTGTAAATTAACATTAAACCTACCGGGCCTTAAAAGAAAGTGGTACATGTTCCCTTATAAAAATAACAAGATTGAGTTTATTTAAACTTTTTGCAGCTCCTATTGTTATATTTTCTCAACTACAGATATTTATACGATCATTTTTTTATAAAATTATTTTTATTATATCAATAATTGTAATATAAAAAATCTGGTCGTTTTTGACCGTTGATGGTAGATTTAGTGTTAATATAAAATATGATGAAAATGGTCCCGTTGTTACTTCAAATTTTTAATTATATCAAATCACTTCAATTTATATAAAAGTATCCTTTAAATTTTATGTGATTTATAGAACTGTATAGGATTTATAATATGACAAGATTGATTTTATTTAGATTTCTTGAAGCTCTGATTATAATATGTGCTCCACTAAAGATATCTATATACAATCATTTTTTATGAAATTATTTTTATTGTATCAGTAATCGTAAAATAAAAATCTGGAACCCGTTAATTTTAGCGGTGATGGTAGGTTTAGTGTTAAGGCTCGATGGATAATCGAGACCCGATGAGATAATTAAAATGTACATTATATTAAAAAATAAATGTTTTATTTTTGAAAATTTATCTCGCCTTTATAATATAATCATATTTAAACGCGTATTTTTTAAATAATCGGGATTTGGTTAATCGAGGTCCTACCGTTCAGTTATTTTTAGTGGTGCTTCTAAAAAGGTGTAAAAGATGTAAAAGATTAGCATGTAGATGTGTTTGTTGATTATCGATCATAAAGTTGTTTAAAACAGGAAGTATTGATGATCTCGGCGCAAAGGTTCGATCAGAAATTAAATTAAATTAAATTAAAATTAACATGTAGAACCTCGAAAATTTTGAATCTATGAATAATCACGATGCTCTTCACTAACCAATAGCAATGCTTATTTCAGAATTCCAAGCGCACAGAATCGGACCACAAAGCGTCCTTCGTGGATCTCTTCCGTACCCCTAACATGAGAGTAAAGTCTCTGTCGATCTTCTTCAACTGGATCGTTTGCGGAATGGGATTATTCGGGATGTCTCAATACATAGGCCAAGTTGGTGGCAACATCTTCATCAATTTCATAGTTTCCGGTGCAATCCAGATACCTGGAAATTTCGTTGCTTGGTGGGCGATGAACAGACTGGGTAGAAGGATCACGTTGATCGCTAGTAACACGATCACTGGCGTCTCTGCTCTTTTGTTGATCGTAGTCTCGAATGGTAAATTGTTTTTCAGATTATCTGTGCGGTTATTATTTATACGAATTAATTGGTGTAAACTGAATAATAAATAATAGAAATGTGTTTGCTCTTGCTCATGATGCTTCATCTTGTTTTCAGATATCGCGTGGCTTCGATTGATTCTAGTCTGCATAGGCATCGTCGGTATGTCGGTCTCCTTCACCACGGTTTACTTGTTTTCCGGTGAACTATTCCCTACGGTGGTTAGAAATATTGGCGTGGGCACCAGCAGCATGTGTGCGAGAATAGGCTCCATCACGGCGCCTTTCGTCGTGTCCTTGGTAAGATGAAATATAATCGGTTTATTAACACGTTGATTGTCGAACGATCCTCTAAAAATCCCGCACATTGTGGTATCGCTCGGTCGTTCAAAAAATTCACGACTTGAAGTTAGATTTAGCGTGTGTTAAAGGATCTCGGATCCTTGGTCAGATACAGGGTGTCCCAAAATTCGTGTACTTCCCGGAAATGGGAGGTTCCTTGGGTCATTTGAAGCGACATTTTCCTTTATAAAAATGACATCGGCGGCTTTGTTTAGGAGTTATTAACGAAAAACACGGACCACTCAGAGCGCGGCTACAGCGGATTGATTCTGGCTCGGCCAATGGCGCCGCCACGCTGAGCGGAACCTGTCGCTGAGACGGGCTCCGTTCGCTATAGCCGCACTCTGATTGGTCTGTGTTTTTCGTTAATAACTCCTAAACAAAGCCGCCGACGTCATTTTTGTAAACGAAAATGTCGCTTCAAATGACCCAAGGAACCTCCCATTTCCGGGAGGTATACGAATTTTGGGACACCCTGTATATCGAAAGGAAACTTCTTAAACACCTCGGGTGTGGTCAAAGTATATTTTTTCCTCTGCAATGCTTAAAGAAAACTTGTATAAATGGTGGGGGTTGACAATTAGTGGGTGTTGCGAAAATCCTATTGGTTGTCTATTGCTGGTGGGGTAGAGTACCTCGGTGCTTAGTTAAGTAACGGTATTTAAAAAAAAAACAATAGAAAAACATGTGTTTCCCAGCTGTGGGACACTTTTCCGAGTTGCCTATTTTTCGTCCCTTTTTTACGATGCCTGTAATTACGTCCCTGGGACGGTCAGGTATGGACCGTAATCTTACAGGCTAGGGGTAGTCTTAGAATTACCTTTAAAAATTGTGTATAATAAAACTCAAGACAGAACACACATGTAAAAAGTATGTATTAGACAGTTGCATATGAAATATCCGATCTTAGAAACGAAAAAATCTTCTCAACGATTTCATCACGAAATGCTATTTCAATCTACAGGTTTGTTATGCAGGGTGTTTGCAGAATCATAGTACTCCCTGGCAGAGGGTGATTCTACATGAAAAAATAAGTCGAATAACATTTTATTTGTTGGCAGCTTGTTTTCGAGAAAATCGAATTTGAAAATGCACGCGTCTGACGCGTCTGACCATGACCAACTAATTCTACTTTGTGCATATACTAAAACACGTGAACCTAGCGGAACTTTAAACTCGATTTTCTCGAATACGAGCTGACAAATGTTATTCCTTTTCTGTGACTTATTTTTAAATGTAGCACCCCCTGTTATCCCCTGCCCGGTTGTACTATGATTTCGCTAACACCCTGTATAAAACTTTGAGCTGCACAGTATAATATGCTACGCTCAAAAAAAACTCGATGTCCCCTCTGAGGCACCATTACAAATTGTTGTACCATTATTCAAAATATCGTTTACAGCATTAATTATATCGGTATATAATTAATTATTAAATATTTAGGTATTGTATGAGGTATTATACTAATTGTATATTCATAAAATTTCAAATATCTAGATCACAAGAAGTGTTTAATTTTCCAGTTAAAATAGCTCCGACTGCAAAGGGTTAATTTAGATATCTAATTTTACTTTTAAATCAATTTTATTTTAACGTCCATCAATGCGACTGTCGTGTTTCTTTTTATGTGTGTGGAGAAAGTACTATGTGCATTTTTGGGTAAAAATGTGGTGATAAATAATTGACTGCGGATCTTTATGCAAAATAAAAACGTTTTGCATTTATTGTGGGATAGTATAAAAATTGCTCCATCCCTTAATAACTTTGTTACATTAAAAGCAACATTACAACATTCTTGAACTTTTTTAAACAATTTTTTAAACTTTTACTATTGTATATTTCAGTCAACTAATTTATTTATAAATGCATAAAGATCCGTAGTCTATTAATTAACATACTAATCGTTGATGGTAAAATGTATTACAAAATGGAGATAACAGTCTTGTAAATGAAAATCGTGACTGTTTTTGACCAAAACATTTAACTTTTACTGTAATACAATAACTTTATAAACTGTATGATGTATAATAGTGTTTTATCTACTGTACAATTAATATTATCATGTTTTATTGCAGGATCACATTCAAACATGGCTTCCACCGGCTTTCTTTGGAATTCTGCCACTGATCGGTGCTGCCCTCTGTCTCCTACTACCGGAGACTGTTGGGTGCACACTTCCGGAAACACTTCATGACGGCGAGGAATTTGGAAAGTGAGTTCTTCTGCAATTCCGGAAGTACGTAATTTAAAACTCGTTATTATTTTTTAGGAAGTCACAGAAAATAAAGAAGAATTCGAAGGACGTCGAGGCAGAAGCGGCACTCTGAACGATGACTGCAATAAACGTCATGCAAAGGAGTGTTTTCGAAAAAATTTGTAAACAAAGTGCGACGGAGAAATTGCGAAATTGAGAACATTGATTTTCATAGAGTAATTAGGTGTACATATAAGTGTTACTGAAATACTGAGATCATTCCGCGTTCTTATTTATTACGTTACATTCACAATTTTTAATGGCATCCGCTCTTTAATGGAATCCGCATCCACTGTTTTCTCTTCGTACATTACATACCTTGAAACATATCAATTGTATATTCCAGCGAATTATCTTGTCATTTGTGCCGAACGAATTTAAATAACACACTCGCGTGACAATAAACGAAATGGAGCACTCTTTTAGTTGAATAGAATTCTAGTTGAATATTAGTGTTCCATTTGTTGGACAAATATTTTTGATAACGAAGTTTACAAGACCGTGAAGAGCGTTCGTTATTACTAGACTGCGGATTTTTATAAATTTAGAAAGAAATTGGCTGAGTCAAATATTTACCAGTAAAAGATTTAAATAACTCAAGAATCTTGTAATGTTGCTTTTAACGTAACGGAGTCGTGCAGGGATGAAATCAATTTTTATGCTATCCCTGCTTCTCACAATAAATGCAAAACTTTTTTATTTTGCATAAAGATGCGCAGTTTAGTTATTGCCAACTGATAGTTGAAAAGGAAGTGCCTTGTGCCATTTATATGCGAATGTATAAATAGATCTTATATTTTATAAATAAGACATTTTATTTACCAACATTCACTCCCAAGTTTCCTCAAATTGGAATAGTATTTGCCTTTTCCTGAGTATTTATTGTTTAAGGCGGTATTTTTAATTAACACGGCTATTACAGGAGACGAGTTCACTTTTAGTGAAGTCATGTTCCCGCCGTCTTCGCTTTCTCCGCACGCAGCACCACCTGTACATCCTCTTAGGTTTACGCGCCACATTTAGACCCAATCATTCATCATACGCACCGATAATCGCATGCAATCATGGACACTAGGTTCAATTCATTAAAATTCTTAAGAGAAGAAATAAATATGTGTGTAGATCCTTCATCCCAGAATTTTATTAAATAATTTTGATTTTGTACAAATATTCACTATAACAGTTTCGTATACAGTCATATAAAGTGAAACATTGAAAAATATTGTAATGGAAAACTTCCAGACATTTAATAGTGACTACATAATGTTCGCTAAAAGTTTGGCACTTTAAAATTGGGACATCCTGCAAAAATATTGCAAAAGATTGCAAAAATAGACGAGCTAAATGTTCATTTCATCCTTTTTAACAACTAAAGTAAGAATATAAATATTTATTTGAAAAGCAAAATAAGCTTTCTTGAAACGCTTGCTTAAACTATATTTTTAGATATTTAAAGCTGACAAATAATATTTAATATTTAACTTATATATTATATTATAACGTTTCTTAGAACCCTTTCCACACGGCGAGTATACAATCTATATTGGTTCTTACTATTTAAATTTTCCAAGGTTCATCTAAATTCAAGGTTAACGCACCTTTTTCTTGCTTGATTAACGATTACTTTTTGTTTGTGCTGTGGTTGAAACAGGTAGTAAATGAAAACCTGCTCTAACTGCAGTAGTGCCTGCGACAACACTGCCAAACAGGGAATGGAAATCATTGTTGGTTTATACTTGATTCCGTTACCTCGACTGCATGAAGGAAATCCTTATCGGATTCTGTTAACTGCGCTGTGTTCGACAGTATACGACGATATTGAACTCGTAAAAGTCAAGGATCCAGATGTCAATTGGAAAATGTGTTAAGAATTATTAATACATTTTATTGAAATTATATAGTAACAGAAATCATGATAATTAAAAATCGAATAATCGATCACAAAAATTTGAAAGTGAGACACCTCATTTTTAAACACTAAACTCAGCGACCATCAAAAACGACTGTTGTGTATATGTCGTATCATAAAAATAACAAGACTAAATTTATTTATATTTTTTGCAATTTCTACTATAATATGCATACACTGGAGTTAAAAAATATATTCAATAAATTCCAATGAAAAAAGACCTTTACAATTTTAATAATTATCAAATAAAAGATCTAAAATGGCTCATTTGATCTCTCGTGGTAGGTTTAGTGTTAAATTTCTACTACAATATACATATACTGGAGTTGAAAAATACATTCAATAAATTCCCATGAAAAAACACCTTTACAATTTGAATAATTATCAAATAAAAAATCTAAAATGGCTCATTTGAGCCCTTGTGGTAGGTTTAGTGTTAAATTTCTACTATAATATACATATACTGGAGTTGAAAAATATATTCAATAAATTCCAATGAAAGAACACCTTTACAATTTCAATAATTATCAAATAAATAATCTAAAATGGCTCATTTGATCCCTCGTGGTAGGTTTAGTGTTAAATTTTTATTATAATAGACATGTACTGGAGTTAAAAAATATATTCAATAAATTCAAATGAAAAATCACCTTTACAATTTCAATAATTATCAAATAAAAAATCTAAAATGGTTCATTTGACCCCTCGTGGTAGGTTTAGTGTTAAATTTACTATTTACTGCTGTTTATTACAATTATGAATCTCCGTAGTAAATCGGGTTTCCAGTTACAGCGTACTGTTGCGAGTGTAAACAGTCATGCATCGAATGCGTTATTGAATGCATTTCCGTCTACCGGATGGAATGGTTTAAACGTTAAAGTACATGATGATGTTGATTTGTCGGTTGGAGCTTTTTACGGAAACAGAACGCAACGCTAGCACGACAATTAACGGAAATTGCGATGATCGTGTGTACAAAGTTTACATAATACTATCACCTGAATGTAAATACTACTGCGTTTAGCATCTTTCGTCGTGCGGTATATTTGAGAAATATTTTATTAACGTGATTACTTGTAATTACTTGTGTCCTTTGCGATTTAAAAAAAAAACAATCATACCCATTGTATGCCATCATTCACTTTCAACGATATCTAATAGGGCATCTGTAAGATGTCAATTATAATTAAAATTCTTATTATTTCTCTTCGCATAAACGGCTATGTTGCAAAATCATATATGACAAGAATGATTTATAAACTTCCACCTAGTGAGGGAATGATTAAATTAATAGATTATTTTATTTCTTGTTATTGAGTTTCAATCTCCATTGACAATAGCCTTATTGCGATTAATCTCTGAAAGTATGTAAATCATTTCTCGGTTTTGCTTCAGGACATGAATATAATTATAAACGTGTATTCATAATACGAAAAGAGAGACCGTAGCGGCCATTTTAAATTCACCGGCACGAACCGTGCCGGTAGAGAGACATTTCGAGGCTTCTCCTTATATAAAGTGCTATACGAGAGTGGACTATAGTGGCATTCTGTTGTGGACCGTACCAGCAGAAGGCCAATTCGTTCTTTGGGTGCAAGAGTGACAGGCACAGTGTGTCCAGAGGACATTAACATTAGGTAGCCTCAGTTCTTCGTATCTCTTTACTTGTTGCGTTGCTTGCTACGGATTGCAATCCACTGGTCAAGGTTTAAACACAGGTGAGACATTGTGGAAAAATAAGAATTTCTAAAAAGAAAATATATTTAATACTAGTTATACCACAAAACAATTTTATACATGGAATTTTTAAATGTATTTTACGATTTACCCAATCACAATATTTATGAACACTCCAAACAAAGAAGCGTATGACCATTATACATTGCACAA
This sequence comes from Lasioglossum vierecki, assembly GCA_028455595.1. Lineage (NCBI taxonomy): Eukaryota > Metazoa > Arthropoda > Insecta > Hymenoptera > Halictidae > Lasioglossum > Lasioglossum vierecki. Next base: position 2,317,217 of record CM052340.1, on the reverse strand, counting down.
TACACACTCGTAGCAAACATTAATAACACTTAATCATGATTTTCTCTTACTTCTCCACTTACGTAATTTTTAAAAGGGTTCTTGATTATCCTTTGCGAGAATGAAATTATTATTACTAACGCTAATCTCTACCTAGATTCTAGTATTAATCTTTTTGATTGCATATCGAGTCATTGATATTTTCTTTTAATTTTAGTTTATACTTCATTAAATAAATTACCTTGATTTTGTAAGATTGTTTTCATATATTTATTCCACAATAATATGTCAAGCAGAGCATGTGCTATTTAATTTAGTGTAGTGTTTCTTGCCTCTCTTCAGCGTTTGAGGATTTGTTATTGTATTTTTAGAATATAATGAATGGTTGTAAAAAATCTGTGTATGGTATTGTTCGAACGAAGAATATTCAAAACTGATTGAAAACAGGAACAAAAGACGGACAAGTACGTAGAAGTGTTCGCGTGAAAAGTTAGCTTTTTGTTATTTTAATTCAACACAGCCGCGCACATCCTCGAGACGTCAGTTCAAATCTTTGACAGGACATTATGTATAAACTGATGGTACGCTGCCATTATAAAATAGAAGCGACAATATTATTGTAGATCATACACGCGATTGCACGTTCCTCGTAAATTTTGTTTCAATGCATCATTCTACATAATTGTAATATTTCTTGGAATCTATTTTACTAAAAAGAACAATGTTAACGATTTCATAATTTATCGATACTCTCAAAATTGGTAAGAAACCTAATTGTTTCTTAAATGACATATTGTACAATAATAAAAGAGTGTAATAAAAATTATGAAAATTTTTACTCTTACGTGTTAAATAATTTAACCCTATTTTACTTAATTCAACACGCAAGAGTAAAAATTTTCATAATATATAATACATAAATAATTTAACCCTATTTTAACTTAATTCATGTATTAGAAAGTTAGAATTTCCCTGATCGTTTGGCATTATTAATGTGTAATAAACGTTCAAGGTATCTAGGAAAAGCTAAACTTGAATACATGATTGGTTGTGGGTTCATGAATTATGCATGAAATCATCGGATCGAGTTTTTACATAAGAGTATTTCAATAGAAAACATTGCAATCTCTAGAAATGACAACGGGTTTATCTGAAAGAAAGTGACCCTGATAGTATACTTAAATATTTATTATGTGTGTATATTGTATATATATATTTTTTTAAATTTAGAATATACGTTTTGTAGATCTATAGCAGAGTTCGGCAAAAAATTAATCGCCGATTGACAATTAAATTTCTACTTCAATCGTTAATCACAATTAACGATTAATAAGTATTTAATCGCGATTAACGATTAAATTTCTACTTTAGTCGTTAATTGCGATTAACGATTATTAATCGTCAATCGGATAATTAATTAACGATTAACTGGCAATTCTCTCGCTGTCTGTTTTCTTCTTCCTCCATATTACAATTTATGGATAGTCTATATGGTGATTAACTTCAGTAATTGATTAAATCAGTCTTCGATGATTTCTTCGCTTAATCTTCGATTAACTTCATTAATTGATTGAATCAATCACCGATTTTTCGACTTCTTCTTTTAATAGTACACATTAATCAATCAATTATGATTAAAATTTTAATCAATTAATGCCCAACTATGATCTATAGTAATTACGCACATGCTATATTATGATCTACAAAACATATATTATAAATATATTTTAAATTTTCTTTAAGGGCACAAATAAAAGAGGTTTAAAAATTGCCTCATTTATTTTTGCATGTAACCTTGTAAATTATAATTTTTGGAAGATCTTTTTTGAGAAATCAGGAAGTTTGGTACAATTATAAAAAAGTTATTCTGTTTCAAAGGGCGTTTGAATACTTTACATATATATGTCATCCTTTTGTACAAAAATAAAAATTAGAGTAATTGGTATCGTTGACGAGATTCTACATTCGATATAGCATTTTGCAAACGTCACAATACAAACGTTAATTGCATTAATTTATTTATTGTTTTTACAGTCATGCGGTGCCTTCTCTTACTCGCCTCGCTGGCAATGGCAAGCTGCCATGACTTCGAAACGCTTTACACATGGAATATGGTAGATTTTAACTTCCCAAACGATAGTATTAAAAATGAGTTACTGTCCAACGGGGAATATATCCCGGAAAATAATATGCCCCTTGGTATGCATGTGTGGGAAGACAAAATCTTCATCACTATACCGCGATGGAAGAAGGGTGTGGTGGCAAACTTGAATGTCGTATCAAAGGATGATAAGTCACGTATGGAAATACAACATAATTATCTTCAGATTTATTAGGAGTACAAATTAACACGTAGCTCTCACAATTAATCAGTTGCCTCGTAGATTCAAAAGTTTCAATCATTATATTTAGTGGTACCTCAGAGGCGCCTCTGAGGTACCACTAAAAATTGCTGTACTATTATTTAAAATATTATTACATTATTAGATACGTCGGTATCTAACCAATTACTAAACATTTAAGTATTGTAGGAGATATTATAACAATTTCATATCTACCAAATTTTAAAAAATCATAGAGAATGGGAATATTCTCGGTCAGAAGAAACGTTTGATTTTCGAGGTAAAATAGCTCCGAGTGCAAAGGGTTAAGATTCGTTAACAATTTATAATAGGCCCGGTCAACTTGTTCCTCACTGTCGCTTCACGACTCCCACTACCAGTGTACCAGATCTCACACTATCAACTATTTATTATTGCCCCTACCGTGCTTTACTTCGCATGACAGCGAGGACATGCATCTCTAATCTCCCCAATCTACACTCCACAGGAGTTTAGTAGGGAGGATCCAAGAGTATTGAGAGAATCGGACGTATAAGATGGACTAAATGGAGATTCGTATTCAATAGCACGCCACGCCGCACAGTGGGGTATTTGGCTGAAATCTGTGACAAATTAAAGAACTTTCTATAGAAATGAGATAGAGCAATGAAATTTTTTTTAAATTAAAGCTGAAACTTTGCAGAATATGAAATAATTACAGCGTTTGTGGTACGAAAGCTTTTTAACCTTGAAATAATTCGTTAAAGTTGCACAATTTCAAGAAAGTTGTGGTTTTGGTAATACCACGGGCGGAAAATTTTTTTTTTGAACATGCTATATATCATTTGATGTCTTGGGTAATGCTAACGCCACACTATGGGATAAACCGATGAAATCTGTGTCACAATCAAAGAACTTTCGATAGAAATGAGATATAGCGATGAAATTTTTTTTAAATTAAAGCTGAAACATTGTAGAATATGGGGAAAATAGGGAGATTATGGTACAAATGTTTTTAACCTTGAAAAAATGAAAGTTTAACTGTTTAACTATAATTCGATTTTTTGAAAAATCCTGAGGTCGTAGACAAATTTTGTGACCAGATTTGAAATCAGCGTGAAAAAATCTACGGGAAATGATATATAGCATGTTCAAAAAAAAAATTTTCCGCCCGTGGTATTGCCAAAACCACAACTTTCTTCAAATTGTGCAACTTTAACGAATTATTTCAAGGTTAAAAAGCTTTCGTACCATAATCTCCCTATTTTTCCCATATTCTGTGAAGTTTCAGCTGTACGTAAAAAAAATTTCAACCCTCTATCTCATTTCTATCGAAAGTTCTTTGTTTTTGTCACAGATTTCAGCCAAATACCCCACTGTGCGCCGCACAGTGGGCGAAAAAGCGATCTTTGTGGACAAAAATCTGCCTACAACTCAGTTTTCCACCGATTCAATTAAATTTTTTTTAAATGTTCGTGAAGGTCTATATTTTGATGACGTGCTGTGCAACAACCGTTATCAATAATCTTTATCTACAAAACTCAATAACTCCGATACTTCATCCGCCCATACCATAAATTTGCATGTCCCAGCTGAGTTGCTGACGCTTCTTAACCCTAAACCGCAAAATTTTTAACTGTAAATCTAAAATATAAACCTTCACGAACATTTAAAAAAAAAATTTAATTGAATCGGTGGAAAACTGAGTTGTAGGCAGATTTTTGTCCACAAAGATTGCTTTCTCGTCCACTATGCGCCGTGTTTCTCCAGTTTCTTCGAAAACAAACGTTCATATGAATATATTTTTCTATATTTTCAACTTATTTTTATTAATGCAAAATCATTCGTTTTTTGGTTGTACCATCAGTTAACGACCACCCCATGTAGAAAACTGCAATTTAAAGAATTAAAATAATTATCAGAAGGAAAAATGTCTATCTTCGCTTCCTTTTCTAGAATCTCCAAAATTAACTCCGTACCCTAACTGGGAAGCGAATGATGTTCATACACCGGGTAGTATAGTCAGTGCTTTCCGTGTAAGGTCCGACGCTTGTGGTCGACTTTGGGGTGTCGATACTGGAATCGATGATATTCTTGGCAATACTACCGTCGTGAATGGTCCACGACTTTTCGCGATCGATTTGAAAACAGACCAGGTAAGAAATTCGTTCGTTTAATTTATTTCTCTTAGTCCTGTGTCCCCTGCTATCCAGTCAAACTATCAGAAGATCTGTTAAGCCTCTATTAACCCTCCGACAACAAAGATTTTTATAGCTACATAATTGATAATGCTTAAGACCGTTCACAGACCTAATTAATAATTTTTTAAATTTTAATTTTCATGATATCTCGTGTAGACAAATTCGTCTTTCCGATATCCTCAATGCAATAGTTATTCAGTTAGTTTAATTGCCACAAATTAAGTACTATTTACATGTTACCGGTCAAAAATTACACCTACACAACACTCGGAGGGTTAAAGTTACTCTTCTGTCTTTTAAGTCGAAAGAAAAATCTGAGATGTATGAATATGTATAAATATTATAATAATATATATAATAATTAATAATTTTTATATTTAAAAAAAATTTTAATATTATTAATTAGTTTAGAATTTATATTATTTTTTAATTTATTTTTAAGTATATTAATTGGTGTAAAGTTTTATATTGAATGGATATTTTTATATTTATTAGTTATAGAAGTTTGTGAAAGTATAATTAGAATTTCATTAATAATTAGGATAGTTCATAATTATGGAGTTAAAAATATAAAAATTTTAAATTTCATATGATAGTAGAAATTTTTTAATATTATTTTATTTATTAATTTAAATATATTAAGGTTAGTAAAAAATTTTATTTGATGTTTATTAATATTAATTTCAGTTAAGTTATTTTTAAAATATTGTTTTATTGTTAATTTAAGAAGAATAATTATTTCATATATAGTAATGTAATAATATTATATATGTGATAAAATCATTCGTAGTTGAATGACAGCTAACAAAGACTGGAAATAATATTGATTGTATGATTACAGATACTTCGGATTTATCCATTGAAGGAGTCGGATCAAACGGCCAATTCTTTCTTCGCCGATTTAGTGGTGGACTCCGATGCGAATAATTGCGAGAACACCCACGTCTACATTTCCGATTTGGGTGGATATGGATTGGTAGTCTATAGTTGGGCTAAAAACGATTCCTGGCGCGTCTCGCACAATTACTTCCATTTCGACCCTCTTCATGGTATCAGTTCTTCTAAATTTGTTAATATTTGATAAATTCACTGTGAAACTGCAAAGGTTAATACTCATTTTTACAGGTAACTTTAATATCAGCGGTTTCAATTTCCAATGGACGGACGGCGTGTTTGGATTGGCCTTGTCCCCGAAAGGAAGCGATGGACACAGAACCTTGTATTTCCATGCGATGTGCGGTATCACAGAGTTTTCAGTACCCGCAGAAGTTTTGCAAGACTACGAATCGAAGAAGTACGAGGACTATTACGCATTTAAAATTGAAGGTAATAAAGGCCCGAACACTCAAGGACCTTCCTCCGTGATCGATCAAAAGACTGGTATCAATTACCTCACTCAAGTCAATAAAAACGGCGTCGCTTGCTGGGACACCAGTGTACCATTGAACCCAGACACACTTGGTAAGTACTGAATGGTTTTAAAGTTTACAAAATTAATATTTATCCCAGACTTAATTGTCCGTGGATTTCATTTGTGGCAACAAGCGTATCGATCTGCATAAAACTTTCAAGTTTTCATTCAATGCGGTAATGCTCAACCATGTTATGTTTAATTTCATCACTGTGGATCTTTCTGCAAAATAAAAATTTTCTGTATATATCAGATACGCTAATTCTATTAACTTTAGCTGAACAGTTATTTATCGGATTCGTGAAAAAGTTGCAGATTGATTTATGTCTAAATGAAATTACCATCTGCCACAGAAAATTGCCTCTTCCGCGCATTTAATGTTTCTTCGATTAGTTATGCAACTACAAGTTCTAGGAAGTCTCGCGAATAAATAGAATGTAACAATACCTCAATTTATGTTTATTTTTTTCCAGTACACGTCGCTCAGGATAACACAACGTTGGTATTCCCTAACGATATATCTATCGATGAAGCTCAAAACAAATTATACATGCTATCCGATAATTTGCCGCAATTATTGTTCTCGCATTTCGATCCGAAGAAACGGAACTTCTTCTTAACAGCGGCACCACTCGACAAATTAACAGCTTCGTGCAAAAAGGGAAAGTAGAAGGTACATCTATCTCGTACACATTGTACAATTCACGTTTGAGATTATTGAACCTTATTTTTTTAATATTTACGCTGTAGTCAGCTGAAATTTTTATATGGTTTTGTACTTGAAATGATATAGTTTGGCTAATGGCTTTAATAGCAATTTTGAAAAGTATTAAATGGTTTTTATATGGTTTTATACTTGAAATGATATAGTTTTGCTGATAGCTTTAATAGCAATTTTGAAAAGTATTAAATGGTCGCAAGATGTAATTTGATTGAAAATTAGATTTTCTTCAGCAGTGTACTTGTAATAAATACATTAACTTTAAGTCCCGAAATATTTAGATGATTATGAAATAATGTTTCCACTGAATATGTTTCATAATTGTATCAATAAAAACAATGAACGTATTAGGATCCCTTGCGTCTACATTTATTTGTACATGCTCATTATACAAAAGAACGTCTGGAACTAAAACGTTGGATGTGTGAAAGCCGCTTAAAATATTATTTGTATCCACTAGAATTAATGTTAATTTAAAACATGTCACAGTTAAGCTTAATTCCCTTCATCTATGCGTCGAACTGAATCAGTTATTAGTTCAATTGTCGTTTTTCCCGTCGTACATTTAACTTTATTTACAAACATTTTTCACTAGCGTCCTAGACACGTGTACATCGAATTAAGTTTGTCTTTTATCACGTATTTATTATTATCGGAGACTGGATTGCTTTGTAAAAAGAGACAGAACAATATGATTGAATTTGGTACGATCTCGATATGACGCGTACGAGCATATCAATGTTATGAATACAATGTAAAGAAAAATTGTTTGTGTATGTTAATGAAATTTCATTCCGATGCATTGGTCCCGAGTACACGTCAGTCACGCTGGTATTATAAAAAATGCGATGAATTATTATACATGCTCGACTTGATCACAGGATATTACAGGTTTTTGACTGAAAACAAAAAAGGGTTAATGAACATTGTAAAAATTTAGAGTATTTAATATACATATAATACATCCTCTGTTATTCGAGAATAGAATTTAAATATGCATCTGTATTCGATCACACTTGTTAAAGTCTTCTTCATTATTAACCGGTTATAAATATATATAATTATATATAAATAATTATATGTATATAAATATATTTAAATATATATAATTTTATATATATATAAATATAAATTATATTATATATAAATATATTTATATTATATACATATAATTTAAGCTACAATCTTGAAAAATTACATGGAAATCAACTTTGATTATTTCAATAAACGAATAATAGAGGTTTTATTACATGCACTACACAAGAAATAATAATTTTGTACCTTTGATTTATGATTTGCATTGCTTGCTATTTTAGTGCCATTCTCAATAGCTTGTTGTCTTTTAGCTTTGAATATCTTCGCCATTTTCCCTGGTAAACAAACAGAGTAATAATCATTCTTAGCTTTTGAGTTTTCTCAGCTAATGACGCTTTTTATTAATTATTCATGAAACTTATATCGATCTAGAATTTTTTAATCGAACAACGAGGAGAAAAAAATTTACAGATTATCAGGTTTCATTGATGTAAGTATAGAATACGTATAGGGTGTCGAATACAACTGGTTCGATTTTTATTACTATTCTATTTGCCTTACCGGTTCTCGGTGCAGGTGACTGCACAACGTCCGCGTCATCTTGGACATTGTCGTTATTCAGTTTCTCTTCCTCCATAATTTTCTCTTTGTCAGTTTGCTTATCGATTTCTATCGTTTCATCCGTGTCGTGTTTCGACCTTGTCGACCTAGAGCTTTCGCTTTTCGTCGAAGACTTCACCGAACGCGATTCGCGTTTCTGCGCAGACTCGTCGTCATTACCCGCCTCCGGTTCTTTATTTGCAGCCATTTCCACCACTGCATTCATTTGATTAGGCTCATCATCCTTTTCCATCGACGATATTCTTTCCATTGAGGAGTTATCGCTGCTTCCAGACTTCAGCCTCGGTGGTTTCGGCGGCGGCGTAGAACCGGAAGTCATCATCTTCTCCGGACTTCTCTCTTCCTTCTTTTCCTCCTTCGTTTCTGTTTCCGGATTTGTCGGCTCCTCATTGTGGCTCTCATTCCCTTGAATTGCACTATTTTCTTCGCACATTTGTTTCGCATTATCGGAATTGTTCTCTGTCGTTTCGTTGTTTGTTACGTTATTGTTTTCTTTGTTCTTCTGTTCATCATTCGTATCTTCAGCCGGCTTTGTCTCTTGGACATTGTTTTCACTATCCACTTCAGCTTCTGGTACGCTGTTATTATTTTCTGCTTCTTTGTTGTCATTCTCTGGTTTTAGTTCTTCCGTCGCAGTGCTTTCATGATCTTCCGTTGCAACGTTCGGTGTCGCTTTGGTCGTTTCCGTTTCCGATTCTTTCGGCGAAGATTCTGTAGGCTTCTCGGGATTGTCAGTTTTCTCGACGTTGTTCATCGAATCGGTATCATGATTCGTAACGCTCCCTTCATTATTTTCTACATCGATCTGAACATTTTCTGATTTCGATTCTGGCACTACTGGAGCTGACGATTCTTCCGATGTGTTCTTTTCCTCGTTGTGTATCTCTGTTACGTTTTCATTTGTCTTTTCATCGTGAATGTCGTTGTGTTGTCTAGATACTGGAACTTTCAAGGGCGGCAAAGTTCTCCTCTGAACAGTTTCCTACAATTGTTGAAGCATACAAAATTTATAAATAAGTATTAAGTTATATATTGAGTACTATAATATTCATTATATTAAACGATATAATATTTATTTTTTTTAGTAATATAATATTTATTATATTATTTAGTATTGTATAATAAATAGACTGCGAATTTTTATGCATTTACAGCAAAATTGAGTCGATGAAATTCCAAATTGTTGGATAATTTTAAGAATTGAAGATGTCAATATATATAATATATGATTTCTCCTGTTTCTATATCTTGTAATTGATGCAGACTATTTTTATTTTGCGTAAAGATCCGCAGTCTAATAATAAATTTATAAAAATTGCATTTTTTATTATAAAATAAATACACTGTCGGCCAACAGTTTAGGATCACCCAAAAACTGTTTATTTTATTATATATAAAAGTCCGACAAAAGTTTCCGAACGATTTATTAATATTTCTTCACGAATATCAGGAGCTATTTGTCTTACATTACCAGAAATCTTCTTTATCGATTATTTCATTCATAGAGAAGGTAGCTTCAGCTGAAGAATTTTTAGTATTCACTTCAGACGTTTGAAAAATGGTGGTATGTATCAAGGTACATAATTAGATTTGTTTAAAGCTTCAAATGATATACGTTAAATTGCTCGGGAACTTTTGTCAGCAACTGTATAATAAAATATAGAGTGGTTTCAAACTTTTAGCCGGCAGCGTATAAACCAATAATGGGGAATTTACGTATACAGCTAATTTGAGTTTGAATTACCATTGTATCATTTTCTTTAGGGGTCGGATTAATGGGTGCCCGTCTACGGCCAACTAAAATTGTATGGCAGCCACCACACGCAACCTTAAATTTCAAAAATATAAATAAATTAGCCGAAACACGAGTCGGTACATGAACAATGTTCAGTTAATGAAGATTGTGATATGTTTCGATAGTATAATTACATTTAAGACGATGAGATCTTTGTATCTTGGAGCGAAAGTTAGTTCGTGAACATTGTTCTCATTTTCCTCTAAGCCTAATTTCCCGTGTCTCCCATCACCGCATGTAAACAATTTTCCAGAGTCTATCACCGAAAAAAGTAACGTTAGAAACAATGAAATACAAAATATTCAGCTACAAATAGGTACGAAATAAATAATAGAAATATTTGAAGTTCGATGTACCGGTAACGATGGCGGTGTGGCTTTCCCCGCAACCAATATGAGAAACAGTTTCATTTTGAAGCGCACCACGTGGAAGAAGTTTAGGCGTGTAAAGTTCCGTGACATTCGATCCGAGCCCCAGTTGGCCACACGAATTACTTCCAGTACAATATAAATTTCCATTATCTAGAAACGACGAAATAATATTTTGTACAATTATCACGTATTCATTAGTATAGTCTTCACAGTTCGCACAATATTTCCAATTTACCATTTCCTTCATAATACCACTACCTAGTACAATGAGTGAAGAAATTATTAGGGTACTATTGAAAAATTTACAATTCATGCGAGTGGTTGTAACATTTCGATTAACCACTGTATGTTAAAATTCGTTTTGTCAATAAGAGTGTCCTCTTAATTTCTGTACTTATACAGGGTGTGCTGAATGGACCGAAAAACTAAGACAAAAAGTGCTCGTTTTTGCTTCGTTTTCGAGAAAATCGCAAAAAAAGAAACAAAACAAGTTTTTATTTTTACACTTATTTATTTACATTTTATTTGCGTAATCATCTATTTAATGTAGATATTGTTCAAAAAGTTGCCCTCTTGCAGCAATGCAAGATTACATCTAGCACTGACTTCATAAATTGCAGCTAAACATTGTTCTGGTGATATTTGGTGCACTGTATCTATGATTCGGTCTTTTACTTTCCCTCTTGAATCGATTGACACCGAATAAACTTTCTCTGCTTCAAGGTTTCCCATACGTAGAAATCCATGGGTGTCAATTAACTATATTAAATAGATGATAATGTAAATAAAATGTACATAAATAAGTAGAAAAATGAAAACTTGTTTTATTTCTTTTTTTGCGATTTTATCCAAAACGAAGCAAATACGAGCAAATCTCTAAAAGACTTTTTGTCTTAGTTTTTCGGTCCTCTACTCGCTCCTGAAGATTTGCCACTTAAATTCGGGCCACCCTGTATTTCTGTCGAATATTTGAAAACTGAAAATGTGTTTGTTAATCATCGATCGTAAGGTTGTTTATAACAAGAAGTATTGATGATATCGACGCAAAGGTTCGATTATCGATCGAGCATTAATATTGAAAACTCTTTTAAAAATTTACAGAGACAGTTGTTTCCTCTTTCTTGAAAAGGATCCATATTAGGATCGAAACGTAGAAAGTTTAATCAAATTTGAAAATTGAGTACTGGAATTAATATAACCAGAGAGAGAGTTCTTGTTAAGTAGCGTGAATAAATGTCAAGAGTATCGCATGCTACTTACCAGCTAAGATAATAGTATGATGACCACCGCACGTTACATGCACAGCGGGACTAGGTAATTGCATTTGTTTCGGCACAATTTGCGTTGAAAATTTCACATCGATTCCTAATTTCCCGCTTTCTGACTCGCCGCAGACATAAACTAGACCGCTTTCTGCAAACATAATTCGATGTCTGGAATTTCGAGCAGGACACTATTTCATTTACACTTCCATGGTCGATAATCAATAGACGCAGTGATTACTTAATTAGTGCACAAGGTATATTTCAAAATTTAATAATGTGGTTTAAGTCAGGGTAATAATTGACTTTCTAATGTACGTATTCACATTCTATTGAATACTGGTAGTTAGAGTGCTTTCCTAGCAGATTTGAATTTCTATGAATTAAATTATAAAACTAGAACCAAGAAAGAAACTCTCTTCTTGTCGGACTTTTGAACACACACTTTCACGTATAAAATTCAAAATGTGGTATTAGTGTTTTATTTTTTCATTTTTTTCATAATGTCATAATAATGTATGCTATATAAACCAAACTAGGTTTACGGAATAAATAAATAAATAAAAAATGTGGTATTGGTGCAACCATTATTGTTGATAGAACTTAGATAAAATGATAGATATAGCTCAAGTAGGAAATTACCTGTCAGGAAAGAAGAATGGTAATAGCCGGTGCTAATTTGTTTGACTGGTTCAGGTATGTGCACTTTCGTTGGTTTGTTCACCAAACCGGAAACGTCAGGCAATCCCAATTGACCCTCGAGATTGCTGCCCCATGCAAAAACTCCGCCGTCGCTAGTGAGAGCTAGGGAATGATGCGAACCAGCTGCAATTTGAACTATTGTTGGCCCAGCTAGTCCAGTATCGTACACTAGCACTGGAGAACTCGCGGAATCTCCTATTGCAGAAGTTCCTCGACCTAGTTGTCCTTCTTGATCACTACCGCAGGCAAAAATTTTCTGCGAACCTGAAATGTCGACATTTGCAATTCGATATCTGTTCATCTATCATACATCGTATGATATCAGCTTTCTGCTTTGATTCCTTCTGATTAATTCTGATATTTCTCCGCAATAATTACTCCACATCCTGTGAGATTTAGTACAACCCCTGGCACAATGTTTCCGATCGGAGCCATTGATACCGATTTTAGAGAAAACATTCGCAATTTCGAACTATCAAATATTACTTTATGGAGTTAAAACTGATGGGAAATGAAAAAGTGTTTATTGAAGAATAAAAAAAACAAGATAACATAAGCAGCCATTTATTATAACAAAGAAACGAGAAAATGAACAAAATGTTATACGGAAAAAAGTTTTGTCCAACACCCAATTCGTTCAACAATTACTATTGGGTGATTCTTGTAAAGTTTCTTGCGCTGTTTCCGAATCTGTCGTTAATTTTTTAAGAAACTTAATTTGAAAATAAAAATATATTATTTAATTTTAAAATTAAATTCTTTGTGCAGCAATAGATTCTGTAGGTTTTCCCGAATACAGTGATATCCAATATTAATACATTATGTGATATCTTTTATAGTAACATCACAGTATTTGTTTAAAATAAAACATTGTGCCAGAGGTTGTATTAGTCTGTCGTTGTAAGAAAGGGAGTCAGAAGGAATATTGAATTCGTTCTGACTCCGTTTGTGGGTCTCTTGTGCAGCAACCTCCTCGCGGTGAGACCTGGGCAATCGGTATCACCCCTCTATTTGTAAGAACTTCTGGTATCTTATGAATAAAGGATAATATCGAGCTAATGACTGCACACTTTGAATTTGCATTAATATTGCTTACTAGAGTCTAAATTAATATCCACGATTATTTCAAACTTGTTCCCTTCCATAAAATTTTGCAATGTTACGTTCCCTCAGAACAAAATATATTATTCAAGCTTGTTCATTTGATTTTTGTATCAGCCCTAGTAGCACAAAATATTGTATACACATTCATATAATATTTATTTTATATTAAATAACAAATATTTCTTTTCATATATGCAGGAAATATCTATTTCATATTACGAGAAAAATACTTTTTTCTAAATACAAAATGAATCTTTCTAATGTATAGATAATATTTATTTCATATTATGAAAAAAATATTTTTTTCTTATTATAAAATGAATCTTTATGTGATATCAGGAATTATATAAAATCATATAATATAATATGAAAATTTCTTAATTGTAATAAGGTCCTTTCGAAGATAAAATGGAATATTCCCTCAAGCAGTGCACAGAAAGTAATAGATATTGATAGTTTTTAATTTTTGTTTTAACTTTTTCTTAAATTTGAAAACTTTATTGAATGCTACTTAAAAATTGAATTTATATTTTTCAAATATTGGATTCACATTTACTTTATATTTTTAAAATATCTAGTTTATATTCTCTGAATATTTAGCTTATATTTTTTAAACATTCAATTTGTATTTCTTGTACATGTATACAATATTCAGATCCAATGAAAAATGTCTTATATGAAAAAATGTGGCTTAAAAAATATTTTTCCAATATTTGAAAAAAATATTTATCTAATATTTTTGTGCTACTAGGGAGTGCGAATAATATTGCCTCGAGTCTCGAATTACTATCGTTATATCACTTTCTATGTAGTACAACTCAACAAGTCGGAGGGCGAAAAATTTTTGGAAAACCTCGAAAATCAACTTTTGTATTAAGAGAACATGACATCGCGCGCGTGCGAAAGAAGTGGCATGAAAATTCAGTAGTACAACACAGCGTCACAGCAGTATCTTACAAGTTTTGGATAATATCGATAATAGTTGTACACTTTGAGTTTGCTAGATCTTGTAAATTAATATATATGATTATTTCATACCTATTTCCTTTCATAACATTTTGGAATGTCATCTTCATTGAGAAAAACATTATTCAAACTGGTTCATTCGAAGTGGTGTTCTTTTTCTAGGATTGCAAAGATACGGGATTCGCGTCTTTTTTCTCGATAATACAAAAATGGTGTTTCTCATTAGTCAAAAACTCCATTTTTGTATTGTCGTCATTATCGAGAAATTAGACCGCAAATTCAGCACCCTTGCAATCTTGGAAACGAGTCAACCACCTTAACGCGAATAAGATTATTTCGAGATACTATCTTTCTGTTACTTTCCCTATTCGCTGCTCTATTTTTCAATTTTTGAAAATATTTTTTCGACGGTACTTCCTGTAGATAATTTAATGTTTTATATTGTTTCTCAGTTGCTGTTCATTTGATCAAGTTGCCATAAACTTGGGCACAGCTTATTGGAGGGTTTTAATACTAACGAATTTCAGGGCAAAAGTTTGAAGAGTCTTTATTATTGTAAAAGTTGCTTAAATTTGAGAAGAATTCTAAAATTGGAAGAGCATTCAAAGTAACTAACATTCGAAAATAAGGTTGTTACGAACACTGGTGTAGGTAATGTAGGGCGTCAGAAATGATAGATAGAAATCTTCAGAATGATAAATGTGTTTGCAGCATGCTTTGTTGCTTAAAATGTAACTGATGCCTTTCCTCCCTGAAAAAGCTACTTTATCTAATTAACCATCTTATCGAACGACTTATGAATGCAAGAACTTGTAACACGTATTTTTAATCAAGATAGTGGCCTCTAGAGGTGGCTAAAGTAAATATACTATTTATGTGACAGTACTGTATCAAATAGAATCTTTTTACTATTTAAAGTAACTGCTGAAAAAATATATTGTACACAGGATAAATTAGATGTTAAGTAGCAATAATTTGCATTATTTAAGATCAGTAAAATAGTTTTTTTTAGAAACAAAATTAACTCACTGATAACAATAGTACACTTACTATTTCCTAACATGCTAACCAAGAATTATGAATCTTGTAATATTAATTCGATTAGATGAGAATATGTTGAAAAGGTCTAGTAATTAACCGTTTAAAAATTTTACACGATAATATTAACTGGAATTGTATAAATCAAAATTAACAATGTAAAATCGTACAATGATATATTACACAAATATACAGTACATTATCGAAATGAAAATATTACTTATAGAATTTTGGACTATATTTTACTTTTTCTTCACTGCAGGACAATGGTTATTTGTAACTGTTCCGAAAATAGAAATCGATATCGCAGCTATCTTCAAACCTCACTTACAACTGGCATGAATTAAAGCTGAAACGCGTAGGGGTGAAATAAATTAGGAGCGGGTGAGCTTGGTATGAATATGTTACGACGACGGCTGACATAAAAGACATTCAACCATTGTGCCAATCATTTCCTCAAAGCTATTTCCGCAAAAACCTGTTTCTAGCACTAGACACATTTCTATGGTGTTTTTAAAAATTTTCCATTAAATTAGAAAAAAGCCAGTCCTAGTCGAAGTCAATTTTGACAAAACAGTTTTGAAAAGGTAACAGCTATTTGAACTCGAATATATTGGATGATTGTAAAAATACGTGTACAATTTTCAGAGACGTCAACGCACTTTTTAAAGAAAAACCACGCAGTGTTTACCACACATGAATTCATTGTGCTTGTAAAATGTTCAGGGATGTTTATGGAGAATGTAACTGAATAATAAAACTGTTATGTTAAAATGCTTGTTGTCAAATAAATTTTTCAATTTATACCATTTTTGAAAAGTTGGCTCTTTATTTGATAAAAATATTTAGTCTCTTGAAAGATAATTAGAAATTTAATTTAATGTTCCACTCGTGTCGAGTCAGACAATTATCGAGTTGGGTTGGATCGGGATCCCGAAAGTTTACAATATTCGGGTACTCGAATTAAAAGTTTACGTTTAGTAAATGGTGTTTGCTACAACTCGTAATATTATTACATCCGATGATTGGATATCACTAAAATAGATAAATAAATATATATCAATAATTAAATATACATATATATATATGTTTTTGTCTTTATTTAGTTCTTTTTTAATTTAATAATAAATTTAATAATTTAATAATAATAATAAAAATAAAATAAAAGTTAATATTTAATTATTGTCAAAACCACGATATATATATTTTTTTATAGCACTAAAACTATCGAGCACAAAAAGCGATTAAAATGTTTTAGCTTATAAAAATGACAAGGCTCTATCTATTTATATTTTGTGAAGTTTTTATTACAATATGTGCTTGGACAAATTAATTTATCAGACCAATTTTCATTTAAGCAGCTTCATAATTTCAATAATTGTAAAATGAAAAATATAAAAACGGTCATTTAACCGACAGTGGTAGGTTTAGTGTTAATTTTATTACACCCGATGATTGGACATCTTAACACTAAAAACTACCGACCACAAAAAGTGATTAAAATGTTTTAGCTTATAAAAATGACAAGGCTCTATCTATTTATATTTTGTGAAGTTTTTATTACAATATGTGCTTGGACAAATTAATTTATCAGACCAATTTTCATTTAAGCAGCATCATAATTTCAATAATTGTAAAATGAAAAATATAAAAACGATTATTTGACTAGCAGTAGTAAGTTTAGTGTTAATATACAGTTATTTATCGCTGATTTATTATTATTTATTTGTTGATCGCAGACTTGCACCGACTTTAACTTCGAGTACCCGAATATTGCAAACTTTCGGGATTCCGACTCGATCCCGAACCCGAAATTTCGAGCATTCGCACACCCTACTAATTAGATTTGCCATATCAAAATTAACTGAATTGAAACGTAAAACCATACCACATTTGCCAAGCCATTCCATATTACCATTTCTTTCTCTATAGCAATTTGTTTCTACAGAATAAAATATTCTGTTTACGAGAAACGGTGATCGTGGATTTGAACAAGCTATTGAATCGAAGCATTAGCTTTCATGAAGTCACGAGGAAGACATTAAAATTAATGTTTCATACAATATTTATAACATTGGAAATTCTACACATTATATCAACTTACGAACATATGAGAACAGTGTTGGGTCAAGTCAAGTGGAGGCCTCAAACAGTTCAAATTTTGGGGCCCTCAAACCCAAGTTAGAAATAAAGTTGTGAGAGAACTCTCATAAACAAATTCGGGGTCCTATGGTACCCCGCGGTCCTGTGGCGGCTCAAGTCAAGTGGAGGCCTCAAGCGGTAAAAAATTTGGAGCCCTCAAATCCAAGTTAGAAATAGAGATGCAAGAAAACTCTCATAAACTTAATTTTTCGTAAATAATTTGAATTTTTTTGTAAAAACAAAGAATGCTGCGAATTCAGGGCCGTATGGTATCCCAGGGTCCAGTGGCGGCTCAGGTCAAGTGGTGGCCTCAATTGGTGGCCTGAAGCGGTAAAAATTTTGGAGCCCTCAAACCCACGTTAGAAATAAAGTTGCAAGAAAACTCTTATAAACTTATTAATAAAATAGAAAACGTAATGAAAAATTTCACAGCGTTACATATTGAATAAATTTCTATGAAATTCGGGGCCCAAAGGTATCCCTGGGCTGCTTAGTCCGCTTACAGTTAGATCCGCTATTATATGAGAATAAAGAAAAGTGAACGACTGGTCTATAGCAGTATATGCAACATGCAATGCCTTGCATATAATTGCATAAGATTACCGCATACAACAAGACTGTGACATGCTTAGAATTAAAAGTTACCTTACCTGTACAAATCAAAGTGTGTGCTCGTCCACAGGCCACGTGTGTCACTTTTTCTGGCTTCAGAACTGAAAGTTTTTATAATAATTCGTTAATAACAAATTGTTCATTTCGTAATTTGAATCAATAATTTTAAGAATCGTTCAATCTGATTTGGGGACCATATCTTTAAAGAAAACTGATTTATTATCGTTAAATTCAGGGTGTAACTAAAATTGTTGATCTGTAGAATGGTGATTTAATGTTTTTTTATGATGGTGGAGATACGTACTTTTTACGCATGATGGTTTGCTAATGTGATTCTTATGACCGAGCCCCAGTTGACCCCAATCGTTGCTGCCAAAGACAAAAAGCCTTCCAGTTTCTGTATGAAAATAGAAAATTTATTATACGACAATTTTTATTACGTCTTCTGTCTTTAAATATTTATATATTCAATATTCGAACCCCAAACTTTGGAGCTCCTTGTTTTTATCTTCTACAAATTTTTTATGATAATTGAATACGATTAAAAATGAGTATAAAAGGCCTAGTTGTTCGAAAACTCTTATTAAATCTGAAGGCTAGAATTCATTTTAATCTAGATGGTTTTCATCGACATATTTTTAAATCTGACGTCAGGAAAAGATACTTGACTTTCCGAGGGAGTTTCTTTCCAAAAGTTTGTTCTCTATCTAATGTTACCTAAGCTATCTAATGAAAAGCTTAAGGTAGCAAAAATAATAAATTATTTTATAGATTATATCTTTTGCGGGAAAAAATTCACGTGTTCAGATAGTCCCGCGATTAAATGGAACTGTTGATAATTACAGTGTATCCGCTTAGGTCGTATAGGTATGTTACGTGCACGAGTATTGCGTGGTCATATCGATTTACTGGACAGTGGCTATCCCTCTAAAAGCACAGGTCGATTGTGACTTCTTCGTGTGGCATGCTACAGAAGCTGCAAACTGTATGACTTTCAACCTGCGCCATTTTGCACGGAAGCTAACGCATCGATGTTCAGTGTGGTAAAATATTTACGGGAAAAAATAGTACGGAATGCTTCGCAGCAATCATCTGAAATAAATCCTGAGTTGCTGATAATATTTGCTATTGACTCCTTGCCGTGCCATTTTCTTTACAGTTACAGTGATTAAAATGTCGTAGAAGGGAAAAGAAAATGTATATTTTTTGTATGGCTACATTTATTTGAATGCTCAACTATTGATTAAAACAAACGAATCAAATTTTATTTCATCTAAAATGAAACTTGTAATATTCATATTTGTTAGACTTTGTTAAAAACCTTCATCACGAGTCTGGCTCGTCAAAATACGGCAAGGGGTTAAACAGTATTCTACTTGAATCTATACAATGGTACAAGAAATGCAATTAAAAGGGATAAGGATGATCAATACTGGTTAAAGTTATTTGCTTAAATAAATGTTCCTTTCAAAAGCGTGTAGATAAACCATTTACGACGATTATTCGAACCGTTCATTTTTTATTATTAATAGCTACGCTTGATAATGTTCTTGGGGGCCACACATCGTGATAGCGTCGTGACGCAAGTAAACTATGGCTGAAGTTGGCGTGCAGGAAGTTCAAGTGAGAGTGCAAACATTGTCAATGGGTAAAAATAAGCCGGAAAAATTACGGGAAATTATTTTTAGCAAGTAATCACGGTTGGTGAAACTAGTTTGTTGTGTACGATGTAGGAATAGGTGGAACGGAGTGAGCACCAAGATGGCGACCCGTTACTTTTCTATCACTGTGAAATTATGGTCATTCACGCGTTCGCCTATTGATTTCCATTAAACTCAAGAATAGTCGTGTACAAATCAATACGACGACGTGTAGAACATCTTGCTCTACGAAATGTTACACAGTCACGTGTGATTGCGTTTCATAGAAAAAGACAGTGTGTCACACTGTCTGGGAACGTAAGTCATTTCTGACCTAGGGATAGCATTGACGAAGACAGTTCGTAGATACACGTCGGGACATAGATGCGAGAAATGACCGAGCCACGTAGTTGATGCTATAGCATCAATTGGATTCTAGTCTTTACTGAATTTTATCTGCAATGCAATTTCCTGCTTCTAACAATATACAATTGTAATATTTTTCTTTAACAACTGCGTCCAAGACTTGCGCATTAAGCGATCGCGATTATTTGTAATTGCCATTTCATGCACGTACAATAGTACAGTCGTGGACAAAATTAAGTGGGCAGGTTTAATGATCCACAAAAAATCAATGCAATTTAAAACGTAATTTTCATAAACCAGGATTGTATAAAACATTTCAGTTAGCAAAGTGTACTTTAATGTAGTAAACAACAATATCAATAATAACAATTAATATAATAGAATATATTATCATTAATCGAAAGTGTGTACAATTTTTGGTGGTCAACATTAAGTGGACACTTTATAAATATTTAGAAAATAAGCAATTTGTATTTGATATCGTAACCTCTTGCTTCATGATCAAGGAAAACATCCCCATACCGTTATGGATACCACACAGTAGTAAAGTTCATCAAAAGATTAGCTTTTGCAAAAAAATATGTGAATAAGCTATTATCACTTTGGAAACAAAATTATGTGGAATGAAAAGAGCACAAATTTGAGTTATTACTAAAAAAAATTAGAACACGCGTGTGGAGAAAACCGAATGAAGCTCTCAAGAAGCAGTATGTGATGCCTATCGTCAAACATGGAGGGGGATCCATAATGGTATGAAGATATTTTTCTTGGTGTGGAGTTGGAAGTTTCGAACCCATCCATGCAGATAAGTTTATTGATATTTTAAATGAAAATATGGAAAAGTCAACCCTAAAAATAGATCTCGATGAGAGATGTATGCTACAACAGGATAATGATCCTAAGCATACGGCTTAGGAAACGAAAAAATTTAAACACGATTGTGGGATAAATGTTCTGATTGGCCTCCATAAAGTGCAGATCTTAATCCTACAGGAAATTTATGGAGCTTATTAGATTTGGAAATAGCATTAGAAAAACGTCATAATAAAACAGTATTTTTAAAGGAATTGCAATTAAAGTTTCAACAAATTGATCCAAGTTACCTCCAAAAACTTGTGGAAAGCATACCACGATGATTAGAAGCAGTAATTTAAGCACGCGGTTATAAAGTGTCCACTTAATTTTGACCAGCAAAAATTGTATACAATTTCAATTAATGATAATATATTAATTCATTAAAGTACACTTTGTTAACTAAAATGTTCCATACAATTTTGGTTTATTAAAATTATGTTTTAAATTTTTTAATTGATTTTTTGTTGATTATTAAACCTTAATTTTAAAACTTATTTTTGTCCAAGACTGTATATTGAAACCTATAAAAGGAGAGTGAAACTGGAAAAATATAATACAAACTTCACAAATCCTACATGCAAAATCCGTGCACTGCTAGATTAATTACATCCAATGTTTATATTTTGATTACGATAACAAACTGAAAAAATTGTTTGACTTACGACAAATGACAGCGGAGTGCTCGTCTCCGCACGTGATGGAGACCACAGGATCCTTTCGTATAAAGAAGTGCGATGCAATGTTGTCTGCGAACCGACTGCGTCCTATCGTAAATACTGCGCCCGAATCTGCAAAATTAGATGTACAATATTATCAAAAGAACCAACTAATATTTTCCACCTTATTACCTTCCTCAATAACGTGTTATATTAACCCTTAGCACTCGAGTGGCGCCTCTGAGGCGTCACTAAAAATTTCTGTCCTATTATTGAAAATATTATTTACATTATTAGATATGTCAGTATCTAACCAATTACGAGGTATTACACCAATGTTATATCTAACAAATTTAAAAACTCATAGAGAAGAAACATCTGATTTTTGAGTTAAAATAGCTCCGAGTGCAAAGAGTTAATTATTATCCCGATCAATAACGTGTTATATTAATTATTAACTTCGTCAATGAAGTTAAAATTGCCTGAATTAATTACAATCACAATTATTTATTTTTAAAATGATTTTAATGGGTCCGAAGTGACGCAATATTTTGATTTGATTTTGATATTTTCGCTGTTCACAAACAACATGCCTATGTTCTCATATCCTTCTGATCGTTTTCTCTGTTTTATGTTTCGTGTAATCATTTTCCTGATAAATGCAAAAAATTCCGCAGTTTACTTATCAGGTTTCGTAGAATCTAAAACCTCTGTTCCAACATAAAGCGAGGGGTAAAAAATTGAAAAGGTAAGGAATTAGTTCTAACGATAGAAAATACTATGTATACAATATTATTCCCCATTTTCTTGTTCCAACAAAGAACTTTTATCAAACAGCAGGAGTTTATTCGAGTAACAATTGTGGCATCAAAGGTAACCTAATAGAATATACTTCTTCATTTCAGTTACAAGTAGACTGCGGATCTTTATGCAAAATAAAAATATTCTGCACCGATTGTGAGAAGTAGTAGTTAAATAACAAGTAATGTTATCCCTTAACAGCCTTTTCACGTTAGAAACAATTTAACGACATCCTTGGATTTTTTATATTTTTCAATGTTTCATACTTCACCCAGTCAATTTCTTCATAAACGCAAAAAATTCCGTAGTCTGGTTATAAGTTACAACTTACAACTAGATAACATATAAATTGTTGAAAAATTTGACAAATTGAAGACGTCGATAGATGATTTCTCCTTTATTAAAATCATTAAGGGAAGAAATACTATTTAACTTAGTTACTATTTCTTGCAATCGATTCATACAACTTTTATTTTGCATACAAATCCGGAATCTACTTATAACAGTGACCTGTTATTTTTCTTTCAGGTTAGGATGATTATCGGCAAAGGTTCTAGGGTCGTTTCGCCATTGCCAAATTTAAGTCGCGTGCATCTACCATCTCGCAGTTTACAATGCCCCCGACGATAGCACAGACGCGCTAAATCTCCAATGATTTACTTAAGGAGGTTAACGCGATAACGCGGTATCAGCGGGCGAATCGCTCCTTTCTTTCTCGTCTGGCACGAAATGCCGGTCGCGCGCAAATTATTTGCCGACGCGGAGCCGAGACAAATTTTCCCAACGTTCGAACCGGCCGCGTCACTTTCAGCTTCGTCAGCACGGACTGTAAACAGGAATCATAAAAACTTCCTTCCATTTGAAATTCAAATATCACACGTTGCCCATCTAATCGGATCACAGATAAACAAAGCATTACTGTAATAACTCGAATCTAAAGGCACACTTAGCGAGTCGTATCTGGAAAGCGAACTGTTACGTGCACGGGATCAACGAAATCTGGCCTTTGTTGTTTCTTTCGGAATCGAGATTAGTATTCCAGGGAAATCGTTCGAAAGTTTCGCGATTGTAACCGTGAGATCAATAGGTCAATCTATATCAATTGTTGCAATCCATCTTAAAATAAACGGTAGGTCCCGTCGCGAAATAACCTTAACAAAGATTTGAAAGCGACGTAAAAAAAAAGAAAACATATCAATCGTTCACACTTGATGAACGAAGATTTCGTCAAGGTCTTGATTTTATACTTAATTACATCCTTCGTGGTTTTACCTGCAGTGTACTTAAAACGTCCCCACGTAATTTATTTCATTTGGCCGGGTTTATGGCACGTGAAATTAAACTTTACGAGCAAACTACAAACAATCACGTATTATCATGTACAAAGGCGTGGTCGAGTCCAAAGAACTGCTTTGTAACATAGCCTTTGTGAATACTTCAATTCCAAGGAAATTCCGAGGAACGGTTGCATTTCATTTCTACGAGGAATGCGAAATTAACTTCATTTCCACGTTGGAACTTCTAATTTGAAATTGGTGCATCAAGAATTTCATTATTTTTACCAAAGTGTAGTTCGAATTGAGTTCGCATAATCCTTTCTGACTGGCAATAGTAATCATTCCGAGCGAAGGGGGACAGAGATCTTTAAACGCGTCGGTGGATAGATAAAATAACTGTATCAGTGGCCCGAGAACAGCCAGCGGTGATTATAGTTTCTCATTTCTAAAGGTCAATGATGCAGTCGTAGGTGTAAATCCTTCGCAGAGCTTATGTTTATGTTCTACTTGTCAAAAGTTCAAACGTCGTTCCTTTGCATAATTCATCGCGCATCCATCTTTCGCGTACGGCACGTCCCTTGGTTGCGTTGACTTTAATTGCCTATTACGGTTATCAGTCCAAGTTTCGAGATTTACCTCCGGGTACATCCATTTTACGCCCACGACGCGAACTTTCAGGAATGGAACAAGCAACGCGTTCACTTCCGGATTGAAAGAAATCGCCAATGTTTATCAAAGGCAAAATTCGCAGCTCATACAGGGTGGGCCGCCACATTTTGCCATCTAGATTTACGTCATTATTATTACGCATAGCGAACAATGTTTTAGATGAAGTTGAATGGTTTTGAGAGGGGCACATTCTGATGGTACATTTTTTTTTTAAAGGTGGACGCGTAAAGGACATATGAAAGTCATTAATGTTTTTTTTAAATGGAATCATATATTTTTTATTGTATCAGCTGATGCTCCTTCATATTCTATACTAAAAAGTATTAATCTATTTGTGTAAAAAAATCATTAGATTAGGAGATATTTTAATTATAATTTATTAGGAAATCTCGACTCTCTGGTAAATAATAGGAATTCAATGTGATAATGTAGTAGGAGAGTACTATAAATTATAATTAAAATATCTCCTAAACATACTAATATCTCCTAAACATAGCGTATAATACTAAAGTTTAGTACAGGAAGTAGAATCGGTTGGTCATGATCAGACGCGATAGACGATTCCTATCAAGAGAACGTAATCGTTTGACAAGTCTGATCATGACCAACCGATTCTACTTCCTGTACTAAAAAACTTTAGTTATTATATACTATGTTTAGGAGATATTAGTATGTTTAGGAGATATTTTAATTATAATTTATAGTGCTCTCCTACTACATTATCATATTGAATTCATATTATTGATTAAAGAATCGAGATTTCCTAATAAATTATAATTAAAATATCTCCTAAATTAATGATTTTTTTACACAAATAAATTACTTTTTTGTAAAGAACACGAAGGAGTATCAACTGATGCAATAAAAAAATGATTCATTTAAAAAAAAACATTAATGGCCTTCATATGTCCTTTACACGTCCACCTACAAAAAATGTACCATCAGAATGTGCCCCTCTCAAAACCATTCAACTTCATCTGAAACATTGTTTGCTATGCGTAATAATAATGACGTAAATCTAGATGGGAAAATAGGTGGCGCCCCATCCTGTACATTTAGCCCTTCTCTATAGCGATTACTTACAAGCAGAGTTGTGCAGAATTACAATTGAATTACTCCAGAATTATAATTACAAAGTAATTGAATTAAATTGTAATTCAATTATGTTGTAATTTATAATTAAGATCTTCAGTCAATTAAATTACAATGTAATTCGTGATTGCAATGGAATACAATTATAAAATACATTGTTTTCATGTATTGTATTGTATTGTATTTCAATTATATTGTAATTCAATTACAAATTGCATTTCAATTATATTGTATTTCAATTACATTGTGTTTCAATTATATTGTATTTAAATTACAAATCTGATTGAAATACTTAGGAATTGAATTTCGTTGTATTTGAATTATATAGTAATTCATTTACGACGTAATTGAATTACTATTAATTGAAATACAATGTAATTCAACTACGTAATTGAATTAGCACAACTCTGGTTACAAGCATTTATCTTTGAATATTTACACGCCTACGTGTTTTATGTAGACTAGATTTAACCCTCCATTGCATTCCGTTCCCAATTGGGGACTTAAATTTCAAATGTTCTATATTCTATAGTAAATTAAGTGGACGATACTGAAGACCCTAACATGTTGGTTCCAACTGGGAACTAATCATAAAATGCAATAAATAATATTTCCTAATAAAATTTTATTATTTATTTCATGACCACACTCTTTTTTAAGCAGACTAACAGCCACATATATTTTTTTCAACTCGTCATAAAAATTCACGCAATAGAGGGTTAATTTATTTAGACTTCGCGCGGTTGTTATTGAAAGTGCGTTTGTAATGCCCATGATTGTAAAACAGAAAATCTAGAACCGATCGTGGTTGATTTAGTGTTAACATTTGATTCACTTTTTGAGAGAAATGAGTCAGAACAGCTCACGGTTTGAAAAGAGTGACTTATGCCATTTTTAAACGAACAGCTTAAAATGGTTCCACCGTTTTAATTAGGTTCACTTGACTCTTGATGTCCGCGTGGTAGGAACACGGAATTATGTATAATGTACATCATAAAATAGAGACAATGATCGAATGTGTTGCTTCGAATCCCCTAATGTAGACCATTGTCCTTATTTTGAGACGTGACATGCAGAATGGTAAATTCACTGTGCCGATATCATCGATGCGCTCATTTTCTACCCAGTGGAACTGCGTTCGGTCGTTAACCCGAGTACACATCGCTTGTTATGTGTATAGTTACATGAAATCAGATTAAAATATATACGACCAACGGCCAAATCGATTCAAATATTTAATTCACTATCGGGTAAATAATCTATGTATTATTGTCATTCTTTCTGCACCTGTAATGCTAGCCCTAAGATCACTCAGTAATATTACAATATTTATAGCGACGGTGTTCCACATATTGTTTCTGATCGACTTTGTACAAGTAAATAGGTATTTATAATAATTCATGTAGGTATTCCGACATTACTTTGTCGTATTTTATGAAACCAAAGCATTCATACCCTTTTGCAATTTCTAATTAATACATCAGTCGTGTGAGAGACAATTAGTTTCATTTAGGGTATTTATTTAAAAACATTAATGGAAAGCTTTAAGCGATGTGAAAATTATTTCGTATGAAACGTTTCGTATATTCTACGTCACCGTTTTCCCTCGAAATAATTTGTTCAATTATTTTCACACCAATGGTTGCCATTTACGACGGAACTGTGTCGGGGAGCAATTTTCTGCGAACATGAGCTACAGCCCACACGTCCGTAAAACTGGCAAGCGGGAAAGTGATAAGCAAATTCATTTCTGCCGACGCAACATTTAAGCGTAACGACCACATTGCCGTTAGTTCATACCTTATGTGAACGTTCAGTTAGCTAATCAATTATTTGTTAATTTCCGGAGAGCACAAATATTGCATGTAACGAAATTAATCTATGAATAATTAACTTGTTGTACAGAGGCAATCACTTCCGAGTATAATTGAAAACATTAATATTAATTTTTATTGTTCCCAACATTTATTCCAAACATCATACATAATTAACAAATGAAATTGATTCTTCCATAATTCTGTAATTTTTCCTTGACAACTATCTAAATTCATTCCGTAAAATAAAAATAAATCATGTAACTAAAAAATTATTGAAAATAGCACATTACTTAAATAATTTACATGTTTAAAAATTCATGAATACAAGTTTGGTATAATAGAAAACTTAATCGTTTCATTATCTCAAGATTACAATTAAAGAAATAGTTCGTATTGGATTAAGTTTTCTATTATACGAAATTCGTGTTCATGAATTTTTAAACATGTAAATTAAATGTCATAAGCATGATAGTATTTTAAGAAACGCCAATGAGGAACGCAATAGTTATTGAACTGTCATTTGTAACATATAAAAATTCTAAGAACGCTTTTATTGTGCTGACAACACTAACAATGTTGTTAAGCAGTTCTGAATATGCAAAGCACGGTAAAATGAAAACTTCAATGATATTCATGCTTTATTTTTTCACTTGATAACCGTTCGGTATGAATCTAATGGAGCTATTAACACGCACGCCAACGGCGTCACATATTTACCATAAATCATTAAGCATATCGTTATTCAATCCTTTGTGATCGGAGATGTTTTAAAGGGAATTATACTGGGAATTAATAGTAATAATACTCGCAAAAAGAAAACTGCGCACTAAGCCTTTGCTATTTAAATAATTAAATGATGTGTAACTCCAGGAATTAAATTATAAGTCCGATGTCAATATGGCGACATTTCAACTGAAAGAGTTAAAGTCGTAATAAAGATATTCTTCTATCGATCGTATTTGTTGTTGATATAGAAAGGCTCAATAGTTTGTTTCTATATTCTATAAAGTGAGTTCGTAAATTAAAAATTTAAATATTCGACGTTTCGATTTGATTATTTTCAAGATTACATTCGAATTGCGTCTGTGAAATATTATACAATTTTCATAACACTTGATGAAATTAACTATCAAAGATGTTATTCAGAAAAATTACCCACTTGCTTTTGTGAGTATTAAAGAACTTTAATGTGATTATTTAATTTCATAACAAAACAAGTGGGTAATTTTTCTGAATAACATATTTTATGATTAATTTCATCAAGTGTTATGAAAATTGTATAATATTTTACAGACACAATTCTAATTAATGTTGAAAATGATCTAAACAAAGATCGAAACGTCGAGTATCTAACTTTGTAATTTGCAAAATTGCGTTATAGAATATAGTAACAAACTATGTTTTATTCTATGTTAAAATTATAATGTAAGACGCTATATTTAAAAATGATTTCTTTTTCAATATTTTTTAACATTGCCAGATGTAAATTGTTAAAAATCTCTTTTAAAATAACAGTTGCAAAAGAAATTGTTATCATCATGTTCCTAAGCAGTGATTTACGAATACTACATAATCTACTAAGAAATTTTCAACTTCAAATTATAACTGATACAAAACTGCAAAATAGATGATAGATTCTCTGATCGAGTTTATACGAGCACACCTCTCAGAACAAACAGTGACAGTGAACGTGTTGATATTGAAGATAAATTTCTAGGTGATAACTAGACAGCGGATTTTATGCATTTACGACAAAACTGAGCAGGTGTAATTTCAAATAGTGAAAACATTACAAGAATTTAACAATGTTGTTATATTATTTTCAACCTATTAAACATGCTAAGAAACAAAATAAATTTCTATATCACTTGAGTTTGTTGAAAATCAGGTGGAAAGTTTTTATTTTGCGTAAAGATTCGCTGTATCGTGATAAAATTTTTATAAACAGGCCTGCAAGTTTGCATAAACAAACAGAGGCTATAGATCACTGTAATGCCGGCTCGCCGGCGCGGCGTTACGTCCAACGGGAAGAATAGCGTCTGTTTTCGGCAGCGTAAGAAAAGGAAAAGTTGGCAATGTTGAAGTAAGGTGCTGGTTGCGCAGAAAGTCGAAGCAAGTGCATTTAATCGAGTGCACAGAGTGCGTGTTCGTAGAAGGTTTACCAGGTATCGTTTCTAGGTCCGACAAGCCCATGCTTACACGTTGCGCCGCGAAACTTGCAGCCGACTAACTACCGGTCAGGCATGGCTATCCTGGTGGCAACTTAAACTGAACGTTGCCAGGCAACTGGAAATCAATTTCCAATGGCAACCACACTGAACGCGTGTTCCAACGATAAGAATGGGAGCGATCGTTCGCCGCTAGTGTGTCTCGCGTGAAAATTAAAAACAAATGCATCGTTGTCTGTGCGTTCCGTCCAGTTCCGTCGCGTGCCGCTACTTCCTGGTGTCATCCAATATTCAACGTAGCGCTGCATATGCATTGTGCGTTGTCTATCGAACGAAAATAGAAATGCAAACATTCCTCTTCCTACTAATTGATGCCGCAGCCGTGATTGTTAAACTTGGAACATTGTAAATAGAACTGGAATTCCTATAAAGATATCATTTAATACTGATTTCATTTTTTCGAGTTTCATTTATTATTCATTCAAGTTTAAGCAGACTTTTTCAAATATGTCCGCGAACGTTATTTATTTTAACAGCCCTCTCAGTTATAACATTTTACGTTTTTTATATTTTGTATTCAATTTTGTTCGTACCTATCTCGATCATCGTCGCAGAGAAAATGGAAATTCTCTGAATGTTATGCGTTACAATACTAATTGACGTGTACAAGATTAATTTGATTTTTCTTTTCGTGAGATACTAAGCCCTGGTCGTCACAAATGTGTGCTCAAACAAGCCTAAAAATTTCTATGGAATATTATATAAATCGTGAAAAAGTTATGCAATTATTTAAAACAGATATAATTGTTCTATGAACATGGAAACGAATCTATTGATATTTCGAATGAATTTTGTACAATTTCGTTTACATAATGCTAAATAATAACGTTATTTATTTTAACAGCCCTCGCAGGTATAACATTTTACGTTTTTTATATTTTGTATATAATTTTGTTCGTACCTCTCTCGATCATCGTCGCAGAGAAAATGGAAATTCTCTGAATGTTATGCGTTACAATTCTAATTGACGTGTACAAGATTAATTTGATTTTTTTTCGTGACATACTAAGCCCTGGTCGTCACAAATGTGTGCTCAAATAAGCCTAAAAATTTCTATGGAATATTATATAAATCGTGAAAAAGTTACGCAATTATTTAAAATAGATATAATTGTTCTATCAACATGGAAACGAATCTATTGATATTTCAAATGAATGTTGTACAATTTCGTTTACATAATGCAAAATAATAACGTGTATATGCTATATATATTTATGTAATAATAACATATTATTGTATTTAATATTATAGCATAATATAGTATATTACTTGATTATTTTCATGATTACTTGCACAAAATACCGAAATTATTTTGTACATATAAACGGTGTCCCGACATTTCTGTTACACGAGATATCTCTTAATTCACCGTATTTAGAAAAACAACACTTCCAACGAAATTCGCATCATTCTCAAAGCTCTGTAGAAAGGTTCATTTTTTAAATATTTTATTTGACGTGTTGAAGGTCATTTTAAGGTCAAGTTCACTTATTTAAACCATTTAAATAACCTTATATTACGCCAACTTATTCTATGAGAAAAAACGAGTAAGTTTTATTCGAAATGTTTTTTAATTTGACAACTTTCCAACTCTAGAAGTGCATAATCTAATGGTCTATTGGGTACTTCTTCTGATGTCTTTATCATTGAATAACTTAAAAAGTTGTTGTCGAATTAAAAAACGTTTCGAATAAACCTATACTTGTTTTTTCATGTAAAATAAATTGGTGTAGTAAAAAATTATCTTTTCATTTTAAAAAATGAACTTGACCTTAAATTTACCTTTAACGCGTCAAATCAAATATAAAAAATGCACTTCTCTACAGAGTTTTGAAAACGATACGAATTTCATTGGAAGTATTTTTTTTAATGCGATGGACAAAGAGATATTCCGTGTAACAGAAATTTTGAGATACTCTGTATATTATATTATATATAATATATAAATAAATAATAAAAGCTTGAAATAAAATCATGTATGTTTTAGTATTCTCACAAGTTAATGTCTCTCAGAATTTTATTTTATGTTAATTAATTTAGTATAATAATGACGATTATATTTAGTAGATGATTTCAATAATATAAAATATTGTCCAAGTAAGATATAGAATTTTCATAGAAATATTTATACAATTCTGAAGTAAAATTCGGGAATAAAATTTTCAATTGAATTTTATAAATATTCAAGATATTGATTATGAGTTTCTTTATCGGCGTAAAACTAAAGAAGGTTCTAGAAAGTTCTATAGAGTGCATTGGTATCGTGAACGCGCGGGTGCAAACGTGCTGCAAACGTGTGGGGAAGCGTGTTTATAACAGAATCGCTGTCAAGCTTTGTAAATGAATGCGAATTTTTCTTTGTAAAAATCGGATTTGTGCCAAGGAATTGAATTGCCAAGTACCTTAGCAATACATTCATCGATTAACAAAATTTCAAGAGGTAGGTTCACTGATAACATTGTTTTCTCGTATGCGATATATAGCTAACCTATAACCTAAACGATAACGTTTATTTACTTGAAAGAAACTTCTTTATATTTGAAAGAAGTCGTTCAGTTTTACGAAAGAAATACTTTATACGAATTAGTAAAGCTAAACAATTCAGAAATCGTATTTGTATATAAATTATATTCTAATGTAATATACATAACCTGTACATTTGTTTCATTAGTCGATATTACTTCATATTTTATTAGATATTGTCCATTATATAAATTGTAACTAATATAACACGTATAATTCAACGATCTGAACCTCACGAAACTTGAAATTAACTTTATTTTATAAAGTGTATTGCAATACATAGTAGTGCCTGTAGGTTAGGAAAAGATTTTGACAGTGCAAGGTACATTTCGAAAATTATACATAGATTGACCAAAAAACATATTAGTATTAAGTAAAAATGAAAAATTATTAATTTTGTTCGATATGTGTCGACTGACACGTATAAGCAAGTGTACAACTAGCATAAGTTGAAATTTAACTGTGATTTGTGTTAATAGTTATTGTTAATTGGACATTCAACAGGTGTTCCACAAATTGTATAACATTTGTTAAATGCAACACTATTAGCAGTCAGAATGGCTGATTGTCAAGAATCTGAAAAAGTTGATGGCTCTATGGAAAATTACAAATTTGATGGAAAGTCTTATACGTACAAGGATCCTGCTAATAATGTGGAATATAGATTTGATCAAGAGAAAAACGAGTGGGTAGTGAAAGAAGCAACAGAAACAAAATCTGAAGACTCAGATGCTGATACAGCCAAGACGAAAGAAGGTGTATTTGGATTTGAAAATGATACTCACACGTATACAGATCCAAATGATGGCAGCGTATATTTTTGGGATAAAGAGAAAAGTGCTTGGTTTCCAAAGGTGAGGTGTGTTCTTATTATTTATGTCTGGTTAAGACTTTTTATAAAAGTTCTTTCTAAATGCAATTGAATCTTTGATATTAATTGCAATGGTATCATTTTAGGTGGATGATGATTTCATGGCCAGGTATCAGATGAGTTACGGCTTCACAGATCCAAGCGGAGCTGCATCGGCACCCGCACAACAGCCTGAACAATCAGCCAAAGTTGATAAAGAGAAGAAGAAATTGGATGCTAAAAGAAAAGCACAGGAGCCACCAACTTGGTTTGAAGTGGACGAAGCACATAATACAGCTATTTATGTATCTGGTCTTCCATTGGACATCACGATGGAGGAACTCGTAGAACATTTCAGCAAATATGGCCTCATTGCACGAGATGAAAAAGGAAAGAACAGAATCAAGTTGTATAGAGACTCAAATGGACAGCCCAAGGGTGATGCTTTGTGTATCTACATAAAGGTAAGTGATCACTTATTTATTTATTTATTTATTTATTTATTAGGCATATTAACGAATTTACTAGTTTTTTATGGGAGCACATAAACTACTGGATTGCTTATTTATGTACCTAAACATATATGTATTTCGATATATATGTTTTTATAATTGGTGTACAGCTGATTTCTGCATATGCCAATAGAAATTTATACGATTGATAGTTTCACACATCTTTTCATTGTTATAATATACATTGTTTTAAATACAGAAAATAGAAGTTGACATTTGTCATATTTACAAAGAAAACAGTGCAAAATAGTTCATTAATAATAGCATACAATAAGTTTACCTACTGTAACTAGTATCATTGAATAATAATATTAGCTGTTACATTATACTTCAGTAGTGAGTAGAGCCTCTATTATTTCAAGACGATATTAAACTTACAATTCAATGTAGACTCTCATTAACTTATGTCGTAAAATATTTTAATGGTGAAAAAAAGCTTTATTCTATCATATTTACCTAAACAATATGACTAATGAGAAACGCAGAACATAAACATATTCGTATTATCAGATATTATCTTACTTCGTACTGTCAATGCATATTAAATAATAATATTCGAATACATTCCTGACTCTCTGAGTAATATTGATATGCAATCAGTACATTGACCGTTAGTGGTGAAGTATGTTATATGACAATATTTTTTCAAGGTAATGTGGAAGTATAGGTATATTTGAAACACATTAATTGATGTCGAAGCAAGCTGACTATTTGTGGTACATAATGTACTATAACGATTACATTGTTATTCTAAACATTTATTTAACGCGAGACAATAATTTTTGTATTATGAACACTAGAGAAGTTTAGATCGGAGAAACGAAGACATTCATTCAAGAAAAATGTGTTTCTATAATACAGATCTGTCAACGAACAAAGTTAAAAACCAAAAATTCGTATTATTAGAAAGCATTTTGAAAAATGTACTTTATAATACTTTAAATGTCCTTTATAATACTTCAAATGTATTATACAATACTTAATACAAAAGACTTTAAGTAAAATGTATTTATGTACTTCATGTAGAACTGTATAAATCGGTTCTTGTGAACGTCTCCGAAATATCGCGCACACGATAAATAAGAGAAGATCGATTATGATAAATATATAATAAAATATAAATCCTTCGCATGCATACGATAATAATTTGTATAAATATCTAATAGTAGCAGGAAATGAAATGAATTCTCAATACAATCTGTTCACTTCATACACGATACACCGATGTTAAAGTCATTAATCTACAGATCTGAGGTAACATTACTAACTAGACAGTAACCGTCGAGAATCTAACGCCTATTCAGAGAAAGGAACATGAGAAACTGTTTCGCTGATATTAAGTGAATAAATTATTTCAGTCTGTGCTCGGTTTCATTGTCATCTAATATGGTATCCGTACAGCTGGAACGCGTTCCACTATTCACAAGAACGAAACATTCAAATGGTTTTTCACTCTTTATCTGACGAATTAAATCGAAATAAGTAAAGTTGTGAGTATGCAAGAGTCGAAACAATAGGTAAAGCATTTAAAACACATTTTAAGGTATAAAGTATAAAAGTAATAGACAGAAGCCTTTCAAAATGTTAGGGACCGAAAATTCACCAAATAAAGAGCTAAAGAGACATCATTGCATCGCGAGCAACATTCGTTCAAGGCTTCAGAAGTACTTCTTCGCTCGCCAAGTCATTCATCTTCCCTGGGTTCTGCATAAAAACCTTGCCTATGTCTGTTAAACTTTGCGGACCGTTGCTGGGTCCATCGCCGAGAAATGTGCTATACGCTTGTCCTTGAGGCAGGATCTGTGCCACCGTTGGTGCAGAATAATGCGACTGGGATCTGTTACGATGATGTCGCACTGGTGTCTTTGGGTACTGCACTCTGCTACTGAAGGAAGATGAAATATTAGCGATCGTCAGAATGATTGGACTCATACTGAGCGTGTCCGAGCTTAAATATGGGCAAACCATTTTCCTTGATTCATGGTACAAGGCAGTACATTTTATGGCTCACGCGAAGTTTCTTTGTACTAATAATTCAGGAGACGTGGCAGCTAAATTTCAGTTTTTAAATGTAACCATATATGTTCAGTTGGGTTTTTTATTAACCCTCATACATTTCTCAGGGTAAAAATTCACCCCTTTACTTTTCTTACGTATTGTATAGTGATTGATCTCTTTCTGTCTCAGTTGTGAGTAACATTTTTAATATAATAACATAACATAAGCAACATTTGTTGTTTCTGAAGTTTGACTATTTCTGAAGAGCTTATAAGGGCTGGTGTGTTTTATAAAGTTGATTCTGAATTGTTTCAGGAACATTGTGCATGTACATTTACATTCATAATATGCTCTGTAAGTTACAATATTAACAGTAATACTTTTTCTCTCTTTGTACTTGGAACAAATTTTTTAGAAGCAAACTGAAGTTTATGGTCTCATAAAAAATAGTTAAATAGTTAAATATACATAGTATGTACATTTGATGACCAAAGAAAGTATTGATTCTTGATTCCATTTAAAAAATGAAACTTGACTGCCACGTATCTTAAATTATCAATATTTCTTTTTGAATTTTCAGTGATCATTAACACTAGTTCTATACTAAACTGCCTATTTTACATATTCTCTATTAAAATGATAAGAATTTTATTATTACACAGAAAGAGAAAACTGCATTCCGGTAGTTTTATTATATTTTATGCCAAAGGAAAGAAATTTATTAAATAATTCTTCATTAACGTATCTTTAAAATCTTTTCTAGTGTTAACAAGAATCTTTTACGTTAGCGCCGCAAGTTTTTGCAGGCGCAGTGCACGCCTAATTTGCGGCCGAGGACGTAAGAAATCTTACTTGGCTGGTGGTCTTGAACCTAAATTAACACCATGGGCCCAATAGTCGTTCTCAGGCTGTTCCGCCCAATTTCTTCTAAACGCCGGTCGCGATTTACGTCTGCCCTTTTGCGGCTTTGCCATGTCCTTCGAGTACTTCTTGCCCTTTCGAGGCTTCTTCTGCGCCATGGGGTCCGTCATCTTCTTCAGTCTTTTCGCTGGATTTTAAACAAAACTTCCTGTTACACCATGTTTCGCACACATGAATCACGTCGCATGGAGACTGGTAAAATCACGCACGGTTTTCATCTCTCTTTCCATCTTTCGCGGTCACTTTTCATACAGAACGGTTCTTGAATCCTGAACTGATGTATTCAGTTTTCATGGAAGCGTATTGGGGAAGTTGATAACATCTTACCTATACGGCCAGCCGGTACTTCGCAAACGTAATGCTTTCGCTCGACGCAACTTCGCGGACTCCATCTATATTTTAAGTTCGGGTCGATCGTGATGCAATGCCACTCATACTGTTGCTTCAACTGACCGGATTGAGGTCTACCAAAATTTTGAAAGTCCATCTTATCACCGGTCACGCCCCATTCCCAGGCCATCTTCTGCCAATTGAATATTCCGCCGATCCATCTTTCTAGTTTCGCTGGAAAATGATATTCCCGTGTCTCCGGTATATTACAATTTTCAGTTTTGACTTAAGTAATGGAAAGATTGAAGAGATCAAAACATTTTTTTCGGATTTTCGCTGGCAAATTGGAAGTTATTAATTTTACTTACTGAATTGATCACCCATCAAATATTTTCTCAACATCCTATCTTTCCCACTCTTATCGAGAATTGCCAGAGTTGCATTTCTGTCTTTGCAATGAAAATGAGCGTCCCTCCAGGGCGCCGTTCCTGCGCTTAAATAATAGCAGTATCTTTTCAATCGGAAAAATCCTATGGGACAGGCGAAGCGTCTTACGGGTCTGTTCTGTCGAGTGATTCCTAGGCGATTCGTAACTGGCTGGTTAATACTGACATTGTAGGGTACCGCCACATAAGCAGATATGCCTGAAACAAATTTTGTACATCGCATTAATGTCAATCTTTCAAGCCTTCATTTCAATTTTATATTATAACTATCGGGGAAAAATTTTAAACTCATTTATCACTTAAAGTATTTAACATTATCTTCAAAAAGGTTTGGAACTATTCGAATAATAAAACAGTTCCATAAATTTATTACTAGTTTGCGGATTTTCATGAATTATTGTCTCCATTCGTTGAAAGACGCAGGAGCTGCATTTATTAATCTACTTATATCTAGTTTTTATGTAATTTATGTTACTGTCATAATGCGTTCAGAGGCGTTACACACATTACAAAGTATAATGAAGCAGATTTGTATGCAGTTCTATTTGCGGAGTGTATTATAAGTGACATAGGCTAAACGAATAATTGTCTTTGTTAAATATATCCACTCGAACAGAAATTTAAAGAAATAGTTGTTTTTAGTTTTCAGAAAAATTCTTTTCGAACTTCTACGTTACATCTGAGAAGATATTTTTGCTTGTGAAACTTTTATGAATAGAAACGTTACCCGTACGAATTAAAAAAAGAAAGTATGAAAATAATAATGATATCAATGAGCTAATAATATCAACGAGTGAAATATTCGCCCCTGTAATAGAAAAATTTACATTCCCGTATTTCATTACAAGCTCTATTCAAACTGAAACTACGACTTTCCAGAATTCTTCTTCATCCACCCCTTGGGAGGAACTTGTAACATAAAGACGTTTCTCAAAGAAGTTCCACGATTCGTGTCGTAAACAGAGCCTGTCAAAAAGTTCCATAACTTTTTCGATCTCTGCTTTCAAATGTCACATTTATCAAGCGCACTCCCGATTCTTTTCTGCGTCGTCCTTCGTTATTGTTAAAAAATGTTTATCCTCGCTGCCGAATATTTACGTCCTCCCAGAATGAACTCCTGTCAAGATGCTGGCCTGTCACTTCGTTCATAAAAAAATAGCCATAACTCGGGAAGAAGGTCAGAGAAGTTATGACCACGTGCCACCGATGGTGCTTGCACGGTTTACGTCTCGGTGCATAATAGATGCACCCGGCTATCTGTCCGTCTAGCATGGCGAACTGTAGGTAAGAAATTTGTTGCGTCACGCGTTACGGTAATATGCAGCGGGACTGTAAGTAGTTCAGTGTTACGGCGATTCTCTTGCATGCAATCATCTCTTTCGTTCCGCGGCTCTCCTTTTATGGAGACAATCGACACGGAATCGAGTAAAATATCGAATAGCGAATAGTTGAGACGCCACGGCGATCGTTCACAGTCAATTCATCTTCATCTCTTTTGGCCTTGAACGCAATTCGAAGATTATGCAACTGCCATTTGCATTGCGGATAAGTAGCTGCGAACAGTTTTCGTATGCGCATGGAAAATGTTTGGTCATCCACATTGTACCGGGGAACCAAGTTCCAATCAGTTGCAACACTGACAATTTTTTCGAAGCACTATCTTTTTTGAAAACCTCTATTAACACTTTGACTGACAAAGAAATGTCCAATTTCCACCCCGTTAATCAGTCTCCTCCTTAAGCCAGTAGAAACTGTTCCCCTCAATTCGAATCAATTCAACCCTTATAACAATAATCAATTTTATAGATAAACAAATCAAATGATAACTATCTAGAAAATAGTAGAAATATATAGTAAGTTTGGTAATTGTCAACGAGAACATTCAAATAATTTTAAAAATAAATTAGAAGTAGGTAGCAGGGTACCTATAGATAGGTATGAAAATTTTTAAAGACAGTTGAAGAAAATTCTGGCAATTGATTGATTTCTTATCTTGCATGAATATTCGCAGTGTAGTTATTATATTTGTAATATGTATATGCAATTATTCGAGCATTATGAGGTTCACATTGTGTAACCTAATCATCGTGCGAAACTATAAATTTTTCTTGTATACGGAGAGCCTGCAGTTAAAGAGGTTAATGGTCCCTGGTATTTATTAATAGTTCTGCGACAATCTATCCTAACAGAAATATATGATCGCTGCTTTAGCTCACCCCATTACCCCACCCATCTCACTGCAACTGCACCAACTGTATAACTCTGCTCATAAAGACTCTCATTAAAGTAATTTCATTTCAGTTTCCTTAAAGAACTCTCTCATAAGAGGAGGAATATTTTCTATTTATTTCCCACGGTCTCGCAAACATTATAGTACATTAGATACAGTTGTAAGAAAATTTTGTTAGGTCTGTAAGTGTTTATAATTGAAAATTCACCTACTTACAAGTTAATAAGACCTCGAGTTTCACGTGAAAATGATAATACAAATATTTAAACACATTTCCATGACATTTAACTCGCTTTCAGGAGAAAGTCGTATACTTTTCTATTAGATTCTCCATTAAAAGGAATCGATTTGAAACATTGAAAAAAGAATCGAGGCAATTTCAGGATGGTAACGAGTTGCAAATGATCTCGCGTTATAAAACAGGACGTTAAAATATTAATATTGAATCGGCTGTGGTTCCGTGCACGCGTAACCCCTTTTGCTGTGGTATTAATAACAGCAATTTGAATCAGAACGATAATCATAACGTGAGCCAATAGTAATAACAATAAAACAAGGGAATGATCGCAGCCTTCTGCAACTGGTTCATCGGCAGTCATGCTCAAGTGGGCTTTTCTACCATTCACTCTCAAGTGTTAATGCGAATTAAACTTCCGCGTGTGGCGAAGGGTTCCTAACCCAGTTCAATGCGTTTGATGTTGTCCGTTCCGCGGAACGTGCATGATATCATCTGAGAAACTTGTAAGGGCATCAGTTGTAATAGTACCCTCCCTCTCCATATATGATAATCACTACGCTGGAAATGTGCAAATGCAATTAAACGATCTATCCTTTTCCGTTCGCGGCGTGCCAGACCTTTAACATATTAAACGCTGGGCTAACTTTGTATTTGATTTCACTTTTACTTAAGTTTAACACCAAAAATGTACGTAAGCAAAAGTCTTGCTTTTATCCCATTTCTATTTAACCTGTATCAATCAAATCTATTATTTTGTAATTCGATATTGTCGGTCCCCAGGGCCAACGCGGCCACACTTAAATCTATATTAATAATTATTGAATGTGTAACTATTAATAGAGTAACTATTTGTGGAATTAGATGAAATGTTGCTATCTCACTACGTTCCTATTTACCATTTCGATGCAAATGAATATTAAATAGTAATATTAGATATGATTTAATTGAATCATTGCATTTCCAAGCATATTTTGAAGGTCCCTTTAATAAAACTCGGTTTACTAAAAATGACAGGTTCTAATATTCTTCATTTGCAATTATTAAGATTATAAAGATGCTTCCCTGCGGAATTATTTACCAAATTTTATATAATATTGGAAAAAATGGTCAAAAATTTCGATAGACACATGTTTGTTGTGTTTATAAAATAATGTGAAATAGTTATTTCTAGAGCTCCGTAAACCTAATGTTAAGGGTTAAGGGAGTGTTCTGGTTTATCGATGCATGTGAATGAAAATGTTAATGCTTGTACGTACTAAAATAACTTGATAACGTGGTCGGCACCGCAATTTCGTTGATTTTTGTTTTAATGTACAATATTACGGATTCAAATTGAGCGCAATTTCATTTGACGATGGCATATTGCACTGATATTTATATGTATTGTTCGAATTGACTATCTACTGCCGCCT
This sequence comes from Lasioglossum vierecki, assembly GCA_028455595.1. Lineage (NCBI taxonomy): Eukaryota > Metazoa > Arthropoda > Insecta > Hymenoptera > Halictidae > Lasioglossum > Lasioglossum vierecki. The sequence goes on along the minus strand of CM052340.1, from coordinate 2,276,075 downwards.
CGCGCAGAACTGAACGTGCTTCCATTGACCACATCCACCAAATATCGCGAAGAACCTTTCTAATGCTAAACGTATCATTAATTCGATCTATACGTCGACAGCGGTGGCAAATTGTCTATTGTTTGTGTATCATTATTTCTTGTTCGGAATCAGCTCTCAAACATACTGAAGCTACTGTATTCGTGCGTGGATTTCGTACTGGAGTGCAAACAGAAAATCATTATGCAAATTAATTATCGGTTTTGAAGTAAAAATTAAATTGTAATATTTATAATTAATATCTTTGTTTTTACTTTTTTATTTTATTTTTATTATTAAGATTTTTAGCTAATCTACTTTAAAGATAAGGTTTAATGAATTTTATCTTATGCACTAATTTGATCATAACATCTCCACTTTTTTAAAGACATGAAGCAGTATATTATAACTAGTTTTGAAATGTACTTTAACGCAACTGAAGAGCAACTTAATTTTCTTTTCTGAGAAGACGTACATAATCGGGCGCGTACAACTCTGGGTTGATAAATATGAAATCGTCTATTCACCTCATTCTCGACAAACCGCATGCTGGTGTACATATTTGATCGACTATACAGTTATGTTCTGCATTGTGATTTTATATTCATGAAGGAAAATATTCATCGTAACGTTGGTATTACTACATCGCGTAATATCCAACGTCCGCTGCATGTGCATACTTTAACCCTCGTGATACTTGCGATTCCAACAATCGTACAATGCCAACTCAGCTTAAAGCAAAGTAATCGTTTCTACAGGGTGTTCCAAAAATGTTGAAATTACAAGAAGTGATTCCTGGGCTCATTCGAAGTAACTTTTCCCTTTGAGAAACTGTTCTCCGATGCTTTATTCGGAAAGTATTAACAAAAAAGACGGACCAATCAGAGTACGGCTTTAGCGAACTGAATTTGGTTAGGAAAAAGTTACTTCAAATGTGAGGCAACTCCCCTTTGAAAAAAGTACATGTTTCGGATCCACTATATAATACTGTTCATTTGATATCAGTCAGAAAAATTTAATAAAGTTAATTAAATTAAAACTAAAAATTAAAAAACTGTTCTAGTTTTATATATTATTAGTTTATTTATATTATATATAATATATGTAATATATATTCAGTTTCATTGCGTTCATCCTGGTCATATTTATTTTATCTTCCAATATTGTTATTTTGAGATACTGAAAACTCTGTCGTTAACGTAGCGTTATTCATTAAAGTCCTGCTCCTAAGCTTTCTTATGTTGCATTTCAAATAACGAACAACTCGGTTCGACGTGTTGCTTCTGGTAATATAACTTCTATGAGGACGATTCGAAATGCATGACGTAAACTAGTTCTTTACGACGTATGTTCGTTATCAGTTCTACAGACTGAACTCCCGTTTTGACATTGCAGTTGTATTACCGTAGTTAAAGCAGTAGAAGTCAGCTATTGCGTTGAAAACTTTTCCATCTGACATTTGACCTGTACCTAGATGCATTGAACAATTGTGTACTTTGTATAGAATTTGTCCGTACGATGTATGCACTGAATGTATTGCGTACATCGTATATGTAGTAATAATAGTTATATATTACATATATGTATTTAAAGTATTTAAAGTGTATTTAAATCCTTATAAAAACTGTATTTAAAGAATTGACGTACATAACAATACACATGGTTTCAATTTATGATATGTTACATGGAAAGAATAATGATTATTAAACAGCTATTCGAATGAATTATTTCAAATAATTATTTCCGATGCATTTTATGAACAATATTATTTCAATTAACAATTTCGATTCATATACATATAATCAATAAATACTTTCAAATATTCTGGTATGTAAAACTGAATGATAATATAAATCTTGAAATATTCTCATATTTTAAGAAAGATATTTTAATTATCATTCCCAACGTTATTTATGTGAAATGTATCCAGCTCGGCACATCAGTTTTCATCAAATAATTGATTTTCAATGAAACAGCATAACACATTTATATGCTCTTAACGATAATATATCAAGTTCAATAAAAATGCAAATGACGTGTACGATGGATTATTCCATGAACTTTTCTCTTGAACGTATATCTTTAAAATGTGAAACGTTGAATAAATACATTCTTGTCGTTTTTATAAAAGTATATAAAATAGTCACTTTTAGTGCTTCGTAGATCTACTAAAACAATATTATCAGTATTCGTATATTATTTGCACAAACTTTAAGAAAAATTTCAGTGAGAGAGAGAGGGGGGATTAAAGAAGTAACCTGTAGTCTCATCGAACCGTGAATTCTTGGTGAAATTTGCATTCAGCCAATGGCATATTCGAAACACGTTTTACACATATAGTATATTCCTTTCAACGGGCCATAAACGATACGGCAGGTGGCGGTGTTCTCTTTATTTTTTCGCGCGTTCATTCACGATTGCATTGGATGCGGTATCATTAATATTTCCTCGCGCACACGTCGCGCACATTCAATGTAAATCCATCGTTCGACGGGTACCGTGAGCAAATGGTCCCTTCGCTCCAGGCATATTATGACAAATAAGCGGCTGATATAATCGACGTAAACGTCCGTCTGCAGCGTCTAGCAGACTCACGTGTGGCGAATCATTCGAAAACAATTTGGCACTTTTACGCGCGCGTGCTCGGCTCTATACGTATAAAGCCACCGATTTTTGCACTCTCTATGCAACACTTGCCCGGGAGTTTTCCTTGTCAGCAGTTCGCTAGAACGCACATTCCTACCTGTTGAATATTAACCTCGCATTGACCGGAATATGTACCTTTTATTTATTTGCTTGTGCACGCATAAGATAGTTTGAACAGTTTGCAGGAACTCGTAGCCATTTTGTCATGGGCATTTCTGAGACAGCATTTCAAATTTTATTAAAATGATTTTATTTATGGTTACCTCTGTGGATGGCAAACGATAACATTTTTCAACGAATAATTCGCAACATGTCTCATAATTTGTTAATTTGTATATGACATGTCGGTGTATAAACGAAATTATAAATAGAATTTTAATACAATCGATTATCTTTTTCACACTGTTGGAATGATTAACGTATTAGAATTTAGTGAATTAATTTACAGCAAAATTGACATTCAAGACGCGACGTACACAAAGACTCTGGTTATAAAAACCGATCTGCTTTTCAAAGTGGGCGAAATATTTGTATAATTTTTATTTTTTAGATTAGACTGGGGAGAAAAAGTTTATTCTGCAAGCATCTGCCAAAACTGTTTCGCATTTTTCGGTCGAGTTAGCGACGATAACGACGCCTTGAACACGGTTTATCACGTCTCTACAAGATCACACACAACGATACTGTTTTCTTATCTACTGTCAACAATCGCGTATGCACGAACATCCACGGCTCATGGTTTTGTCCCAGAAATAGCAAACTTTCGAACCGGCTTGCATGTTAAACGGCCGACCCATATTGACATTAGGTGTTTTCAGGTTTGTGCAATTCGTGAACTTTGATAATTAAGTTTCGCCGGTTTTTGATGACCGACGATTGGTAGTCAAACATTGCCGCGACTCGAGTTGTGCTCACAATCTCGTCTCGATTCGTGTGCTCGCGAGAGCGATGCACATAATTCATGTCGCATCCCTGCGGATGACGAATAAATGAATAATAAGATTGCCGGTCTTCCCACGATTTTTACTTTCAGCCATTCATAAGAGAAATGACAGGATACATGTGGTACGAGGCTGGGCGTACACTTGTTGCGCGGAATTGTTTCATGTTTCCTATAGTGTTAGAGGAAATTAGAAAACCATTATAATTAGATTGCAGATTTTTATGCGAAATAAAAATTGTCTGTATCGATTGCAACACACAGAGGTTACATATACAGGATGTCACAACACGTGCTATCAAAATATTTATTCTTTTATTGCCATTAAAATATGAGGATCATTGGAACTTGAAGATTTTTATTTTTCTGCATCTTCGTATCTTGTGCAAAACTATAAGATAGAGCTTTTTATTTTTTACGTTTTAATTTTTAGTATAAATGTTCTTTTACTTAAAAAAAATATTTGAAAGTTCTAACGAGTTTGTCAGTTGTAAAAACTACCTGCCTTGTGAAGTCTATTTGCAGATAGCAGCCTTAATAACTGCTCCATAAATTCCATTCGTACTATCTTGTTTTGTTAACAATGTAGTCATATAAGATTAGATCATGTTGTTTCAAGTTACAAACCCGATGATACAGTCCAATTTTTAAAACAATTATACTAAATTTTACCAAGTATGGGATCGCAAAATTTTTGAAAATAATTAAATCAATACAATTAATAACGGTTATATGAATTGAATATTGTTTAAATAGAGGAACTACTTTTTAAACAGAAGTATCGTTGTTGATATTTTTCTCAGTTTATACAACATTATTACAAGATAAAGATGTATTCGATTCTCTCTCTCTCTTTCTTTATTTACAGGGCTATCGATAATGTACTCATTCTTCATATCTTGGATTAAGTAGTTTCACTTGTTAAAAATACAAGAATAAATTGATTTTAATCAATATTATCGATGGCTCTTCATTTATGATCGAAATGCCCTAAATGTCTCCGATATACAATTATTATTTTGAATTTCGATTCTTCCGTACTGATGTCACCTGTATTTCTAGACGTGTAATGTATCACTGATAAGGGGCCGCGCGAATTACACAATTTAATGATCAATGGGTTCTCAATGATGAAAATTTTCTAACGGTTAGGCTATTTTTATGACACATCCGAGATTCGGTACCATCGTAATCTGCTCTCCTGCTCTTCAGATTCGTGTACCCTCTAACAAAAATAGATGGCCGATCTGTTCACTTCGGACTTCTGGCTATTCAATAGGTGTATGTGGCCTTATTTTTTATTGGGCCTATGTCACGTTACGTAACTGCGAAATATTTCTTCCTACAACATCAGCCAATCAATAATCTTCATTTCGTTTCATATCAGCAGCACAATTTAAAAAGAACATCACCTTACGAATCTAGAGCGAAGCGCTCATTCTTTAAATTTAAATCAAAATAACTTGTGGCTTCAAAAAGTCTATTCTATCCTACTCAGGAATTAAGTGATAGAAAAAAATATAACGTTTAAAATGATTTTCTACTTACAACAGAGCCAAACACTTGTTGTTTAAATTTAAATCAAAGTAACTTGTGACCTCAAAAAGTCTATTTCCTACTCAGAAATTAATGGACTATAGTATAATTTTTTAAAATAATTCTCTACTTACGACAGAATCTATTCGTGCAAGTATAGTCAAGATTGTAGAATTTTTATTTGTTCAGAAATTTGTGCAATAAACGAAATATAAATCTGTACGAAAAATGAAATTTTCCAATTTTAATTTTCAATAATTCGAATTAATTACACAATTTCTATTTTCACGATTTGCTTTTCATTAAAATTTAAATTTGTTGCCCCCCACGTGTAAGTGTACGGTACAAATGCATGAAATCCAATAATTTATTACATGTAATATATTACTTAAAATTGTATTTCATTATTGATTGCATATTTTCAGTTCCGATTAGTGTACACGATTAAACGACCGCTACGTATATTCTGTGAAAAAGAAGATTTTCACCATCGACACAATTGTGCTTATGTCACTATTTCCTTTCTAGATTATCTCATGGCGCTTTGACTAATTCAGGTACGAGGATAATAATCTGAAGTTGCGTTATCAGCTTGCCTGGTTTCTCCTCAGACCGCCATTAGTCACTATTATTTCAACTGTACTAATTAACTCGCTGCGAGACTATCGATAAGCGCATCTTCTAACTCCATCGTTTGGCGTCGAACGATTTTTATAGTGCACCAGGCGACACATGTTTTAGCAGTGCACTGCTAAATTCGTTTGCGTTCGTCAAATAATTTCTATTTCTATAGATAATATATTTGTCTTGAATATTCGTCCGTATTGGAAATGTTCAAGTGAATTAAAATTTCATTTTTCAATTACATTTATTTTTAGTCGCATCGAAATTTAAGTGACACGCGACAGTAAGGTGTTTTAACATATTATAACATTTTTCAATCAGTATATAATAGCAATTGTTAAACCATATTATCTGGTATCAATTTGTCTTTCAAAAGTTTGATAGTGTTTTCTAACTTATTCGGATTATCAACCATTTCGTCTAGTGTCGTATTGTGTATTAGCAACTAGCGAAAAGAAGATGGTAGTAGCTTGAAAAATTGATATACACTGGTGGTTAACTCGGCGAATTGTAAACAATTTCCCATAACGGTGTGAACGTCGAGTTTTAACGATCAAACATTTTTATCGAACACTGTAATTCGTATGTCATAGTTGAATGATCTTGTTAACCTTCGTTTCACAACACGAACCTCAATCGAATTGCAGTTGTAGCAATTATAGTAGAAATAGCTCCCATTCTTGCACGCAATTAGAATTCTTTCAGCAAGTTACTGACATGACGAATCAGCCTCCTAATTACCGGTGTTGCTATTATTCCGATAAAAACTCTTGCCAATTCCACGATATTGTTCAAGCATGACTTTCCACATTCGCGCGTGCAATTTGTTGTTTAGAATTTTATGCTAGAACTACAAATTACATTTTTCTCATATACTGGAATACCAAATATAAATGCAATATGAAAATCTCATTTTATTTATCTTATCTCTTATTTTAAAAGATATCAATTTACGATATTCTGTTCTAGATATTATTTCTATCCATTTTAAAATTCTGGATACATGTTATATTCTAGATATAAATTTTCTACAATTCTAATAATATTTTATTTCAGATATAAATTCTATAATTCTAGATGTATTTTATTCCAGGTATCAATTTTCCATAATTCTAAATATATCTTATCCTAGATACCAATTTTCTACAATTCTATATATATTTTATACTAGATATTCAATTCTCTATAATTCTAAGTATATTGCGTTCTACATATCAATTCCCTATAGTCCCAGACATGTTTCATTTCAGATATCAATTCCCATACACGACTATCATCGATTTTTTAATCTAACTTCTTAACGTACTTTCTGCACACTAGCTCAGTTACATCACAACACAAATTGGCATTTAATTGATCTTGTTTTGCAACTGGATTGAAATATAAAGTTATCGGTGGCAATTTACTCATTTCTAGATGGCTGTAACTGCTTTCAATAATTCTGCTCCAAAAGGTATACCTTCGTATCAAACTGTTCTAAGTTCACAAGGTATAAACGCGATATAAATAGTAGACTCGCTCGTGAACGTATTAGGCACAGTCGTCTAACCAGTTGCTCCTTCCTCTGAAGGGCTGGAGCTTCCTTTTCAAGTTGCGCGGCGTGACAATTTGATAATCAACGTTTTTAGAGTCATCGTGTAACAGTCCTCTCAGATGTAACGCACAGTGAGACTAATTTTGATGATCACTCCGATCAACATTCCCATTCCTATCGAAGCCTATATACCGGAATCCACAAATACGCGGAAGCATTCGACGAGGATCAAACGGACACCTTGATCGAGATTTTCGTGAGAAATCGGCGAACGGATCACCGCATATCGAGTCGCACGCGCGGTTTCCCGCTTCTCGTTTTCCGTTTGGTGCGACGTTTCGCGAAAATAACGCTAGGAAACGTTCCAGCGTTTTACCTGTGGCGCAAAGGATCAGAACCAAGCAACTCCGCATGGTGTTTCCCCGAGTTCTAGGTCCCGTCGATTTACTCTCCGAAGTGGTCGGCACGCGGACACGAATGTGCAAACAGAATCGTCCTCATCCTCGTTTCACGGGTCGCACTGTGCTGGTCTTCGCATCAAGACCGGCCGGGAATCGAGGTTGCCGGGAACGAATCGATTAGGTTCGGCGATCACGTTTTCTGTCACTGAACCCGGACGTTCGATCCGATTCAACTGCTATTTCCAACGATCGACTACGAGGCGCAAGTTCACGCGGAACGCACGAACGCGGCCAGACGTTTCCACGGTTGAGGTTCGCGAGCAACTGAAGCTGCCTGCTTCCATTCCGCTGGTCGTCAAGGTACGCGGGCCGAGCTTTCGATCCGGACTCGCGCGCTTCCCCCCGTGTGCGCCGCATACTTTCTCGATCTCTCGGTATTTTTCAGGGTCCTCGACAGACACAGCTGTGCATTCATTCCGTTTCGTTTGTCAAATGGTCCCGCTGGCACCCGGGATTCCTCGACACACGACACCGGAACAAGTCCTCCACCCGTAGCGCGGCTTCGATTCGGCCCGCCCGAAAATTGGATTCAGAGATATCGTTGCACCGGATTGCTTCGATCCCCGTGATACGGGTTCGACGGGCTTTTCTTTCTCTTATTCGCGCGGGATTAAGCGGTGCCAAGATACACCGTCCAGCGTAACCATATCATCGATGAAATCTCCGGCAGTTGTGAACATGTATACAGTCGGGAACAATACAATCGGGCACACTATCGATTTCTTAATTTTTATTTACGCTAGGTATACAAACTGTTCGTACACCCTTCCAGAAACGAATAACTTTATTCGAATTATTAAACCAGGAAGTATAGATGATCTCGGCGCAAAGGTTCGATTAGAAATTTAATTAAAGCAATTGTGCTAGTTTGGTTGAACTTCCTACGTTTCGATCCCAATATGGATCCTTTTTAAGAAAGAGGAAACAACTGTAAATTTTTAAAAGAATTTTCAATATTGTCTGTACCACAGTAACCTGTGTACCGGCACTGAAACAACATGTGCTTATACATATATTCCTGTCTCTAATTTTTTCATAAAGCAGGTTGCTAATTCATTACCATTATTTTGAATTTTGTATTTAAATCTGTTTTTCAGTACATTAATATTGAAAATTCTTTTAAAAATTTACAGACATAGTTGTTTCCTCTTTCTTGAAAAGGATCCATATTGGGATCGAAACGTAAAAAGTTTAACCAAATTAGCACAATTGCTTCGATTTAATTTCTGATCGAACCTTTGCGCTGAGGTCATCTATACTTCTTGTTATAAACTATCTTACGATAGATAATCAACAAACACAATTAAACCAGGCTTGAGTTTTCTCGAAATGTTAGAAAGAACAAACGAGCCAGACTCAATTCTCTACGGGTGATCTTCTCAGGCGAAGGAACGTCAATTTCACATTGAAGTACACAAAGAGTTCAAAACTTTCGACGGAGAATAGTCGAACTGTCATCATAAAATTATGCCTAACAGATTGATAACGTTAAGAAAGAGAAGAAGTCTACCGACGCTGAGGAGTCTGAGAAACCTGCAGAAGCTAGAATGGGATCGCGTCAAAAGAGAAATGACGTATTTAGATCTCGTAAAAATGATGAGACAGATGAAGAGATTGTTGCTGCAAACAGTCTCAGTTTCGTTTAGACAGCAACATGCTTTGGTTCAACGTACTTGGGATGCAATGGAAGCGATAGGTGCAAGATTCTTCCGGGATGTCAACACCCCCTCCAACAAGCAGATATTCAGAAAGCAAATGTTGATTTTGTCTGAAGCGAAAGTTGCTTTTGCTCAACGCGCTTCTATTGACAAGCCTGATGAGCAACTACTAGCTCGGAAATACGTGAAGAGCTTCGAGATATCAACGATATAATAACATCACTTCTACTACCCCTCGCTATGTACCTAGAATGCATTGGAAATGTAAAACAGGGAAAGCGAGTTATAACAACACCTGTTCTTTGTGAACACGAAATTGCAATGTTCTCGAGAGCCGTGTCCTATGCACTACGGACATTTACTTCCGTTGCTGCGTGCCCTCCGTGATGGAGTCCCACGCATAGGTGAGGTCTTTCAAATTAGTTGACGACTCCTAACCCACCTATCCTGGTATCGAGTGGGAGGAGTTTGAGGGTTCTCAGCCAATTCCTCTTGCCAGGCAACCTCCGTACAACCAGTACCATTTGTCCATTTAACGACAGCGTCAGCCGCCTTTTGGCTTGAGGATACCTACGATTCCAAAAAGATCAAGTGGACTGGTTAAGAGTATCTAAGTGCAAATAATTATCAAAATTTGAAATTTTCACCTCAAAAAAAAAAAAAAAGAAAAATGGCTGTATCTCAGGAACAGCACGTTCTACCGCAAAAATGAAGGAATTTTCAAAAGGCTGAATCTAGCATATACGGTGTGTATGCCCAACCACATGACGTATGTAGACGTTTGAATTAAAAAAAAAATAAATAAAAAATGGCTGTATCTCGGGAACAGTGAAAAAATTTTTAGGATTTAATGAATCAGGGATAAGAGTAATACCTACTTGATAATTAATAAAATTTCAACAAAAATTGATGAAATCCCAAGAAAAACATCCTGTATACAGGAGCCAAGTTCTCTATGGCCGTAAAAAGTTGTGAGATTAAACAATATTCGGTCAAGTTCGTTAGTTTTGAAATACCTCTTGCAATACTGAAAAAGCGTTTGTAAAAATTAGTTTAAAAGAACGCTATTTAATTTTCAGAGTTACATGGAGGGCTAAATTATTCAAACTTGGCCGTTATTTTTTAAACCGATGGCCACGGAAGGTGTTAGGAAGCCGGCAAGTTTGAATGATTTAGCCCTCCATGTAACTTTTTAAAAATTAAATAGCATTCTTTTCAACTAATTTTTACAAACGCTTTTATCAGTATTGCAAGGGGTATTTCTAAGTTAACGAACTTGGCTGTATTTTGTTTGATCGCTCAACTTTTTACGGCAACAGTAAGAAAGGCTTTAATGTTAAAGTACATTTAGAGTACGAAAACGGTACCGCTGCGCAGTATGTGCAGTTTGCCGATGAATCGCAAGCGGATACCTTTATTCATTGGTTTTTCATGGCCGATATCAACGATTATGACGTTCAGCTCGGGGTTGCGTTTGGTGACGCCTATTTCAATGGCATACCATCACAATTTCGTGGAACGTATTCCATGGCATTAAAAACAGGAGAGCAGATTCCCAGGCTTGTGTTTTCAGATTTAATGGCTAACATCGAGTGATCCCAAACTTAGATGTTTGTTAATATTTGTTTTTACACCAACACTCACTACTCATCATGAAGAGAAAAAGTTTGAAACAAGCCATATGTCGCAAACAAATAATTATTAAGATATCAGCTATTATGGTTTTTGCAAACTTTGATTGTGTGGAGTTATATGTATAGACAAAAACGTACAATACTCTGTTCCACGAGAGTGTGTAACTGCCGCGCATCTCGGAAGTAAGGGAGGTGGCGCAGCGAGCCCTTCAACTTCCATCTCCCGCTTTCTTCCTTCCCATTCACTGCGAGTTTAATATACAGGGTGTCCCAAAATTCGTGTACTTCCCGGAAATGGGAGGTTCCTTGGGTCATTTGAAGCGACATTTTCCTTTACAAAAATGACGTCGGCGGCTTTGTTTAGGAGTTATTAACGAAAAACACGGACCAATCAGAGCGCGGCTATAGCGAACGGAGTCCGACTCAGCGACAGGTCCCGCTTAGCGTGGCGGTGCCATTGGCCGAGCCAGAATCAATCTGCTGTAGCCGCGCTCTGATTGGTCCGTGTTTTTTGTTAATAACTCCTAAACAAAGCCACTCAAGGCATCGCGTGGCAGGTATCGCGCAGTGGGCCGGATCGAAAAATTTTGGGACATTGGTGCATAACTTTTGAACCGTTTGAGATATTGAAATGAGGTTTGAACTAAAAAATATTATAAAATAATCTCTTTCGAGTAATACGTGTTAGAATATATATTTTTTTAATTTGTTAGTTATTTTTATAAATTTTTATGTAGTTGTTGAATCAGTTGCTTTCCTTAAGAAAAGAAACAATGTTTTACAATCTTAAAAGTTCTTAGATTGCCTCGCCGCGACATTGTCCGCTTTAACACTAAACATACCGAGCACTGAAAGCGATTAAAATATTTTAGCTGATAAAATTGACAAGGCTCTATTCATTTAGATTTCGTGCAATTTTTATTGCAATATGTGCTTGGATAAAGAAATTTATCGAATCATTTTCCACGTAAGCAACGTTATAGTTTCAATAATTATACAATTAAAAATCTAAGACCGGTCATTTGACCGGCCGTGGTACGTTTAGTGTTAAACAACTATATTGTTGTTAGTCGGACGATGTCGGAAATGATTCTTGTACGGTTATTTAAAGGAAGTTTTACCGAAAATATTCCTCTTTGTTAGAGCCTGCGAAGTTTTGGGAAAAAGAGATATCCTTTGACAAATTTGCAATATTTTTTTAATCTGTCATGTATCGTTTAGCATTATTTTTAAAATATATTATTATTAGTTATTACTCAAAAAATATATAATTTCTTATTGGGAAGAGATGCTCTATATCATACAAAAAACTGAGTGAAAATGTGGGACGAAACGACGAGGACATCGCAAAGAACTTGAGCAATTCTGTCTGGTGAAATATGCTACTTTCAAAACGCTCAAATTTAAATGATCATTGTAACTAAAATATTTATTCAATTTCATTAATTTCTTCATTTTCGAGGTCCATAGATCCTTACGAAGCAATACAAATTCATTAGTTTGCAATTTCGAAAAGTCGACTTTTTGGTCGAATGTCCCTAAATTTTTCGATCCGGCCCACTGTGCATCGGTGACGCTATGTGCGCATGAGTTGTATATTGGGAAGGGGGCGGATGGAGTGGGAGATGCACGAGAACGAATGAAAATCGGTCCATTCGCAACTACACACTCCTGTGAAACAAAGTGTACTATGTACAATCCACCTGACCGTGTGCGTGCCTCAAGCAAGAAATTTGAAGGGATATTTGTCGCTGATAACGAGAACGTATTTTGGTTCGCTGTCACGATTTCGGAAATTGTGTTGTGTTAAGACGTATTCGCGTAAATGGCAGTGGAGTTGGGTCCACCGAAGGAGCAGAAGATGCTGAAAAATTTGTAAGTACCTATACTTTACATAGTATTTATATTTTACGTATAAAAATGGATATAAGATTTTCATTGATATTTTGAAACTATAAATCTATGATCTGAATGGACAGGGAGACGATGATGAGTTGGTACGGGCCTAGCGACGAACGTCCCTTTCAATTTCGTTTGTCTCAAAGCATGCACACGATTATGTTCTCTGTCTCATCGACACGGTCAGATGGATTGTAGTGTAGTAGGCTTTTGTCGATACATATAACTCCATACAATCAAATTTTGCAAAAGATCTAACAGTATATGTCTGAATAACAATTTGTTTGCAACGTATGGTTCCTTTCAAACGTTTTCTACTCCCGATGAGTGAAAGGTGTTGATGTGAAAACAAAAGTAATAATAATGTGCCTTGGTATAAACGATTTTCCGGAAAGTTTCTTTTAAAAAAATTCACCGATTCTGAGTATATTGTATATATAGTGTACACCCTAAGACGGATGGTCATAACTTTTTATACACACTGTGCATACGCTAATTATCTCTTGTGATGCATTTTCTCTCGTTAGACTGTGAAAATGTAAAACCGTGTGTATATCGTAGTTATATGAGCTCTTTATCACGTTATACGAATACTGCCACAGGTTTTGCGCTTTGTTGTACGAGGCTGTGTTATGTAGATGCACGTTATAAAAAACACCGACTACGCAAAGTATATGTTAAGAACAACACAAAGAAAAACTTCAAGATACCACTTTCATCAAATGGGGAATAAATTATTGCATAACTTTAAACAAATACGTCACCATTAGTCTGTGCATTTTTATGCAAATCAAAATTTCAACAGAGTTTCTTTTCATAACAATCTTACAAGGAGAGTGCACAAGGACGTTGTCACACCGATTTAGTTGACACTCTGTACACTTATAGATCTCGATCTCCCATTTACAAATATATACCGTTATATGTAGACGCTAACACTCAATAGTTTTTGAGATATCCATAAACAAAGTTCTTACATTACTGCTTAAATCTGCTTTTGTAGAGGAGGTATACAACGAATAAGACTTGGTGTTTCGGCAACGTACGAGACGTGTTAGTCCAAAATAATACAACAGTATTTATAAATTTTTTAGATATTTTCAATTTTCCACTTGTTTCATTCATTTTTATCACAACTGCATAAAATCAGCAGCCAATCATAATTTTATCTAAATTTAGTATATAAAACAGTGCGATTACTTTCTCTTAATTTTTTATTTCTTAATATTCCACTGATTTCGCTACACTATTTTTAATTATCATTTTGCTCAATGTTTGATTTTTCAGTGATTTTTCATGATGGACTCTACGTATATATTCTCTCGAAAAAAATGTGCATATAATCCAAATCCGTTTTTTTTTTATAACACTGAATAACATGCACACATATTAATTCTGATATTCTATCAAAAATTGCACATCACCTTCCATAAATGCATGACGCCAGATTGACGTATAACTTTCGAAGTAATCTGAGTTTTAATCACGATTTTTGCAAGCACACAAGGCATTCTATAAAACTTTTTATGTCAATGACTGCAAAATTATATCTCGTAAATGACTGCTATTCACTTGTCGGACCTTCATTGCTCTCTCAGTAACAGTTTCCGCGACTGACCGTAAAGTCGCCGATGCTAAAACGCGTATTACAGTCGTAACGTTGGCCTTTAACTGATGTAGGACCGTTGGTTTGTTCGCATAAACTCGCTTCTCGAGATATTCCCCCACGAGAAAATCGGGAGCTGATGAATCCAGCTATCTCAGAATCCAATTAAATTTTTAGAGAAATTGTTCTGTTATCGAAAATGGTTGCGTGGGTAGTGTAATAGAAATTTTGATGATCATACTTTAGATCAGGCCTGGTCAACTTTTTTGCCGTGTCGCTTCACGACTCCCCACTACCAGTGGACCGACTCCCCCACTACTAATGTAGCGACTTCCATCATTGTCAGTGCACCGGTTCCCCCACTATCAACTATTTCATATTGCCCCTACCGTACAAACATAGGTAGAAAAATGGTCGAACCTTTGCGGCGCGAATAAAAATTCATAATATCCTAAAGATAAATTACGATCGACAACTACTTAATTAATTATGTACTTACATAGGGTTACCCAAAAATGTCACACTCGCACTTCGAGTCACTAATAATTCTTACACGAAATAAAGATGCTTTAAAGCTGTAATATGATCAGCTTTAGTTTATACTTAAGGATTAGTTATAATCCGTAAGTTCGTTGCCATGAATATCCTTATGGGAGGGGATCCAATAAAACTTAATGCCATTACTGTTTCAATTATTTTTCAATAAAATACTATATTTCCTTTTTATCTCGAGTATGATGTTTGTTTTGATTCTCACTTTACAGCTATTGAGGCTTTGTAAATTTGAGGTCATTTGACGCGATATTTCAATTTGAAAAGATGTCCGCCTCGGCTTTGTGAAGGAGTTATTAACGAAAAACTCATACTAATCAGTGAGCAGCCACGGCTCGCGATGGCGAGTAGAGTCCGACTCGGCGGCAGGCTCCACTGAGCGTAGCGTTGGTGTCGCGCCGCGGTTAAGCTGTGAACAAGTTAACCCTTTGTATTCGAGTAGCGCCTCTAAGGCGTCACTAAAGATTGCTGTATGTACTATTATTTAAAATATTGATTACATTATTAGATACGTCGGTATTTAACCAATTACTAAACGTTTAAGTATTTAATCTGAATATCTTAATTAATAACCGAGAAAAAAACGACACAGTTTAGGGTATGTACCCTCATATCATCCTTGTTTGAAGGGTTGGCTACTTAAAATTTTAGGGGGTTATCTTTCAACCTAAAACCATTATTTTCCGCACAATATCAATAAAAATTCTGGCCAGGGCTGCTGAACCATGATTAGTCTGCTAGGTCCTTTAAAATTTTTGATTTCTTAATTAAAATGGCTCCGAGTGCAAAGGGTTAACAAACAACTCCTTAACACTAACCGTAACATGACTGGAAAAATAGCTGCTTCCACATTGTTTATTTTTTAATTTTTGCAATTGTTCGTCTTATTGTAAAAATTTTGAACAATCTAAATAAATTCAGTCTTGTAATTTTTCTAAAACAATATATATTTGACGCATTTTACACCCGGTACGATTAGGGTTAACAAAGCTGAGGCGGACATTTTTGCAAATGAAAATATCGCTTCAAAGTACGTCAGGAACCACCACTTTGATGGAACACGAACATTTTTTGGACTCCTTGTATTTATTAATTCCGTGATTGATGCAGTTTGTCATTGATGTTGTTCCTACGAGAATTTATAATTGAAAACTATTAAATATGAAAATCACTTAACTGATTCACGCAAATCCATTTTTGCTACATAAAACAGTAATACTATATGAAGAAAGAGATATGGTTTTCAAGCTGTACATCAACATTGAATATTTGAACAGAGGTATTATCGATTTTATCTGTACATAAATGACATATAGTGTATCGGTGGATGAAGTGGGTAACTATTTTTGGTTTGAATTCAACAGGCAATAATTCTCCAGTGGTTAAGTGTAAGTGCATAATCATGTTGGGAAACGAATGGGTATTTGGCTCTAAATTGTGTGAAAAATAGAAAACTTGACAAAAAAGGAAAGTTGATTTATGCTCTCATAGAAAATTAAACAAACATTATGGTGTAACATTCGCTTGTGACGCAATTTCGTTCGGTTGCAAATGTAAATTTGTTTCTTGCAAATGCAGATAACTGTGATAAAATAAATACTACTTGTATTCAATGATTTTATGATCGATTGCTTGCAATTCTCTATCCGTGTTATTAAATGAAAACAATCATTAATGTTCTGTCGATTAAATGGCAATGCACTTTCAAAAAATTGAAAAACTGAGTTTGGAAAATTGTTTGAATCTGTAGTAACTGTTTAGAATAGAATATTGTTGAAGCCACGGGCAGAAATTATGAGTGTCTGTATGCTCGTTCTAAGGTGCAAAAATATTTATGCTAATTTATGTCGATATTTCAAGGTGAGGTCTTCTCGTCAAGTGATTTTTTTTCGGCAATTCGACAGATATTTAAATTACAGTATTAAAATGGTTGAAATCGTTGTGTTTATAGCTACTGGTACTATCAGTGATGGACATATTGCCATTTTAAACATTTTTGAGACTTTGAACAGTTTCAAATCGTTTATTTAAATGTAGTAATGTAAGTTATTGCCACAAGGTGAGTAGATAAATAGATACAGCGTAGTTTAAATAGCGAGTTGAATTATAGTAATTTTAGAAGGAACGAGAAGGTTAGTAGATAAAATTGAAATGGTAAATTAGCATAAAACAGCAGAAAGTTTTTTTGAAAGTTCTTCTACAGATTCACAAGTGTTAACATTTCTCGAAACGTCTGCATTTTATTTACAAGCGGAAATTAAGTTTGACCTTCATCTTCGAGGTTCAAGGTCATTTGAAAATTATGTCACAGTACATATAATATTAAAATGTATTTTTTTAATGAGCTACACGATGCAAAATTAAGATATATGTAGTTTAAAATAAAAAACAATCACTGTGGAATACTCACCCCTCGATCCCATTCAAATTACACATAAAATAATCTTTTGTTTTGGCAAAATTAAAGAAGCCATTCTGGGATTCACACTCCAGTTATACACCCTTAAGACAATTTGACAGATGGAAAGTTGTATAAAAAGATCAGCATGTGAAACGTTTAAATCCTCTAAAATATGAAAATATTTTGATGCTAAAAAAATTTTTTCATACTACATATCAGTTTTAACGACTGTATGAAGCTTCATGCATAGCAAGTGACTGAAAACCAAAGTACACGACTATTAATAAAGCGACTGGTCGACCTTGCATTGACAATAGCATTGCTCGTATTAACTCTATTTTATTGTCCTAACAGAGACATTTAAACGTGTACTGTTCACACTGTTGGGAGAAATAAATTGCAATACACCTAGCGACCTATAAAGCGCGTAGGATAAAAACGAATTAAATTTATTTTATCCCACTGTAATTAAAAGCAAAAGAACATGGAATTCCAAATGAAAATTCGTTGTATGTTACGTTTTACCGATAAAAAGAGGAATAAAAGTGGACATTACCCGTTTTGTTTAAAATAACTAATGCTTAATTATTTATTGTCACGCTTAATGGAAATAGTTTTATGTTGTAAAAAAATGTATTTCCGTATTTAGAAAAATTATTAATCTTTCTTTCAATCGTAGTCTCCATCGCTATTGCATTCGTGTAAGAATTCCTCTAAAATATCAAAATCTAATTGGTTGTTTTTTCATTTAAACGTGATGCACGCCAGGTATTCGAAATTTTTCCCTCGAATTTTCCATACTCTAGAAGCAAAGATGTGAGAAATATTTTAGAAGCATAAATGGTAGCAACTTTTATAATGGAACTAAAGTGTAAGAGTGCATTCTGAGTTTTAACATACGTGTAGAAAGTTTGCACCGTAAAGTGTTTGTGATATTTAAATAGTATATGGTATCGATTTTAAGGAAACTTGAAAATTCACAAATGCATTCTCTCTGTTGAAATAAAACTATTTAAAAAATTAATATAATATTACATTAGAATGAATATCGTTCATATTAACAATATTAGCAATTTTGTACGGACCAATAAATATTAATTATTTATATGAAATTGTGTATACTAGGCTCATTTTTAATTACGCTTGCTAGTCTCGCTATGAAAATTTTCAATTTTTGATTTCTAAGAATTTCAATCGTTTTTATATTTGAGATCGCCAATTTTCAAACAAAGTTCTTGCAAAAATCCGTAATTTAAAAAAATTTCGGAGAATTCATATTTTTATTCTCGATTTCTTTGTTATTTCAAGGTTTTTTTTAGCAATGAATTAAAAACTGGGTTATCTGGAGGCAATTTAAAAAGTTTTAAAGCGAAATGAAATCTAGTAAACGTTCATTCTAAATTTAAATTTGATACTGACTATGCTTTCATAAAATGTCTCAGTTTTCGAAATTTGGATTAACTTAAATTTCTGTGTGGTATCTGTACAATTTTTATGTAATATCTCTGAGCACCTTGTAGTTCTGGTATTTTCGTTTAATATCCGAAGAAATAAAATCTTTACAAAGCATCGGGAAAATAATTTCAAATTTAGAAATTCGGAGAAATGTACTGCTGTGTCCAAAACTAAGCTTGTCGTGAAACGAGTGAGAGACTTCTCCATTTCCGGTATTCTTGCGTTTGAACACAGAACTCGTTCAACAGATAAATCACGAGATAAAGAGTGTATTTTGAAAAGCTATTTTAAGAAAAACTTTTCATATGTTCCAAATAAATATTATTCCTTTTGTACAATTGGAGTTTCACCTGTTTTTTAAAATAACAATCAATAGCAAATATAATACGTTGTGTTTTTATTTAAATGGGAAAAGTGTTATTTTCATCGAAACAGGTATTTTTAAAAAATCTGAAAAAACGAATTGTCAATTCACTTATGCATTACAAAATCTCGAAAACGCAATTAACGTATTACGTATAAAAGTAAATATTTTCTAATAATAAATCAATGAATTAACTCTCATTTAATTAAGTCAAATTCAGTTTTTAAAGCTGAAAGCATGGAAGCGTGGAAGAAGCTTTTTTGCATAATTCAATGGAAAGTACTAAAGAGAATTCTGTTCTGAAATTTGTCGATCAAAATTAAATTGCATTGTTAGCCCTCGTGTTGTTTTCCTTCTTGTCGTCGCGTTTTTAGCTCATGTCATTCATGTCACCTAGTTGTCGAAATCATGCGGCACTAGAGAGAGAAAATTGTGCGTTTATCTATTTATAGAATCTTTTGATCTTTTAATTCCCTTAATTTATATAATATTAAATGTATTTAATCACAAATTACTGTATCAAAACATATTTCGAGACAAACGAATCACCTTATATGTATAATGTACGTATATAGAAATTAGTGTGATGCATGATTTCTACGATAAAAATACTTGATTTGCTGCGAGGAAATATCGACAGATATTCTGGATGAGAGTTCTTGTTCGAGTGCTGTATACAGGTAAAAACGCGCAAACAATTGGTCAGTGATCAATACTTCGAAATGGGGAGATATTAATAAATACTAAACGACTTATATCTGTTCCTAGATATTGATAAACTTTTTCTTCACAGTTGCGAATTTGTTACACGCGAGAATTAAATAAATTTATAGATTCATACTCGAAGATCTATTAGACTGTGTTAACAATTGACTAAAATTGCTAATAAAGTCGATGGCCGTCGCACAGTGTGAGATTTCGATCATTTAGGGGAATTTAAGTCCGAAATTGAAAATTTTTTACCTCCGTAACCCAGAATCGTTATAGTTTTTAACTTCTCATCGCATTCAGATAAGAAAAATAAGCCTCAGAACTCTTCTGCCTATAGAAATGAGGAAACTACATACATCGTCAGTGATATTTTACCTGTATAAAAGTGTGAGAATTTGAATTTCAATTTTTATTCTATTTATTTTAGCGATTATGCAATCCTTTGTAGTGTGTTTCAGTATTTTCAGTTTTTAATTATTATATAATTTAGCTTATAATTTATTGTGGTTGATAATAATTCAAAATCGATGAAGTGTTCAGTATTCACCAATGTTTTACAGAGTAAAACTTAATTATATGGGCGAATATGGACTTCAAACTACACTGGATGTATACATTGAAGTCTGGTCAAGTCAGATATTAAAACAAATTTTGCGTTTGTCTGTGCTGTGGGAGTTTTCATTTGTTTTCAACAACTTTATGCAGTCACCTCATGCAGTCGTCTAACATAATTTATCCGAGCAAGAACGTGTCTGTTGATATTCATAAACCTGCACTTTGATTGTTATTGTATTGAATATTTATTGTTTTTATTTGTTGTAGTTTATTTATTCTTGTCTTTTGTTTAATATTATTCGTTTGACTATTATTTGACATAAGTCTTCAACATTTTTCGATTATAAATCTGGTATATACTAAAGTATAGACCCTGCATAATCTATGACAAGTAACAAACAATTACTATACCAAAATGCAGAAAAATTTTCATTGTTCAGCGAATATGAATTTCATTCTCCATTGAATATCGAAGTTGTGATATTTTTTAAAAATATTATTTATTTATAAAGGTCGTAGTAACATCGAGGTCATTTACGACCACTTTTGATATACAATTATAAATACTATGTTTTGTTAGCGCAATAATAGTCAAAGGTCAGTATGTGCATGAGTGAGGTTGTGATTTTATGTAGGTAGAAATTAATAATAGGCAGAAATAACGTAATTGGCAAGTTATGTATTCCCAGCCAATACAATAAAAGTCATATTAAATTAATTAGAAATTATCATATTTTGAGTAGTTTTAACAAAATACATGATAAAAAAACATGATTAAGAATGCAATGTCCCTAAATGATCGAAATGTCACACTGTGTGTCGCACAGCGGAGTATTTGGTCCGACAAGCTGGCCAAAAGTGAATTAAAAAATGTTGTCTAAGATATAAAGTTTTGCACAGAATGATATTCTAACACCTTTTTTTTAATTTTATTCCCTCATGAAGTGTTATGCTTTATCAAAGATGGAGTGTTTTCGTAGTCCTGTTTCTCTCAACTAGTATCTATATTACTGTGCGCTCGTTAATGATTTTCCTACACCGCAAAGAAATGAATGCCAACTTTCCCCTTCACATATGTTTTTTAGGTAAGTATGTACTTTACTTTCATTTAAAAATTATGCTCTTTTTTACTTGTGTTTTTGAGATTATTGCTGTTAATAACTGACCAATAATCAGCGAAGTACATTCGAATTCAAAGAATTCAAATAGAATTTTAGTATTCTTCCAAGTGCTTCCTTGTGCTTGTTTTGGTGTCATTAGACGCGCCAAGGTTTCTAGTTTATTACATGAAGAAAATTGGCTGCCCGTTTGTGCCCCAACGAATTACCAAACGGTTTTTGTGGTAACGCTCGATACAATGTAGACCAAGGATGAGCAACCCGCGGCTCGTCGCACTTTCTCGTGCGGACCTTCAAAGATTTTACATTTTGACTTTTAAAAATTCCTACAGTGTCCAGCATCCTCATTGTGTCCTAAATAAATTTCAAAATGTTTTCACTCGAAACATTATAACTTTTAATTTCGGAGAAACAAGAATACAAGTAGTAAAGACATAGAAGACGATTCAGAAATAGATGATTAAAGTAACATGTTAAAATAAATGAAAAACAAAAATATATTTATATAGAATCATTTTGTTTTCAAAGTTTCTGTTCTACACATATTTTAAATTGCAGTATATAATGGCATTATTTAATTCGCAAGAACTCTTAGCGTAATAAAAACAAATAAAATAATGTTGTTTAAAAAAATGGTTCCAAGAAAAGTTGAACAGTGTTCCGACCTCTATAACCTTCGATATATAATATATCGAAAATATTTTTTTTACAACAATTAATTAAGGTCACTTTGATTTTTTAAATGTCAAAATGTATTTTTTATTTCATAATGTTGTAGCTGAAGAGGAATTCAATGATATACAAAATTATGACCTTGAGACCATAAATAATGTTGCAATAGTTTTGGCCAGCTTTTCGGGCCAAATACTCCACTGTGCGTCGTAGGGATGAATTGTAACAAGTAGCATTTCTATAATTTAAAGTGACACTTCTTGATGGAAGGTCCTGAAGTTTGGGAACGAATACATCGTAAGAGTTTCACGTGGCGAAATTGTATTCGACATTCTGTAACCGCAGCAAGCGGAAATAGTTGGTGTTTTGAAAATAACGTTTCGTTCACTGCAACCGTTACTTTTCTGCGGGCACTATTTTCCTCGCGAGCTGTTTGTAAAAACTGTTTCGCCGATGGATCGGGATTTAGAGGGTTTCACGCTTAACGCCAGTGTAGTATAATAAATCTGAAACGTAACAGCGTTCAAGAGCACGTGTAATGGATCGTGCTATAAAAGTTTCAACTGGGGAACAGGGAAGCTCACGGAACGAATATCATTTATGTTGTCAAATTGTGTTTTCCTGTGGAAATATTTCTCTCGCAGGGAAATTGTTGATATTAAAAATGCCCTGCCGTGCTTCTGCTTTCACAGAAATATTTCGACGAGTTTTAATGTTAAATTCTTAATAATCATGAATAAAAACAATTTCTAAAATGAAAAATGTCAAATAATTCAGGCTTCAAAGGGCTGGATATTTTTACTTTGAAATAACAATGTACATTCATTTGATTTTTTCTTTTTTTTTACAAAATCGTGTTAACATCGTAAGTGTATCAACCATGTACTATTGAAATTCGGGGATTTTTTATCTTTATGACGACAGGGCTTGCAGATATCGAAACGACGGAAAGCTGCTTACTGCTGGATTTACTGTTGGAGTTAATCGGTGGCGAGATTGCATGAAACTCGCTTTAATTATTCGGTTCTTATCAGAAATGAATTATGTAAAGTGCATGCAAAAAATACGATTGATACGATTTAATTGCCTAGCTTTATGCAGTGTATTTTCTCATTTCCACTGGTATCCATTATGCATTTCCGTGACAGGAAATTTGTTATATAAGGTACGATTATTTTATCGTACAAGTAATTGCATAACAACATTGCTGGTTCCAGGAATCAATATCATTTCTGGCTGTAAATTTTGTTTTATATTAAATCGTGCATAAAGTTATATATATATATATATATATATATATATATATATATATATATATATTCATTCTTTATTTAAGAATTAGGTGATAAAGCACAAATTACTCCTCTTGACGGTGAACAACATATAAGAGAAAGACAATATGGCCTATGTATGTTATTTATTTGAAACACGTATTTAATTAATTCAGAGTTCAAAGATTCGTTCCAAGCAAAGCATTTCTAACGAATCCTTCATTTTATACAATTTGAAATATGTGTTCCATAAGAATGCTTCTTAAAAAACTACCTTAGTGTTTCCTTCCATAGAAAGTCCACAGGAATAGATATATTTTTCTGAGAGAAACATAAAGTTCGAACAGAATTTCTCCTGAAACAAGGAATAACTGTTTGTTTTGATCTCTAATATCTTCCACGGGCATCCTATATATAACGTTTATTCCAAACATTTCCGCGTATTATTTAAAATAACAGAGTTCGCGGGACTCGCTGTGCAACAGCTAACGTGAAAAACAATATCAAAACGAGAACTAGAGAGAACACAAGCATTTACACGTAATCAAGGCGATATGCTTTGTCAACATAAACGAAATGTGAAGACAAGAAGGGGAACGTTAACTATTCCAGCGTATCTGAGAGCAGATGCACGATCAACACTTTTTAGTTGATTATTCCTTCTTTAAAGTTGTGCCATTTCTCACTCGCGTTTCACGTGGCATCAGTGATTCCACGAAAATTCTGGCGGGTTTTTTTTCTGGGCGACATATGACCCGCGAGATAAGAATCATCGCAGTTGTTGTTGTGGACAAACGTCATCGCCGAAATCATTAACATTCTCGCCGAGCAACCGTTTGGAATGGTAACAAGTTCACAAAGTGTCCACCTCGTTCCGTTCTAATTAGGACGGGAAACAACTTTTTCCGAGGTCTCTTGTATTTCACGACTGAGATGTATCGCGGGGAATTTGCCACAGGTTTGCTGTCTAACGGACGTTACCTTGAACGGGCGCACTTGTAATTGCTGTGCGGTTTCGACCGGAACCTGGAGAAATAGTGCACTATTGATTTATTAGGCGTGCGAATTACAGTATTTTATCCATATAGCAGCACGGGTCTGCCGAGGGATATTTATGCGCCAGGGACAGTATTCTTTGACTTTTGTCGGACGTAGAGAAGGACAGCTGAGCTCGAGAGGCCTCGGTCGCCGAGAAATGTAAACATATAGCAAATCCATATTTCCAGCTTCTTTCTTTTTCATTATTTTTTAATGCGACTTCGATGATCATATTTGCGGCATTTTTCTAATAAAAATCATACCAAATATGATATAATTCCGATGTTATTTACTTGTGTAATAGACAATTAAAATCTCGGGCGCGAGGAACAATAGCGTATGGGAACGAAAGAAACCGGAATATTTCAAAGACTCGCCGCACAGTGGGCCGGATCGAAAAATTTAGGAACATTGGTGCATAACTTTTGAACCGTTGAGATACTGAAATGAGATTTGAACTATAAAATATTATAAAATAATCTCTTTCGAATACTACGTGTTAAAATATATTTTTTGTTTAATTTGTTAGTTAGTTATTTTTATAAATTTCTATGTAGTTGTTGAATCAGTTGCTTTCCTTAAGAAAAGAAATAATTTTTTACAATCTTAAGAGTTCTTAGGTTACCTCGCCGCTTCGCAACGCCAACGCGCGGCGACCGTACTCGCCGAAACATTGTCCGCTTTAAACAACTATATTGTTGTTAGTCGGACGATGTCGGAAATGATTCTTGTACGGTTATTTAAAGGAAGTTTTACCGAAAATATTCCTCTTTGTTAGAGCCTGGGAAGTTTTGGGAAAAAAGAGATATCCTTTGATAAATATGCAACATTTTTTTAATCTGTCATGTATCGTTCAACATTATTTTTTAAATATATTATTATTAGTTATTACTAAAAAAATATATGATTTCTTATTGGGAAGAGATGCTCTATATCATACAAAAAAAACTAAGAGAAAATATGGGACAAAACGATGAGGACATCGCAAAGAACTTGAGCAATTCTGCCTGGTGAAATATGCTACTTACAAAACGCTCAACTTTAAATAATCATTGCAAATAAAATATTTATTCAATTTCATTAATTTCTTCATTTTCAAGGTCCATAGATCCTTACGAAGCAATACAAATTCATTAGTTTGCAATTTCGAAAAGTCGACTTTTCGGTCGAATGTCCCTAAATTTTTCGATCCGGCCCACTGACCGGTGACTGACCTTCCTTGCGCTCGAAACTTTAATTGTCTGTTACGCAACTCAAGTAGCACCCGGACGTCCGATGTACGTCCAATGTACGTCCGTATTGGACCTTCGTATGTCCCAAGGACATCCGAATCGTGTCCATATGTCCGAGATACGTCCTACATGTCCGATATAAGTCCCAGGAATGTCCGAATAAGGTGCGATCCTAGGGACATCCGAAATTTAGGTCCAATGAATGTCCGAGGGACGTCCGTAACGGACGTGGGACGTATGGACGTAAAATGGACATGAAAGGACATCCCACGGATGTACGGTGCTACTTGGGAAGTAAATATCATCATAATTATATCATATTTGGTATGATTTTTATTAGAAAAATGCCGCAAATATGATCATCGAAGTCCCATCAAAAAATAATGGAAAAAAGAGCACTTGGAAGTTCTGATTAGGCGGGCTCACCGATATATCTGAACCGCATGGTCTCTCGAGCTTCACTGCCCCTCAAAGAGATACGCCCCGCAGTAGTGGGGACAGATCTGGGACATTTACAGGTCAGACTTTTGGGACGTTTATGGATAAAATATTGTAGTTAGTCGCTCTTCCTTCGCGTGTCACTTATTTATACAAAGAATCGGGATACACTCTAAAAAACAATCATCGTGGCTTTCTCTACGTGTACTCTGACCTGCTGATTAATGAATCCTTTCTTGAAAGAAAGATTGCGGCCTTAATGCAATGGAACCATTATCGTATTTCTTTCCTTTTCAAATGTTTTAAACCTACGTAGTTGCAGCACACTCTCGTGTAACCCGACTAAAAAATTGTTTAAAAAGATCGTATACTCTCTGTGCTTTAGTCTTCTGGCAGAAACTAGACTGATTGTAAGTGTGGTTACTCGCATTGTAACTAGACTGCAAATGTTCATGCACATAAATATGCAAAAAACGTATGCAAACAAGCACGTAAAATATAATCAGAACTAATACAATGAGATATTTATCAGTTATGTTCTAATTAACGATTTATTGTTAGTTGTTGCCGTTTGTCAGTTAATATTGACTTACATGCTGAAAAAGCCCATCGTTATATCTGGTGAAATTTGTTTTGCGAGATTTTTTCACGCCGCCTAAAATTGTGCCATTGGGTAAGAAGATAAATACCTGCAAAAGATGAAGTTGATCGGATAAGGGGAAGATATAAAAGACATATTTAATATATGTATATGTGTATATGCGCATGGTAGAAAACATGCAATATTCAAAATAATATTTGTATATCAAAATATGTATTTCCATAGACATCCGCAGTCCAATTATAACAAAAGAGAACATGAAGTATAGCTAAAAGAATTAGAAATATTGATATAATTAGATTGCATACCACCATGTAATATAAAAATCGTCTGCGCCCCTTCTATGGGAAAGGGGTGTAAATAAAAATTCTATTTATAATAATTTTAACCCTTTGCACTCGGAGCTATTTTACCTCGAAAATCAAACGTTTCTTCTGACCCAGAATATTCCCATTTTCTATGATTTTTTAAAATTTGGTAGATATGAAATTGATATAATATCTCCTACAATACTTAAATGTTTAGTAATTGGTTAGATACCGACGTATCTAATAATGTAAACAATATTTTAAATAATAGTACAGCAATTTTTAGTGGTGCCTCAGAGGCGCCCTCGAGTGCTAAGGGTTAATAAGCTGGTTAACAGTATTCGTTAATTTTCCTGAAGTTCTTCTGTTGTACTTTTCAGCTGTACGTACATAAAATTCGCAGCTAACTAATAGTAAACGTGTTTATGCGAAGTAACATGACTTTTGTGGTGGATGCAAGTGTAAAAATAAATTTTAAAAATGCAGTATTTACAAGGACCCGATAAATCAATTTTAAAGATGACATGAAACGCGTGTAACAGCAATTCCATATGTATCTACTCAGTTGCGAATAGCTCGTTCGTTACATCACCGTGTATAGTCATAACTAAATGCGAAAGAAGTTCAGCCGGGAGGGTTTGGCATTTGTCGGCAGCCAAGGATCCGCAAATTACAAAGTGTAATCGTGATCGGTTTGGTACTGTCACGAGTTTCCAATTCCATTTGGAGTATTATAAATAACCGGTGATCGCGTCCATAGAAGACAGCGTGGAAGGCACCGACGCGACGTCAATTATGCAGGCAAATTGCGATGCGTTGTACAATTTTCTGACGCATTTTAGCCGGGTTCGAATGGTTCAAGTGCATTTTAATTGCCGTGTCGAAAGCGGGAATTACCAATGGCTTCGCCGCAAATTATTAAACAGCTTGCTGCTTCGGCATAATACCAAATCGTTAAGATTCCTCGGGGTATTTGTTGAATTCTCTGGATTCTGAAAGATTCAGATATGAAAAAACGGCTAATCAAGAGGAACGTACAACGTGCTCGTGAAAGACGCCCGTCAAGTTTAACCTGGCCGCTATAATAAGCAAAATTCGCGTAACTGCACTCGAAAATTAAGAATTTGGGGGCAAAAGGTTCGACATTTAAACGAGCTATATAAATATTGAGGATTATGAGTATTTTTTTATACTATACACATTTATGTGTATATATTTACATAAACGTATACGATAATTATGAGGTCATACAAAATATTAATTTTATAATATTAGCACAGGGTAAATGTACATATAGAGAATATGTATAATATACAGAGTGAATCACGAATCGTGATCAGTAGCGATTACTCTGTTATTAGCTGTCCGATCGAAAACTCTTTTATCAAATATACATTTGTTTCAAAAGAATTTCCACGTGATTATAGCAATTTTTTTGTAAAAAGAAATTTAAGAAAGCAATCTTTTAAATGTTCTGATACGTTTTCGAATTCACCTTGAGATCCTCTAACAAATAAGCGTGGAAAAATTATGGGTGTATTTGTAAAAAATTGAAAGTGACCTTGAAAAATCATAAGAAAGAGAGTCGACGAAAAATTTGCTATAATCAGATGGAAGCTCTCTTGAAGCCATGCTATACCAGATAGAAACATTTTTTCGATCGGATTGCTAATAACAGAATAATCTCTACTGACCACGATTCGTGATTTACCCTGTATAAAATCGGCTTTACTTTCAAGAAAATCGAGTTGGAAATTCGGCGAATACGCGAGATATTGAATAGGAACTGTGTATCAGATCAGGGGAATTTATTTGAATTCAGGGGAACGTCGAGTCGTGGGAGAATGGCGTCGTCGAAAGGGAAGGGTAGAATGAGAGTCGACCAATGCTAACGCCACATTCAGCGGGAACCGAATCGGAATTCGTCCCCAGTAGCTGTGCTTTAATTGGTCCGTGCTTTCTGTTAATAACTTTTTAATAAAATTGTGGAGGACATTTCCGTAAAGGATTATTTACTTCAAATGATCTCAGTAATCACTCCTTTCAAGGAAGTACAAAATTTTTTAAATACAAGTACTGTGCTCGAAATTTTTATAAAGCCACCTGATTTTTTGGTGAAATCTTACAAGTAATAAAAAACACCATTTACATGATTATATTCATGTATATGTAATAATATATGTAATAATAATAATTATATATATATATATCTATGTAATAATAATAATTATATATATATATATATTATTTATTTACAGAAAAACGTAAAGTTATGTAGTTTAACAAAAAATAAACTGTGACATTTCCATAAAGCCACATGTCTTTTAAGTACATAATATTAAGATTAACAAAAATTTCTTCTATATTTATAAATTAATACTTAGTCTAATTGCCATTTCTTCGAATAACGTCGAAAATTCGATTAGACATCGATAAATTCAAAGTACGAAAAGTTTCTGCTTCGATGGATGTCCACGCTTGGTTCACCGCATTTCATATCTCAGAAACAGAGTTGTACTGTTTACAATTGCCGTATACTTTTCTTGCAAGTATTTCCCAAAGGTTCTGAATTCGACATAAATCTGGCGAACAAGCTGACCATGTCAAAATCCTCATATTTTTGTCGTTTCACCACTCCTTTGTTTGCCTTGATGCATGGACTGAGGCGTTATCATACTGAACAATAAGTTGTCTGTATCAATTTCTTCTGTAAATGATATCAAGACCATCTCTAACAGCGCCGTATATTTCGTCGAATTCATTTTATGATTAATTCAACAGATTGGTGTTGTTTTATTGACTCTGAATGCGGCTCAAGTCATTAATGAGCCACCACCGAAGTCACGACACATTGCAATGTTACTTTCTTTTCTTAAATCCTGCCAGCAGTGTTTGTAACTTACAAATACGTGGTAGTTTTGTAAGTTACTCTCTCTCTTACAAATACTACTGGCATGATCCGATCGAAGCAGAAACTTTTCGTACTTTGAATTCATCGATGTCTAATCGAGTTTTCGACGTTATTCGAAGAAATGGCATTATACTAAGTATTAATTTATAAATATAGAAGAAATTTTCGTTAATTTTGATGTTATCTACTAAAAAGACATGTGGCTTTATGGAAATTTCACAATTTATTATTTGTTAAACTACATAACTTTACATTTTTCTGTAAATAAATAATAAATAAAATATGAATAAAATAATAAATAAATAATAAAAATAATAAATAAAATATAAAATATAAATAAAATAATAAAATAATAAATAAATAATAAAAATAATAAATAAAATATAAAATAAAAAATAAATAAGTGTAATCATGTATATGATGTTTTTTTATTAATCACAATTCTCATTACTACGACATAATTATAAGATTTCACCAAAAAATCTTTATAGAAATTTCGAGCGCTGTATAAACACTGTTTGAGCATATTTAATGTGTTTCTAGTCTTTATTATAAATTCGAGTAAATTTAGTTAGTGTGACAAAAATATATTGTTGTGCAGATTTTTGCAACCGACAGTACAGTGTCTATACACATCTGAATATGGCCACGAATATATGTAGTATAGAAACCAGAGTATTTTTTTGATCCATTGCTGTACCGCCACAATTGTTCCTCGTTATACACGCGCCTCGAACAGTATCTTCTATTTTTAACCGGCGTTAATGAATATTTTTATAAAAACTCGGGGATTATTGTTTCCCACAGGGGATCACTGCTGCGTATTCATCGTGCACAGAGACTGTCACGCAAAGAACATAGCTTGTTTCACTGGAAAAACTTTTATTTTTAGAAATTTTGTTAATGCAAAAGCCTGCGTGCACCGTTAGACGTAGAGTGGGCAGTTCAGTTCAAGGACGAGAAAATGAAGATAAGGGTAAAGATATTTGTTCAGCTGTTGTGCCAGCCGTGTGCTATCCAATCGACGTTTTTACCGGAAAATCCACATTCTACGCATTTTCCTGCTTGAAAATCGCGAGTTTACGTCCCATCGTTCTCTCGGAAAAGGTAACGTGGATGTTGTCCCTAAATTTTTAGCAAGGGTGTTTTATTGTAACAAAGAAAAATGTTTCGAATACACCCGTAAAAATTTTAAACAGTTTCCAAAAACTTGTCTGCAGTAACGAATTCATGCATTCAAACATGAAAATACATTATTAGAGATACTGTACCGATTACTACGGTACTTTATTTTAATATTATTCCTAATTTATTATGAAATAATGATATGTCTAAGTATTTTATGGAAGAAAGATGTGTAGTTGCAATTCACACAGCAGTATTAGGGATGTTCCTAGTGATTCTTGTGCCGCAGTAATGGGCTTCTCTTTCACTTATGTTGTAAATCATGTTCGTTTTATATAGCATGCGTTAGTATGACAGTTTACAAATAATAATAATATATCGTAATATAAAATGAAATTAACATAAACGGTAGACGCTAAATCCTAATCTTACATTTTTTGAGGAAGTTAAGAATAAATTAGCGCTGTAATGCCTCGTAATACTATAGGAAGGATTGTGTTTCCACCTGAGGAGTAATTCGAACAAATGTCCTCGTTCTGAATAATATTTTTAACATTGTCAGATAATATGATTAAGGTCTCGAGCTTCTGCTTAATTTTTTAATTAAAGACGAGAAAAGAAAATATAACAATGATGCGATATTATATCAATGATATGGTAGGAACTTACATAATGATGCAACAATTCCCTATGCAATTTAAAGAATATACAGTCATGTGAACAACAGTCCTTTGGTGATCAAGATAGAAGAAAAATGTTTTTCCAAATCCTGGGATTATAAAAACATGTGAGAACGATTGACAATTTTGTTTGCTTCGCCAACGAGAATACACTCTCATTGAATTCTACAAATTTACTCAGGTTAAGAATCTTTATTTTCACGTAGTTTAATCTCATTGGGACAAAATAGCTCAGATTTTGCCCTATTGCACGTTGGAAAACATTCGAATTTATACCATTTTACTACGTTTCTATTAGCTCGTATTCTTGTCTCCTTTAAATGCAATTAAATAACTGTCTGACACAGAATGCACTAGCTTTTGTTTACCGTTGCCGCGTTCGCGAACTAATAATAAGCCTACGCGTTCGACTTTGTCGAAAGACGGTGATGCCCGCGATTTGTAATCTGTTTCGACGCGGCCGAAGTTATTTCAGTCTTTCGAATATTTCCAGCCGACATTCTCGGGATTCATGGAACGTGTCCCGCTCGCAGTTGTCGTTAATCATTGTTTGCATTCTAGTGAAATGCTCCTTCGCGCTGTTTTTCATCTCTAAGCCTGGAAGGTATCCAGGAGAACGCGGATATGCTTCAAGTTAATTCGTATTTACTGTCACGGAGCAGTGTAGTATTTTTATTACGCTACGCGTCCCGCGTTCGCTACGGGGTCCCGTTCCCAGTCGATTCTTGGATTCGTATTCAGTCGCGCGATCCT
This sequence comes from Lasioglossum vierecki, assembly GCA_028455595.1. Taxonomy (NCBI): domain Eukaryota; kingdom Metazoa; phylum Arthropoda; class Insecta; order Hymenoptera; family Halictidae; genus Lasioglossum; species Lasioglossum vierecki. The sequence continues at coordinate 2,243,334 of CM052340.1, read as the reverse complement.
ATCTTAATTACTCCGTTTCATTTCGCTTCATTTTCGCCGAACGTTTTTGCAGGGTCGCGCGCGAATCCACGAGGCGGGGAGGCGTGCTCGCGAATCGCGTCGATTCGTGTCTCGCCCCGCGGTGCCTTGTCGTTTCGCGCCTTAACAGGCTGTAATTTTCTCTTAATTACACAAATTACAATATCAGCCGGTCTCCTCGGACTCTCTTTTTACATGTAATCAGAGGTGATTTATTGGGTCGCTTCTCACCGAGGAATAACGGCCTCCGCGCACCGTGTTCTCGATTCTCCGGTCTCTCGTGTATCGTTCTGTCGCCTGTGCTTGCATTCCGAAGGTCTCTCTCGCTCTCGCATTTATCGCGAATTATTCAGAACTGAATTTACGATTTCACTCTTCGTTGTTTCTTTCAATCGCATTTTATTCATGCTTCCGGTATTAATTACTAGACTGCGGATCTTTATACGAAATGCAAGTTTTTTGTTGTTGTTGCATTGATTAAAAGGAAGACTAACTGCATAGAACTACACTTCTGATATTTTCTGCATCTTGTGTCTCGTCCGTTCGTTGCTGTCATGAATGCATAAAATCCGCAGTCTATTAATCACAGATTTCACGATTCTCAGTGAAAGGAAGCTCATCTCAGAGTCGCCCGATGAGGGAAGGGAGCATGAATCGAGGGAAACAAGTTACCCTCTCTCTCTCTCTCTGACAGTACCGGATTAGCCACGTGATTAGTGGGGGAATTAAGTAGCGTCGCTTCCCATAATTAGTAAGTTCAGACAACAGAACAGTGAGTAAAAATAGAAAATTCTGAAGATATATTATTTTCAACCTATTAGAATGATTATATCAAATTGTGTTTTTAAAGGTGATTTTGTTTCTCGATCGGAATGTGAATACGAATTTATGATTTCGGCGCAAGGTTCGATCAATTTTACACAAAGCAGCAAATGTGCAATTATTTATAAATGTATCTTGACGTTTCGATCCCTATGTGGATCATTTTCATAAAGAACACGTATTGCGTCTAAAAATAATGTAAAATAATTATAATATGGCAAATTTTAAAACACAGCCAGGTCGATCCAAAGAATCAACGAAATTAATGTACTTACTTGCTGCATAACAAAATGAAAAAACATATAAATGAATACTAGGAACCTGTTTGTGTAAAATTGATCGAACCTTGCGCCGAAATAATAAATTCGTGAGTTTTTAAAGATGTGAAATCTTTTGCACAATTATTTCCAATAATACAAGTACATATACATTGAGTACGTGAGTACAGAAGTACAGGCACATATAAATTGGCGTATTGTCTTATAGTAATATTTTTGAAAATAATATCCATGATGAAATCCGCAATGAAATAAATCTTACAAATGCATATATGTATAATTTTCTAAGCATCGTAATTTTTTGAAACATTCGCGAATGCCATTAAAATTAATATCCACTGATGAGACTGAGAAAGCAAAATGTATCCCGCTCTGCATTTCAGACACGAACGCGTAAACGTCACGGAACTGCAAATTAATGTCGTAATTGCATTTTCAGTGCCAGATCGGTGACAGGTGCTTTCTCGAAGTTGCCCAGAAACCTAATTAAGAAAATCGATCGACTTTCGCAATTATTGCACCGAATTATTCTTACCATATCTGTCTACTATATTAACCATTATTTTAACAAGTTGCAATTATTGATCAACTATTTTTACGTGTTTCGAGTACACCGTACTCGTTCTGTTATTTGTCATTTTTATTAGAATACTGGTTAAGCATACTATTTCTGTCGCAACAACAAAATCGTGATTTGTATGCACATGCAGCCCAGGTCGAAATTTACAGCGTTAGTTGGAAGTTCCGATATCCGTATCAATACTAATTAGGTACAACGAACGGTTGTGTACTGCAATAATAGATCCCGAGCAGAGATATTCTAGAAGACTGTAATTAGTACATCCACGGACGCATATGGAAACTCCTATTTTCATATTGTGTATCACGGAACGCCGGATCGAGGAGAATGTTGTTCTATTCATTAAGAAGTTGAGCAGATTCCAAATGAAACCAAAACTTTAATCATCCGCCCCAGTGCTTTCGCTTCTGCAGGTTTTCCATATAATTAATTTCACAATCAAATGCCTATCATTATTCAAGAATAATATTTGAAGGCGCGATCCGTCGGGCCAATCAACCGTCCCCCGTGCAAATATTTAAGGAGATGAAATAACGATTCTTCGGACAACATTCTACCATTATGAAAGAGTTTAAAGAAATCCGATTTTCTTCGAAATGTATTTCTTCCTGCAAAGATCCTATTGGCTCGAGAATAAAATAACGACATCGTTAAATCGCTATTGAATTTTTTAGTCTGCAGTCTCGGGGAATTGTAGTTCGCGCATTCGTCGAGGGAATGTTTTTAATACTCGCAAGAGAAGTTGCCGGACCCGGGAATACAAATAATTTTGAAACTTCGCACGCAAGTATTAAAGGGGTGAAATCAGTCTTTGAAAAAATTTGAAAATGTCCTAAAAATAAAAAATGATATTTACCCATTTTTATAACAAACACAATAATAATAATAATAATAATCGGAACAACTTACCTCTCGGGTAACTTTTAGCCCCGGTTTTACCGTCCTTCTATTCGGACAATTTATGCATTTTCGTCACCGAAATAACGTTTGATATCTTAGCGTGGATATTTCGAAGACATTCGAATTACGTCCGCATAACATTCCATCGATAACGATACGCCGATCGGTGATTATCCGGTGATATTAAAGATGTCGAGCGGAGAGGTAAAATCCGGTCGGAGGACAATCGTTGAGACGTCGATAAATTTCCTCGACGACTTCGTTAGTCGCGAAATTGTTTCTGGGCAACGTAATTCCTCGAAAGCCACGTCTGAGCACGCCTGGTCTGGAAGAATAACGGGTTGACGACGTTCCGGATTCTGGTGTTCGCCAAAGCGATATCAATTGAACGTCGAACGTCTCGCAGATGCAGCTGTCAGATAGACGTCTATCTAATTGGCACCCAGCCATTCCGCGGATGGGGGCCCGTCACGGTATTTTCGAAGTGGGTTTACGCCTAAGTTTAGTTTACTGACGCGTCGGTCTAAAAAGTGACTTCACGTGGTCGCGTTTTATTCGATCCGCCAGTATGGTAATTAAGCTATTCCGAGTGATTCACGCAACTGGAACAAGTCATATCTCTTTCCCGATTGGAAATGGGGCAAGATGTTGCGGAATGAAGATTAATCGTTCAGAGGAAACCGCGCTTTCGGAGTTATGCGGCTTTCATCAGTTCCTAGTACGTTTTTCGGAATTGCTCACGTTGAAATTGCATCATCATTTTTAACCGACTTCGAAAAGGAAGGAGGTTACTCAATTCGACCTGTATGTGTCCTTTTTTCTATGTATGTTCAYCGATTACGCCGAGATGGATGGACCAATCGGTTCGAAACCTTTTGCATCTTGTAGAGTATGTCCCCGGGGTGGTCCCATTATAATATTTTTTTCAGTTTTTTCATTCAAAACGACTTTTATTGCAAAGTCGGTTAATAATAAATGAAGCATTACGTTTTTTTGCAATAAAAGTCGTTTTGAATGAAAAAACTGAAAAAAATGTATAACAGGACCACCCCGGGGACATATTCTACAAGATGCAAAAGGTTTCGTACCGATTGGTCCATCCATCTCGGCGTAATCGGTGAACATACATAGAAAAAAAGCGGAAAAAATGCACATACAAGTCGAATTGAGTAACCTCCTCCTTTTTCGAAGTCGGTTAAAAAACGTAATGCTTCATTTATTATTAACCGACTGCTTCGGCGTTTGTTCAGCAAAGAATGTACCGATCGCGATGAAATCTTTCACATTTATTTATACTGCCGCGATGAAATCTTTCACATTTATACTGCCGCGATGCTCTCACTTTCAAAAATTTATAGAATTTGTTACTGTTAATAATTATTGTCATAGTAAAAAAAAATATTAGTTGGTGTTTCTCTGCGAAAAATGTACCGATCGCGATGAAATTTAGTAGATGATGCCGCGATGCTCCCAAGAGAAAAATTTATAGAATTTGTTATTGTTAATAACTATTGCTATAGTAAACAAAAGAACATATTAGTTGGTGTTTCTCTGGAAAGATTGTACCGTTCGCGATGAAATTTAGTAGGAGATAATGCCGCGATGCTCTCACTTGTACAACATTAATAGAATTTGTTACTGTTAATAATTATTGTCATAGCAAAAAAAAATATTAGTTGGTGTTTCTCTGCAAAAAATGTACCGATCGCGATGAAATTTAGTAGGAGATGCCGCGATGCTCCCAAGAGAAAAATTTATAGAATTTGTTATTGTTAATAACTATTGCTATAGTAAACAAAAGAACATATTAGTTGGTGTTTCTCTGGAAAGATTGTACCGATCGCGATTGAATTTAGTTGAAGATACTGCCGCGATGCTCCCACGTGCAAAAATTTATATAATTTGTTATTATTGTTAATAAAAATTGTTATTCCAAAAAAATAATAGTAGGTCTTTCTCTGCGAAGAATCTTTCAGAGTTAGTAGGAGATGTATCCGCGAAGATCACCCTGGAGATGGTATAAACGATCTATGGTTTACCATCTAAATTCGGTGAATATATTTTTGATAATGATTATTAGCAATAATGAGTATATGCTTCTCTATGTAAATTATTAAACTGGCAACTAAGTTTGCAACCTCCACATTTTCTCAAACAAATTCATTTATACAGTCGCGGACAAAAGTGTCCGAACGATATCAATTTTCATATTTCATGCAATTCAACGTATTTGTTGAGAGCGTTTCGCGAAATGATCAATCTCACAAGCCTGATGGAGAAAAAGGGAATTTGAAATAACCATTTGTCTTGTGCGTTAGGTGAACAGATACTTTTATTTTGACGGTGTGAACTAGACTTATTCGACAGAGGATAATACATAGAGAGCAAAAAAAACATACATTAGATAGAAACATGTATACATTTAACTAGAGCGAGTTCAAGAGATGAGTACACAAAACAATTACAAGATTAGCGCGAAATACAAATTGCAACCGATTACGCTTTACGCTAACAGTATTTCATTGGAAGTTTTAAAAAAATCTAATTACGTACACCGACAAAAACTTCAATAGTCTGTAAGATTTCACCGAAAAGTTATTTATATCTGGGTCGAACAGATTCGAAACTTTTACGAATATCGTACCGGAACCTACTACGTATGCAGTTCTGATTTACAAGATTCGAGTACTACTTGTAAAAGATTCGATCCCTTTCAACAGTGAAGTAGTTATAAGCATCTTTTAAAAACTTGTAAGTACTTATTCTGAGGTTCAATATCATTTTGTATAAGATGAATACTTTTCAAATATAATCATTGAAACATTATTGCTTTTAAGTAGTAATTGAAATCCATAATATGAAACTTGGTTATTAAAATTGAGTGTTGGGCTTGGTTATTGATATTCGTGAGTGCATATTGAACTTGATCCTATCCCTATTTAGTAGTATTTCACTTAAATGGGAATTCTTTTTTACCACTGCATCTATTCTAACACGAATTTGATCATCACGTTTACCAGGAACAGTTCTTAAATGTTCAATGCAGTCCATAAATATTTTCTTTGAATTTGGTAAGGGTAAACCCACAGTTCCCAGTCTCTTCATTACATATTTGTTTCAAATAGAGCCCGACAAAAGTTTCCGAACGATTTATTAATATTTTTTTCGTGTTTCTTAATATTTCTTAGCGAATATCAGGAGCTTTTTCTTAGATTACCAGAAATCTTCTTTATCGATTATTTCATTCATAGTGAAGGTAGATTTAGCTGAACAATTTTTAGAAAACACTTCAAACGTTTGAAAAATGGCTTGTAAATGCATTGCCAAGAAAATTGAGTCTTCAGTAGTGAACCTTCGTGACGACCCCAAGCATTCAGCCAAAATAGTTAAAGCGTGGCTGCAGCATAAAAAATTAATGTTTTGGATTGGCCTGTACAATCACCTGATCTCAACACCATAGAAAATCTATGGAGCGAGGTAGAACGATTGATGAAGGGCAGAACATTTTTAAAGTCTAACAATTTATTTTTACAAGTGAGCCGAAATTTCTAAGAAGATGCCAAGCAGTTCTTAACAATAAAGAACAAACAACTAAATAGTAATTGTAAATCGTTTTGAAACTTGTCGTTATACATTTTATCTAAAAATGTAAATATTAAATATAAGAAATCTTATATTTAAATTTTACAAATTATTGAAGTTTCGTTTTACATTATTATATTAGATTGATTTAAAACTTCAAATGAAATTATTAGGCTGGCAACCAAGTTTGCGACTTTCACATTTTCTCAAACAAATTCATTTACATCTATATATTTTTAAGCGCGAGTATTTTATATCAAATTAATCGCAGAATTCAGAGCTTTCCAGTGATATACAGTTTGAAAGGAATGGCGCACTGAATGAGATTATAATGATACAAAAAAGAATTATGGAACAGAAGGTCGTGCATTTAGTTGCATACACAGTGCATTTTGAATTCTCGAAAAATTGTCGATATTTAACCCTCTATTGCATTCCGTTCCCAATTTGAGACTTAAATTTCAAATGTTCTATATTCTATAGTAAATTGAGTTGACAATACTGAAGACTGTGAGCATGTTGGTTCCAAGCGGAAACATTGCGCTTATAAATAAAACCGCATATGTATAAAGTTCCCATACGAGAAAAGTCATAAAATGTAATAAGTAACATTCTCTAATAAAATTATATTATTTATTTCATGACCACGCTCATTTTTAAATAGACTAATAGCCATATCTCGTTATAAAAATTCATGCAGTAGACGGTTAAGTTGTGATCGTTTTGCTAAAACAAATATAAGCCCGAACTCGTGTAGAAGGCAGGAATTTTGAAGACCCACTTTTCCTAAAAATATGCTGCGAGTTCAAACAACTCCAGAAACGTTAGAAAAATTTTCTCGTGAATAAAACTGCCATAGACTTTGTTTTATGGAACCAAAATGAGGAATAAGTTCAGTCATGTAGAGTCCTCGTGTCCTATTGTACGAAGAATTATGTTCCGCAGACTAGAATGAAGAATTCAGATAATACAGGCTCGGATAATAAGGTTCTACTAAATCGTGAAATAAGTAACTAAATATGACTAAAATTGTCCCGTGGGTGTACTCATTTTAATCAGAAAAATGTCACGGATATGTTGATGAAGGGTTAATGAAAAAATAATTGAGAACAAAAATGTTAAGCATGTGAACGATCCATTCAATCGTTACTGAAACACTGTATTTCTGGTCGTTTTCGAATTTGCATTTCGGGCATCAAACTTTGGAGAACGATTTCGCGTTTCGCCGAGTTCGTCGCAATCAAACCTCGTGCAAAACACGGAAATCAGAATTCGACAATTTACGAACTTCGTAAGACCTTGATTACGGTGATATAATGTGTGACTCAATTTGACAGAAATAATCTCTCCGGCGCAGTTTGAACGGAGTTTGAAACTACGGTACAACGTTCAATGAAATTTAACGATTGGCTGTTTTACTGGAGCTCGTATAGCCATTGAGCCGGAGCTCCAAGGAGAAAGCCGTCTTATTATTTTCGATGCTTCGCAGGAAAGCATTGCGATTTAACGAGCTCGTCGTCGAGGATCGCCAGGGTAATTAACCAAGAACTATTCAAATGATCAAGTTCCACGGAGCATTTCCGAATCTGTCGTTTAATCTTCCAGGACCTGCGCCGGCCTGACCCGGCCGCGCGCTCGATAATTCAACCAGACGTAAGTTGAATAATCGAAAGCGGATTTAAAAATTCTCGATTTTCTAGAAGCTCGCTTTTACGTTCGATCCCGATACGACACGGTGTGCTTTGTCGCGCACCGACATAGCGCCCAGTCAAAGAACGCCATCGAAACTGGATTAACGCAATTTCGTGACTTGCGCCGGGAGCCAATTCATTTCGTTCCGCCATTGTCGAGAAGCATGAAAACGTCGAACGATTATAAAAAAAATTATTTCCCTCTGAAACTCTATCCACCGGATCGCGAAACAAATTTTTGTTCCTATTCCGAGATGAACGAAAGTGTTCTGTGACGTTTCAACATGTTTCCATTCGTATGACAAATATTCATCACGCTGAGGTGAGACAATTTATTTTCGTGAAATTCGGAAGAAATTTTTCATATTCAAATCTTTACACAGAAATTTTGCTAACGCATTTGCGAAAAATTCTCGATTTTCTTTGGACTTTTTTTATGGGTTTTATTTCAAGCACGAACTATGGAATATTTTTTAAAAATTTTATAAAATTAGCTAATATTGTGTTCATTAAATATAATCCCAACAAAAACATCCTGTAAACAGGAGCCAAGTTCTCTATGGCCGTAAAAAGTTGTGAGATCAAACAAAAAACGTTTGTAAAAATTAGTTTAAAAGAACGCTATTTAATTTTTAAAGAGTTACATGGAGGGCCAAATTATTCATACTTGGCCGCTACCAAACATCTTTCATGGCCATTGGTTTAGAAAGTAACGTTTAAATAGCGTTCTTTTAAACTAATTTTTATAAACGCTTTTTTTAGTATTGTAAGAGGTATTTGTGACCTAACGAACTTGGCCGTATTTTGTTTGATCCCACAACTTTTTACGGCCATAGAGAACTTGGCTCCTGTTTACGGGATGTTTTTGTTGGGATTTCATCTATTTTTGTTTAAATATTCAAAAGACTACATACGTCATGTGGTTCGGATACGGCCTTCTGAAAATTTCGTTATTTTCGCGGTAGGAAGCACCGTTCCCGAGATACAGCCATTTTTTAAGACTAGCTCGGCTGACCATCCCCACCACTTAGGTTACGCTTTTTTTAAGGTGTAAAATTTCAAAGTTCATTATTTTAAACTTTGGTTTTACAAGTTATAATTTATACAAGAGTCCATGGTTAAATTCAATTTAAAAAGGAAAAAATTTTTTAAAAATAAAAAAAAAGTAAAATTTCAAACTTTGATAATTATTCCTTTGGTTGTGTGTTATGGTGGACCTATGTTCCAAATTTCAAGCTCCTAGGTCAATGGGAAGTACCCAAAAGGTTTTGATGATCTGTCAGTCAGTCAGTTAGTCAGTCAGTCAGTGACAAATTTAGCGATTTTTGTGGTCCTATATCTCGGAACCTACTAATATTGGAAGATTAATTAATTAATAAGTTCAGCCAAAGTAATTGCAAATACAATTACAATTACTGTGATTCGAAAAGTAATTGCAATTACCAATTACAATTACATGTAATTGTACTTTTATTTCTGCAATTACAAATTACATTAATTGGTAAGTAATTGTACTTTTATTTCTGCAATTACAAATTACAGTAATTGGTAAGTAATTGTAATTGTAATTACTTTTTGCCCCACACTGACTACCGTGCACCTGGATATCAGAAAAAAGTAGGGTTGGGAGACGAAACATAAGAATTTAGTTGGACACAAAAAAGCTAACTGTTTATTTCGATTTTTTAAAGCGGTGGTATGAAAACTATAAAAGTAGAAATTATTTCTATGTCAGAAGCATAAATATTTCATTTAAGTTAGAACGCTAGACTGTGCCTACGTCCGCAGGTGGTTTTCAGGAACAGAAACGTTCACGGACAAAAGAGCTATTCAAATGTCAGGTCACGTAGTAAAAACAAGGGAAAAGAATACCGAACGATTACATTAAGAAGTAACGAAACGGTCGGCATATAGAACGCCGCACGTTTTGGATATTTCTTGATTCCTGAACGAAACTTGGGTTGCTGTACGAGAAGGATATTATGTCGTCCGATTTGAAACACTACTCGCCAAAAATAACGGCGCAGTTCTCACCTCTTTTCGAATTCACCGGCAAGTTGTAACAAGGATTTCAATTTGTAAAGTTATAATAATACCGCGAGCCGCCGCCTCAACTTAAACGCTATAACAATACCGCAGTTAAGAAACTTCCCAAGCAGCGCTCAGTAAAAGGAACCGTCAGCAAACGAACTTCCCTGCGGAGTTAAGCAATCGATTAAACGGTAATCCTATTCCTTGCTTTCGGTCTTTCGAAAATAATTAATGATTTTAAATCATTAAATTTTGCAATTTGTTAAGTTCACAGTTAATTGTACAGTCATATGTACATTTAAGCTTTTTTAACACTCTGTTCTAATAGGAGTGAAACAAATTTTCAATATTTTCACGAACGTTTGATTGTTTTCCATTTTCAATAAAAAATGAATTTAATATTATCGTCTTCGTTTCGGTTTTATAAAAGTAGTCATTGTGGGATTAAAAAAATTTTAATTTTACGATCCATTCATTTTACAGTTAATTTACAGTCCTGTTTGCATTCAAATTTCTCTTTATCTGTTCTTACATCTTTTAATGTTTCTTACTGTAGCATTTTCAATAGAAAATGAATTCAAGATTATCGTCGTACGTTTTATAGAAAACAGCGATTTAAATATCGATAACATGTCGAAAACCGAAAATTTACCGTGTACCCGCCAGAATAAATAAATTTAGATTCCCACGAGTTAATTTGAAATGGAAGTTTTAATTAAAATTTGTCTGGCGTATCATGTAACGAAATTTCATTTGCGTCGCGTGCCATTCAAGCGCAAATTATTTTATGTTCTTTTTACCAACCTCTTTGCGAACTTATCAATACAGCGAAAATCAGGTCAGGCAATGTTTAAATTAATTATAGAAACTTAAGCAAATTTTTCTCCTAGACGATGTAGTTCTTTCCAATTTCCATTCACTCTTTACCGGCTGCAACGATGAAGATAATTACGAACCTTTTTGAAATTAAATAACACCGGCCACACGCATTACCTTCGTTCTTCCGGATCTCTGACGTAATAGTATTTTTTCTACAGTTCTGTAATTAAACGTCAAAGGTTCTGTTTTTTTCGTTCGGGCTGATTCAATGCAACGATGAAGGTACGAGTTTCAAAGTAATTTTCTTTGAACTTAATGTCTACGGAACCGCGAGAACGGGGTGTGGAGAATGTTACAATTATGGATTCTAATCCTTATTATCATGTACACGGTGTTCGCATTAATTCTAGGCAGTCTTTTTCTTGCGAGTAGTAAACATTAGAAAAAATTAAAGAGGAAAAAGTTACGCTATTTTTTGGAATTGATGTAATGGTGTCTAATTTTTTATCTTCTTCTTTTTTAGAAATATTGGTGACCCTCAATTTTTTAAATGGAATGCTTATGTATTCTTTTATATGAACGCGTGTGCCAAAACGAAGTCATTCGTATACGAAACAATGATTTTCAAGGTCGTACAAGGTGATTAGGTTTACGGTACCCGCCAAGATGATGGGTTCCAGTATTTTAAATTTACGATTATTAAGAGTTATTTAACAAAGTCATTTCCTGGGTCACATATTGCGTAAAAAATTTGGGTAGACACAGTCTTTTTATTTTTATGAAGCAATGTAGAATAGTCGCTTTTAATGTTCTGTAAACCAGAGTTGAGCAAAAAAATTTATTTAAATATACATTTCGTATAAAGTGGGTTTTAAACTCATTTTATTCGAGATTTTTATTCCAATAAAACCTTTAACCTAGTAATGGTTCAGTTCACTCTACAATTACAGTTACCTACTAATTGAAATAATTTATGATAATAAGTTGCTTTTATATTCATGTTATTTTTATGAATCAAAATGAAATAGTCATTTTTAATGCTCCGTAATCCTGGTATTAATATATTTTACGCTTAATCCAGTAATGTTTCATCTCACTGTACAATTTTAGTTACCTACTAAGTGGGTAATTTTTTAAAATAACATAACTAATTTCATCGTGGATTCTTAAAATTATATAAAATTTTACAGACGCGATTCTAATTAATCTTGAAAATGATCTAAACAAAGATCGAAGCGACGAGTATTTAACTTGGTAATTTGCAAAATTGCTATATACAATATAGAATAACAAATGATCGAACCATTGCGCCGAAAACATTAACCATTCTATGTATATTAGTTACCTACTAATTGAAATTTAATACTTTATGACATGATTAGCTAGTGCGTATAGAGCTGTGAGCACTGTCATAACCCTGTTCTTCGAAGTGGATGACATAGGCGAATAAGTCATGCTGACGTTGATGGCAGTGTATGAACAAGGAAACTGAGATAACTGGGGGTTCCATGGTAATCACCGACAACATTTCACTGACTTCAGATCTGACCGGCAATGATTTTAGTCGTCAGTGAAATTTTGACGGTGAAAACCATGGCGGGGAAATTTGTGTCGATTTTAGGTTCGTTGTCGGTGAAAATCGTTATCGGTGAAAATCGTTATCGATTAAAGGCGTTGTCGCCCAAAGAAATCGTCGGTAAAATCTGGAATCAGTGAAATGTTAACTATAAAAACCGTATCGGGAAAATTTGTGTCGATTTTAGATTCGTTGTCGGCCAAAGTAGTCGTCGGTCAAATCTGGAGTCAGTGAAATGTTAACAATGAAAACCGTATCGGGGAAAGTGTCGATTTTAGATTCGTTTTCGGTCAAAATCGTTGTCGGTTAAAGGCGTTGTCGGTTAAAGGCGTTGTCGGCCAAAGTAGTCGTCGGTTAAATCTGGCGTCAGTGAAATGTCGACGATGAAAACCGTGTCGGGGAAATTTGTGCCGATTTTAGATTCGTTGTCGGCCAAAGTAGTCGTCGGTCAAATCTGGAGTCAGTGAAATGTTAACAATGAAAACCGTATCGGGGAAATTTGTGTCGATTTTAGATTCGTTTTCGGTCAAAATCGTTGTCGGTTAAAGGCGTTGTCGGCCAAAGTAGTCGTCGGTCAAATCTGACGTCAGTAAAATGTCGACGATGAAAACTGTGTCGGGGAAATTTTTGCTGATTTTAGATTCGTTGTCGGTCAAAGGCGTTGTCGGCCAAAATAGTCGTCGGTCAAATCTGGTGTCGATAATTTGCACGGGACCTGATAACTGAACATGCTTGGCTGCGTTGCTTACAATTTCATGAAAAAGTTATTTCGGCTGAAGCTATGTACATTGAATATTATTTTCCACGAGATTCCGAGAGCAATTTTTGAAAGAAAATCATTTTCCCTTGTCCAAGGAAACAATTCGTTGCACCGCAGAGCATTGCGACGATGACGAACGCCATGAAGCATTTATGATCCAGTTACGTCCGTGTGTTTCGGAGAAATACGACCGCACGTTACGTCGTAAATAAATTCATGGATGCTTTCCTGGATGACTCACGCGCCGCGCGAGAGGAATAAGATACAAGTTTTCTCCAGGTGGCTGACAGCCAGCCTCGATTATTCAGATATTGCATTACACCTTGGATATTGCACCGTCGGCTCTTTTGACTCTCACGGAACTCTTTTTTTTCTTCTTCTGTTTCGTTGAACGAGTTTGGCCTGGAGATCAGGCCACGGCCCCGGCGAATTCAGGGCGGAGGTGCGAACCGCGCGCTCTCGCGATTTCACCCGCGATTTTGCTGAAATTTTTATCGGCGCGGCGAGATTTCTACGTTATTCCGCCTGGATCGCAGATAAGCGAGGTGTCTTTCAGCCTTGACCGTACGACCGACATGGTACGCCGCCGCGCGATCCCTGTTCCATGCTTATTTTCCAAGACTTTTTCAAAGTATGTTTTTCCTGTGTTACTTTCAGCGGAAACCTGGTTTGGAACGCTAAAAAGAACGGTGATTTTCGCGATCTCCCGTTTTAAGAGGCCATCGCGCGGTTGTTCCTTTTGAAAGTTTCCAGAGAATTTCTCTCATATTCGAGGAATGTGTACTCGTGGGAAAATTTTTCCGAACCGGAATGTCAAGACATCATTTCTTGGTCTCTTGCTACGTTAAAATGACGTTAACACTCGCAAGGTAAGGTCTAATCTTCTATATAAATAAAAATCAAATGCTGTTGGTAAAAGCATCACTTTGTGCCATCTAAATACTGTGGTGCCCAAGGTGGTTCGGAACCTACCTATAATTCTAAACTGTAGGTCCCGTCGCGAAATAATTCTCACGTAAGGACTTAAAAAAAGCGACGTTAAATAATAACAAAAAAAAACGCATCACTTGAGAACGGCTGGATCGATTCGACTATTTTTTTTTTAAATGTTCGTAATAGTCCGAATAAGGTCTTAGGGAAAGAAAAATTGGAAAAGCTGCCCGAAAAATGGAAAGTTCGGGATAAACAAAAAGTGCAGATTGAATCATATTTCAATACAACAAAAACAACGAACGTCACAGCTTTTAGCAATATTTCAATAGAAATGTACATTATCGACGTCTGTTTAGAAATTTTTGGATAGTACAACGTCTTTGTACAATGTCTGTGGGATCTTTTAGACCCCGACAAATGAATTTCATAAATAGCCTCGTTTTTAATAAATTTAGGATAAATAATAACACAGGATGAAAAGTAAACAAACCTATTTAATTTTATTCATATAAATTTATTTTTTTATTGCAATATAAAATTAGAATGTATTTAATATTAAGTAACTTAATGTTTAATCACTTTTATCTATAAACTAGATACCCTATTATTAAATTAATTTAATTAATAATTAAATATTAAACGTAAATCATTAAAATTAAATATTATGACGGCTTTATATACTTATTAGAGGAACTTGTTTATTAAATTGATATTCCATATTAAGAATTACAAGTATGTTGTATAGTCACGGTGTTAGAGGTTCTGCTCGATGCTGCGGAGGACTCGAGTTCGAGTCCTCCTCAAGTCACTTTCTTTTAGATAAGGAAAAATGTAAGAGAAAGAAGTGGGAGGTAAAAAAGGATTGTAACCCTAAGGGGAGTCAATAAAGTTATACATACATACATACATACATACATACATACATACATATTAAGAATTACTTAAAGTTAAAATGTATGTATTGTTGTTTAAAAATTTTATAGAAGTTTTATTATGTTTCTATTTTATAGAAATCAATCCTTTTTGGCACGTGCTTTGATATGATATAAGAAAGTACATAGAATTCCATTAAAAGAAAAGTAGATCACCTTCATTTCCAAAAAATCAAATCCAGTGGCAAAACTTAAAAGGCGGTTCTAAGGCTTCATCTTATATCGGAATAAAATATCGGCGTGTTACAGTCAGTAGCATAGCCTCGATTATCCGTACTGTTTAGTGGAATTGCAGTGTTCGCTTAATAGAACAGTCACAGCTACACTTCTACATTAAATTATTACTGATTTGCAGGTGTAGTACACACATTCACTTTAGATTGAACGCCTTGCTTGTGAAACACGTACTCAGATAATGGAGAACTCAGATATCGTTGGTACGGATAATCGAGGCCCTATTCAATCCTGAATTAAATAAGTAAATATGATCTAAACTGTGTCGTGTTTCGTACCGTTTTAACCCTTAGCACTCGAAATTGCACTAAAGCACTAAAAATTGCTGTACTATTATTTAAACTATTGTTTACATTATTAGATTATATTATATGTCGATATTATATGTCGGCATCTAACCAATTGTTAAACATTTAAGTATTGTGTGAGGTATTGTCATATCTACAAAATTTAAAAAATTATAGAGAATGGAAATATTCTAGGTCAGAAGAAACGTTTGATTTTCGAGTTAAAATAGCTCCGAGTGCAAAGCGTTAATAAATAAAATACCACAAACATGGCGATGTTTCATAAAGATTCTGCCTGCATACGTCACTTCATCATCCGGAAGATTTGTACTGGTAGATTTCATAAGAATCCGTTGTATGTAACGAAAAGAGCAACTAAAAAAGTTCAACGTCGCTTTAGCGATTTCAACTTTCTCAGGAATGCTAAATCGAGATATTCTGGAAGAATGAAGCGAGGGTCGGATAGGCTTTAACCTCTTATTGCCGAAGTGAATTCTGACGTAGCTTAATCCTTTTTCTTTGCACAGTAAAATTTTCACGAGCTCTTCCCGAATCAGAAGTTCAAGCCAATTTAGTATGTACGTTAAAATAGAAATCACCATTAAAACTGTGTTTGTAGTGGGTGTTCTTAAATTATTATATCTTTCCACGAGCTTGTTTCTCGTTTTTATTCCATGAAACAGTGAGACAAAATCGTACATCAATTTTTAAACAAGCTTTGTGAAGAAGAGGCTTCAATCTTCAAATCAAATGGCAGTTTAATCACAAGAAAAAATTTTGAAAGTTTTTGGGGATGTTTGATTTTGTAGCATTTTTTTGAAAAATAGGTCTTTCATTATCCATCTGCTACATCATGTAAAGATATCTTATTGTCAGAGGAAAATGAACACAGCCTGACGAATTAGAGTTCAAGCTTCAAAATGAGCACAGGTCTGTGGTTATACTATTTGTTTTTACGAAATTATCACAATTTAAATATCGACAATTTTTGCAGAACTAATTCTGTTAAAATTTTTCTAAATTTTCATTAAATGTATATATTTTAAAAATAAAGTATGTTTTGCTTGACATTATTCGGCGATGTGTTGAATGACAAATTCCACAGCCGATTAATACTAATTTTAGATCGTTCCCAGAAGGTTTTCGGTAAATTTTGTATTTGCCACGAATGCGTTGCTGCAATCGAGCAATAAAAATGATCAAACTTTAATTGGACAGTTCGTAAAATTATTCATTACTCTGCCTTTGCCCGACTTCTCAGTGTCACTGCTGAAATACAAAATTCAATACATTTAGCCTATCGGAAAAAGCTATAACTTGATCAGTCTTTGAGAAAAAATAATTTTGTAAATAAATACCGGACATTGTAATCGTAGAAACAGGTACGAGTAATATTCGCAGTCGGTGAAACGAAACTTAGCGCAGTCAAATTGACGTGCGGATTCGTGAATACATATTGGACTTGTTCCCACCCGTAATTGCGGTCTCTATCGTGCAAAACAGTTCGTGGGAATGAAAGCCGGCGAGAGTTAATCAATGAAGAGCAAGAGGCAAGTAAACAAACGACTGAGTCTGCGAAGAAGAGACGCTAGCTAAGCCGAAGCGACAAACTCGATCCTGCGAGCATCCCGACCGGATACCTGAGCGGATACGTTCTTCTTCGTTGCCAAGATCGATTCCTGTTCGTTTTCCTCGAAAGGAAACACGATCGCCGCATTGGAACGCCGCTTGGCTAGAACTGGAATTCGTGTATCAATAATTTACCGGTGTCTTCTCCGCGCAACGTACAGTCTGTGTACAGCGTACAATAGTGCACGGTTAAATTTACTGTTCATCCATTGGATGATGGCTAGAGAATGTGGTCTTGCTCTATCCAGGTTTCCCTACCACCGCACGCACAGTCAAAGCCGCCAGACTTCTGTCTCAACTCTACCTTCCCCTACTACGACGCTATTCCCCAAGCATGCGCAGCGGGGCCCGGTCACGTGACCAGTTCATTCATCTCTATTGTGTACATTACCGGCAAAATTAGTCCGATTTAAGTCGTGTTTGGGCTCATTTTAATCGCAAGAATTTCAACCGTTCAATGGGGTTACAATTATACAACTGAGACGGCAATTCTAGTCGTTGCATGGCATACATTCTATCCTCGTCTACAGAGGTTGGTTCTTCATGTTTAAGACGGGTCCCGTGGAAATCAACGACCACAATTTCCCCGACATTTCATCGACTTCAGATTTGACCTACAACGGTTGTAGATTCGTTCTCGGTCAAATTTGGCGTCGATGAAAACCGTGCCGGGGAAACTTTTGTCGGTGATATCCATGAAACCGTTCGAGACAGAGCACAGTAGGACGAATGGCCATTTTAGAAGAAAAAAAGTCGTGTCAGAAAATAGATATAACATTCCTATATATATATACTTGTTTGGGAGTATTCACTGACCCTAATTATACCTAATATACTGACACAATACGTGAAAACTTCGAACCGTAATACGGCGATATCGTACATTAATATTCGTTACAAAGAAAATTGTGTGAGAGCAATAAATAGGAATCTTTAAGCTTTTATGCACGATTTTCTATATTAACACTTTCACAACCGCTGACACCAATGTGGTGTCATGGGCAGGCCAGTCGTTGTATTTTGTTTTATATTTGTACGTTTCAATAATTATCACACTAAGGGAAAATATTGTTGTATAATAATGTTGATTATTGTATTTTATGTTTCATGAATTTACGTAAAGTTTTTTCTTCCAAAATATTGCCAGCCACTGGCGACGTTTCACTGCGCAAACATGCGGTTGTGAAAGTGTTAATATAAATAAATGTTTACACAATTCGTTAGTAAAGTCTTTTACATTAATTTTTAGACATTGTTTAACTACCAGTTTTCTATGTCATTTAGTAGACTTTCATAGAGCAGAACTAACAGGTCAGAATAACTTCAGTCTTGATACTTTTTTTGTAATAAGTTCAAGCAATACAAAAGAGATTCTGACAAAAAACACCTGCTTATTTAAGTTTTTGTATCACCGTACGGAGCATACGGTTCGCCGCGGTCGAATTGGGTGGAGTGGGGACGAGTCAGAGTGCGCACACATAGTAAAGTAGAGAGCGTTGTCGCGCGGAGTGGGGATCGCTGAACGCGATAGCGTTTCGCGGGGGGATATAACGGTAAAAATATTTCATTTTTATTTCTCTTAAACGGATTGACTTTTTTTTTAATTTTGAATATTGCATTGTTATTCAGTTCTGAGCTGTGTTTCCAATTTCAAGTCTCTAGCTCATCGGGAAGTTAGTTTAAAATCAATTGCAAGATTTGTACCGAGCAAACAGACAGATAAACAGACAAATAAGAAAGCGAACTAATAAAAACGTGGTAAAAATAGGTTATTTCATTGCGTGTAGGGCTTCTGAAAGGCTGACCTGATCCAGCAAACAGATTGTTAAAATAGCAACGTTATAAATTCATTTGGAAACCGAACTAAAATTATATAGAATCAATATTTTGAAACTGAATACTGAAAATGAAAAGCAAATCCATCCATGTTCACCGTGCGATCGTATTGCGTATTGTGCAATTAAAGCATTTTTTGTATATGTATGTGGTAGAAACGAAGTTTATTTATTTTTGAAATATTTTCTATGATTAGTAGTGTGCACTCGTATTAAAATAATTGGAAAACTTGTCTAAGTGTTACTATAGCGAATGTTGCTTATTTTGAATGACCGAATTTGTTCTTTAGGGCTGAGCCCTTTCTCTACACCTCCTCCCCAAGAAATCAGACACAAAAACACTCTGAAATTCATTTAAATTTAATCTAACCATTTAGGTAACCAAATAGGCGGAATTAATTTTTATAAATCGCAAGTCGTTTTTTACCTACAAATATTTCTAAATATTTTTTCTTCTTTAGTTTATATATTTTCCCTGTCTGTATAATCTTTATAATTCTCAAGAACAAATATACGACAGTTTCGAAATATATATTTGTAAAAATATACGTTCTAAACAATTGCTTTTGTTATACTAGCTATCTTCACGCGATGTATTTACCATGGTTTTGCATACGCATGTGACTATAACCTATAATGTATACATGCTTGTATACAGGAAATTAATCTCTATAATCAAAATGTACTTACCGAGCTGATGTTCTGCTCTTGCTTGCAAGATAATAGGAAATAAATTACATACTTGAACGGTAACGCACGTTCAATGCACGTTCAGTTTCGTATTTTTACAGTTGATATTACTCTTCCAGAAGATCAAGTTTAATTTCATCGATTAACTTTCTGTGTATCAAATTCGAGATAATTAATTTTGTGCACACGATGAGAAATACTTGCAGAGAGAACATACGACATTGTAGAATTTTATCATTGTTCCGAAATAAATATCGTACATTTATCTAATTAATTTTTTCTTACCGAGGCACGTTGACCTACTGATCGAAAATTTATTTTTAGATTCTATCAAAATATGCTCTCAGAGATGTAACATTGCTTGAAAAATATATCCTCATCTAAATCTGGTAATTCCATTTCATTCAAACTGGAATCAATCACGCAGGTTTCAAACAGGAAATATAAATTAGATTTTCCACATTAGTGAGCCCGTAGCTCATTATTTAAACATAAAATCAATAGAAAACCATAACTCTGTATTTGCGGTCTGGATCAGGGTTGCGTATTATGAACAGTTCATGAATCATCGATTTAATCATTTACTCGAGAACAGGGATTGCTGTAGTCGATGAATTATCGAACTTAATTACTCAGAAAAGACTGCGGACTCTCCGAATACACTTATATTCGAAGGACTGTTACCTTTCGCATTTCTCTATTCGATTTTATACGATATCGACTAGAGTTTATGTCATAGAGGATCCCTTATTTCGTAGGAATATAAATCACGAACGAATCTCCGGGATACAGGTGGGCCGAACAGTTTTCTGTACATAAAGTTTATTATATGTTATTAAACCGATGCCGGAAGATTAAACGAATTTATGGCGACTCGATGCTCTCTCCTCGACCTTCGAAAGCCTTTTTCTTCGCAGCTGTTGATGTATCTTCTCTTTTCGGAGGCGTCTGGTAATTTAATCTGCGCTTTAAATTACGATGTTTCCGCACTCCGATATTAATCCCCGTGTATCGATCGTATAACGGGAGACCTCATCTTGATAAGTATGGTCTGAATTAATCCACGACATTGCCTTCGTTATGGGGGCAGCCGTTGATTTTTCGATTGAAAAATCAATCCATCACTCAACCGGCTAAACCAGCTAAAGATTTTTCTTAAACTGCACGCAGATTGATTTTAATCTAAATGTGGACGTGTACGATACGGCGGACGTGTTGATTCGGTAAATGTATGCGCATACTAATTGCGACAAGTTAACGAACGAACAAGCAATGAAATTAAAACTTCTATGCAGTAGTCGATGCGTACGCTTCCACACCCGATTTACGAAAACTGTGCGCAAACAGAAATGCACAGATTTCAAGAGTCGTGTCGTTAATCTTGAATTGAGCTCTTTCGTTTCAAATACTGTTTATATTGTCTGCAAATTGCATAACTTTACCGAGATCATCTTGACAGAAAAGTTTGAAATTACAGTTCGAAGTTTGAAAATGAAGTCTAAGAGATTCTACGAGATGATTGAAAGGATACTTCCAACACAATCTTAAGCAAACTAATTGACAGGTAGCTGAAACAACGGCAGAAGTGAAACGACATTAACGCTAATTGTTCGATGCCAAAGGAATATAATATAATATAATATAAAGAAGCTCTTTCTGATGCTGTTTGAATGCATCAGGCTATATTTAGACGGTAATTAATGTTGCAACTGCATAGATTTAACTGTTTAGAATTGTTCTGTCGATCCTTCAGCTTTGTATTCACAGCAATTTATTGGACCATAATTGTAGAGCTCAAGCTTTTCAAATATTGAAGCATTTTGATTGACAGAACACGGTTCATACGAATTGATAAAATTGCTTGGAATTAATTTTCTGTTATTTAAATGACAAAAACGTGCAGTGCTTGACGCATCGGATTGTTAAACAGTAAACAAATATTAAAAAACAGTGATTGGAAACATAGTCGGATAAAATGATATCGTAATCCTCTTTTAGAGATTTTAATGATACTGTGTTTGAATTCCGGATAAGGCGGGTTAATATTTTTACGAACCATTCATGGCGAATATCAGATTTCTTTTGAAGCGCATTCGGCCAGCTACCTAAATGCGTCAGTGTCGATGAGATTTTGATGCAGATTTTGTGTATAAAGTGACAATTTTTTCTGTCTTAAAGTTTCATGTTTTGGAATGCATGCGAGGACGTATAAATTTTTAGCAAGCTAGCTGCGAGCGAGTCACATTAATTTTCTACAACTGCTCTGAAATTTAGTTACGCACGATATATTCACGGATCAGGACGCACCGCGAAATTGGATTTGAGAGGAAGGCCCAGCAAAAATGTTATTATTCCGAATGGTTTGCGCAGTTGCACACTGCGATCAAATATTAAAACGGTCCAATGTCGTGCATTATGAAATAATAAAGTGACATTTAACCATTTCGGACTACCCATCACGGACCTTCAGAGAATCTCTTTAATATTGGTTTCGTGGATTGATAAATGTTTAACTCTTAAAAATGTAAGAACTATAATTTTACATCTGTTTGTATATTATTTTATAGCTCGCAGCTTACCAAAAAATCTGAACAAACTCATGAACCATACTTGTAATTATACAGTAATACTGTGTAAAAATATGAATCAATCGCCTCTAACTAAATGGGGAGAATAAGGTAAAAACTGATTTTTCCATTTCACCCCGAAACCAAACAGGTTTTACAGTTTAAAACAGTAGGTTGGTTAACACTAAACCTACCGACCATCAAAAGTAACTGATGTAGTCTCAACCGTGATAAACGTATGCTGCTTCCATATTTTAGTTTTATACGTTTTTTCTGTCCTTGACCTTGAATGACCTTGGACTAATTATAGTCACTGAATTCCTAATGAAAGGGACTACCATTGTAGGTGTTTAAAAAAGGGTGGTTCCATTCAAAAAAGTCAAGGTGACCTTGATATCTCCAAAAAAATGACATAAAAACAAATTTTTGTTTGCATCGTGTCAGCCCCATTGTACCATTCAACTTTGTCCTTACGATATTTTACGTATCTTTTGAAACAACAAAGATATTTGAGGTGCTAACGTTTGGTGACTCACCCTGTATATTAAAAAATAACAAGACTAAAATTTATTTATATTTTGTGCGATTTTGACTACAATACAGTAATCAAAAAGTATATTCAATCAATTCCCATGTAGAAACATCTTTACCATTTCAATAAAGATTATGATAACACCTTTACAATTTCAAGAATTGTCGAATAACAAATCTGAAATTGGTCATTTGACCCCTCGTGGTAGTTTCAGTGCTAAAACGATTTATAAAAATATCATTTACGGATTATTGAAAAGACAAGGCAGTTATTATTGAAATACGCAGTCTAATAATGATGTGAAATTGTTGTCAGACTGCTAGATGCTGTTATGCACTTCTGTGTTGTAGAGTTTCGTTTTAATTTGGTCAATTGTCTGCCGTTATCGAAATTCTGTGTCGTATGTATTTTTTATGACGACGAATAAACTAAACTATAAGATAGTGTGTTCCGAAATACCTTATTGCGGCGAAGTCACTAAATCATCGTCAGCTCAAGCTGTTCGCGATAAGATACGTCGCCAGAGACGGGTTGGACCCTTGACTGATCAGTTGCTTCTCTTTAATAAACTGATCGATCCGGATACATAATTGCTAATGGGTATCTTATCGCGGTTGCAGTACCATGAGAATATTGTGTGCGTGCGTTCACAATGTAATCTAAATGAATCTAGATCGCCATTATGACTTTGTGTAATAGCTTGCCGGTCTGCGTATCTGTTTTCCGTTTAAACCGCAATGGTAATCTCGTATATGTTCTTTGTTGCTTTAGCATCCCGGAAACATTTTTTAACGTACCTATTTTCCTATTGAATAACGGTGGATGTGGTTCAAGGCAAGATCACGTGTCTTTTAAATGACTTTTTAATGACTACAATTAATTGCATATACATTCTCACTGTGGCGTCCCGATAATACAAGTTTTAATGGCACCATTGTGGCGATTGCAGAGATTGTAAAAGACATATTCTACGTAGGTACACATAAATTGCAATTGCAGTAAAGTTCCATTTATATGAATCCGTCGGGGACGCAAGAAGTTGACATAACTGGGTCGTTTGTATAATAGCACTCCACATAATTCTTCCCATCGTTTATTTTTCGCTTGTGTAGTTGTTTTTCGTGTTCGAACAAATAAATTCTATTAAACATTTATTAATTGAGTTTGTTAAAACTTTAATGTTGTAATTCTTAGTTAAGTCTCTTCGTTATACATTTAAGAAAATCACAATAGGCACCGAACAAACGATATAACTTAACACTAAATAATACATAAATTACAGTAATACATTTAATCGACTCGATATAGAATGATAAATAATATTCCCATATTTAATTTGGGATTGGGGATTTTGGATTGGGATTGGAAAAATCCAAATATATATATATAATACGGAAAGTTACATGTATAAATGTATTTGTGAAGCATTGTGTGTTAGTACAAGTGCGTGATTCATCAATTATAAACAAAATGAATTACGTTTGTCTGTAGGTTTAGTAAACGTGACTTCTATTCATTGTGGAGTCTAGTATATTTACAGCTTGGTTATTAGACGCTCATATAACTGGAGAGTCGTTCAGCAGTAATTCACACTGCAAGAACTCTGTGGAAGTTCGGTTAATCGCACAGTGACTGCAATTCCGTTTAAATACATCACACTTTACTACACGTATGAACCCGCAGCATTCTAACATACTATATCGGTGGTTACATTTGTCGCATAGTGATCTTCATTACAATTCTGTTGGAGGATGAAAATATCATTACTCGAATGATCCTAATATTATATTAACAATGTAAACAGGTATACTATTTTTAATGGACAAAGTACTTGCATATTCTTCGCAAAAATCAGTTTGCAATAACACTAGTGCATAACATAATCCATAGGATTATGGACTTCGTTAATTTTGTTCAAACTTTTCAATGCGTTTGCGATTAAATCGAACAAAAATTTTATCTTTCTGAGTTTACTATGTTTTTCATCTTAATCCATACATAATATTAATTTGATAAAAACAATCTATAGTGCGCCACAAAAGTATTCGAACGCCCTTTAAAACAGAATAACTTTTTTATAAATGTATACCAGTATATATTTTATTAATTTATTCCCCTTAGGGTTGTATTTTATATACATCTTCTCCCTTTTCTTTTTCCTCTTCGCTTCCAATAACGCCGCTCTTATTTTAACATTATTCTACCTTACACTATATTACTTCTAACTAAATACTAGAAAACTAAAACTATAAGAGCAATGTAGAGAGAGGGGGAGGGAGAGAAAAAATGCCCTTTTGATTTTTGCGTTTAACTTTATAAATTATAATGTTTAGAAAACCTCTTTTGCATATCATTTCATAAACCAATGCTTCTAATTGATTATAAATAAACAGGACGTTTGGCACAATTATAAAAAAAGTTTTTCTGTTTTAAAGGGCGTTCGAATGCTTTCATGGCTCACTGCATATTAATAAAAAACTGTATACAGGGTGTCCCAAACCTGTACTTTTTTTAAAGATTTCGAAATCACGAGTTTCTTTTATGTAACTTTTTCCTTTGCGAAAATGTTGTGCATTACAGTACATACACAGCCCTTTTGGACAATATTTTAATCTATAGATGTAATAGAAAACTCTCAAGATATTAAATGAGTTTAAGAACATTATTATTTCCGAGTTATTAAAATTAACGAAGAAAACATTGCCATCGATTTCCTGTTCTACACATTCGACTTCGTCGAACATTTATTTTATTTTGTACAAAACTCCGCAGTCTACTCATTATTGTGCAAGACAAAGCTAAGAAGTTTTTTTTCATTGTGTAATGAATACCGAGTAGATTCTTACTCATCGCGGAATTGTTGCTCTGCAAAATACGAATTCACCGACGATTTCGATGCTCTAATCTCTAATCCAACGTGTTGAATCAGTGGCGGAATGCTACCGAATGAATCATCCATGGAATTGCAGCACGCCTCTTCGTGTATCGGAGGTAGATTGCGTAGGCGTATTAGCGGCGCAAGCGAATACTTTAGTGATAACACGATCTCTTCATTTAGATAAATTAATCTAACGAACGTCCTTGCGCTAGACTAGCAAGCATCATTCTCCTTTGCCGATATGTTCTGCCAAGCCTCGTGGGGACCCGTAATTATCTTTGGCCAATAGTCGTGTCTCTGCGCACCAACGACGCATGTGATACGTCTGGCAGACCTGTTTCGTGCCGATGCAATTAAAATAATGGCTGCATCGAGATCCCAATTTCGTGCAACGTTGCAGCGTATCGATGGGAACACCTTTTTATCTTTAGTTGTAAAGAATATATACGGTGGCTCGAAATTCGAGCCACGCTGGCAAAGGGGTTTGATCCTCCTCACGATACCTTCTTTTTACTCCAACTCTGGTTGAAACACATTTATCTCGCCGACTTCCATTTTCCAAAATCGTGTAAAGTACAGCAAAATTGGTGAAACTTTTTAGCGATAAAATAATTTATTATTTTCTCAAATAACGCTCTGGAATGTTGGATTGGGGACAAAGTGTCTTCGTATTTTAATGCAGAAATGAATCAAGTTTGTTTTTCATATTTTATATGCTGTTTATTAAATCAGGTATGCGCCGCACAGTGGGCTGGGTCGAAAATTGTAGTGACATTTTGCCAGGAAATGAACTTTCACATATCGATGTATAATCAGTTGGTATTGTTTTTCGAATGTCCGCTGACCTGAAAATGGAAGAATTAATAAAATTAAATGAAAATTGTAGTTGTACCAAGCTTTTAAAGTCGAATATTTTAGAATCTACGTTTGACACCCGAAGAATGTCCTCTCTTTTTCGCGATATTTTCACGATTTCAGCCCCGTTTGTTTTCTATAGTAAAGAGCATTATTTTCTGTTAAGTAACTATAATTACAGTTACAATTATTATATGCAATGTATTAAAAATTTAATGTTCAATGTAGGACAGAAAAATGTCAAAAATTTTACAATTAACAAGCAATATCTTTTTATACCCATTAAAATCCGCGTTCGGACAAATCACACTGTGTTCACGACACTTTCCTTTACACGATATGTAAAAATCTCGTCCACCTTCGCCTACCTCTCTGAGTTATTAATGTTTAAAGTTAGTAATGTCAGGTTATTTCGCATGGGTGTAATAACATAAAATATATTTATTAATAATGAATAAAATATTATAAAATTATAATATAATATTATTTTTATATATAATTATTAATTATATATAAAATTATTTCTCAATAATTAAAAAAAAAATTTTTTACGTTATTAAAAAGATAGAATTTTTTAATATTTTTATATGCAAAACGCACTCTGATATCTTTAATGGGTCAAAAGTTATACTAAAATGTCACTAAAATTTTCGATCCAGCCCACTGTGCGCCGTTTTGATTGATCAACTGTTGCCATTTTTTAGGTAAAACCATAATCCCGTCACTGTAGAACTTCTGTGATTCCTGGGCGAAAAACTGCGACACGTGATTTTCGCAGGCCTCTTTTGAAGTCAACTTCACCTCATTAAGAGAGTTCTGTAGAGACCAAGACAAATTTTAGTCTAATGGTGCATAATTCAGGACTATACGGTTGATTCTTCAGAACCAACCAAGCTCTCTTAATTTTTGATGGGTTGTCAAAGATGTCGATCCATTAAATTTTTCAATGTTAACTCATGAAGCATTCAACATCGAGCTCTTTTTTGTATCCAACCTTCTTTAAATGACACTCAGTGTTTTATAATTATTGTATCAAACATTTTGAATGTTAATTGTTTACCATAACAACAAATCGTATATTAGTGGAAATGTTTTGAGTTTGGAAGGGCATTTTCAATTTATATTTACCGCCTAGTATTGAATTAAAAACTTCCAATCACGGTGTCTGATTGGCTATTTCGTCAATATAGGTCGTTCCTTTGGTTTCTACTGGTTCTCTCCCAATCCTCACATGGTTCAGTCTAATTCTTAATATCATGGAGTACAGTGACACACATAAACGTTGATAATTTCCGTATAGCAAGTACGGTGAAAAATTATTTTATAGTTATTATTGATCTTGTGAAACACTTAATACAACATTCAGTATTTTTCAGACGCAAAATTTCTTTTAGAAATGATCCAGAATCGGATCAAAACGTTGAGAAAAATTTTATAATTTGCAAAATTGCTTTATTTTGATTTTTTGATCGAACCTGTACGACGATATCATAAATTAATTTCTTCTTTAAATTGTTTAGAACTGTTTCGTGGTCGATGTTTAATTTCTTACCGATATCACGACTGCTAATGCGCCGGTCTTGCTCAACTGTTTGCTTGATTTCGTCGACATTTTCAGTAACTGGTTGACCAGAACGAGGTTTATCTTAGACATAAAAATTCCCAGATTCAAAACGCTCGAACCAACTTTGTGCCACACGTATTCATACTGTATCACGCCCATAAACATCACAAATGTTTTTAGCAGCTTGAATCGCATTTTTTCCTTTTTTGTAATACAATTTTAAAACGTATCGAATTTCTTCTTTATTTTCACTTATGTTAGAGACGTAATATCTTTTGATTAAATAAACAAACAACACAATTTTTTGTTTGTAATTACTGAAGTAATGCTAGATCCGATTAATATTCACAGAGAAATGGCATAGTTAGACCATCTATCGGATGGATACAAAGAAACTTTTTCCCCAACGCAGTGTAAGCTACGTGTAACAATAGAAATGGATAAATATGTCGGTGTTTATTGTAGAGATGAAGTTATGCGTGGAGAAAGTAATTAAAAGTACTATACTTAATGGAGAATGGCTATGTGAAAGAATAGTAAATAAAGTATACATTTATGTACAGTGTCAGAATATTTATTATAATATTTTTACAATTGCAACATTGGAATATAGAGTGAACTATAGGGATTGTTATTTAGCTTTATGCGTTGTTATGAAATGAACATATCACAGAATAATCTCTTAATTAAGTTCAATGTTTATCCAAACACTTGATCAAACATACGTTTATTTTTCACGCGCGTATCTGTGCATCGATTACTTTCGATTATCATCCGATCGTGGTTAGCTGCAACACGATTAATTATATCGGTAGCCGAAACAGCACCAACTTTCATGCAATTTTCTGGATTATTAAAAATTTTGCATAATTGATTGGTATATATTATACGACCAAGTTAATAATTGTGTGCCATCGTGCTAATTATTCAAATTGTTTTTGCATGCAGAATTCTCGTTACGGTCGAGTGAATAATGGCCGCCAGATGCAGGAATATTTCACTGCTCATTTTAATAGACTTCGATCGAAAAGATACAAAAACGAAAGACCGACGTGATTTTTGCAATTAAAATCGTTTATTCGATAGTTGAAAAACTCGATGAGTTGAAAAATAAATAGTTAATATTTATTGGATCGTACATTTTCGTTCAGCATATACACACAAAAAGTTTATATTTACTGTATCGTAGTTCAAACCATATAATTTATACTGATTAATATGCTTCCTCATTTTGTTTTTGATCAGCAAAAGAACTTTAATCATGGCAAAAATCAACTCGCGTTTTCCAAAATATATTCTCCAATAGAATTTGTACTTAAAAAAAATTACATATATACTCTTTAGACACCGCTAAACATATGTGTCAAATTCTAATACAAAAAGTTTAATAGTGCCTCTGGAAGAAATTCCTATAAATTGGTGAAAAAACATCGTCGAACGTTTCTTATTTATTTGTGTTTGATCGAGGTTTCGTTGAGTTATTATTATTACAAATCGCACTATCATTGCACATTATCGACATTATCGAACGCTACACGAAGTTCTATAATTTTCTGTAATTACATTCCAGTGTTCAGACGATTCTCCACCTTCGATTCTGTAATTGGATAATGGCAGCGGGCATTCGGAGAGTGCCTCTGCCATCTTCCGCGCCTACGAACATATATTTACAGACACGTTGCTCCTTTTGTAGGTTACACGTGAGCCAGCTGCGTACGCGTTGACATTGACCCTGTAATTACCCGTCCATTTCTCGTGGATGAATAATAGTGTTTATCACCTACCGTTGTCAGGTGCCCATATATGACTGAACACGATTATTGACAATTAATGCGGTTTTCAGAAACACGGACATACTTAAGGTTAAAGGATATTTGCATCCTGCGAATTGATTTAAAACACCGTACACAAGTTGTTTACTAGCAGAGTCGGGCAAAACTTTTATATCAATAAAAATATCGAATAAAGTCGGTTTGAAACCCACTTGGAAAAAATCCCACTTTGTTCGAAATTTTTATTTAGATTGCCAACTCTGTTTACAAGGCCACATAACTCCGTCATAGGAAAAACAATTTTTTAAAAATCATTTCTACTAACTGCAGATAACTTTTTTTTAAAAAAGAATAGACATTTTAATTTTGTGATATCTCAACCATAGGAATCAATCGATGAATTCAATATGAAATATGTATAGCTTTCTACTTTTCGTATCGTATTTCTTCGTGAAATAACATACTCGTTTTTTTAATTCGCGTCGACATTTCGAATTTGGGTCAATTCCAAAATATTTATTCACGAATCTATGTGAAAATGGACTAATATAATCAGTTGAATTTTTAGCACTTTATGTGCCACATCATATATCACACAATTTTCGTATTGTTTTTGGAAATCAATTTTTACTCCAATATATTAATAAATGGATCAACGAATTTTATAATAATCGTTATTATGATAAACTTTGTTTTTCTGTTCTTGTACCATTAAATGAGTTCTTTTCATTCTGTCCAATATGAGTCTTCAAACTGCCTGAGCATTCCACAATCTGGAACATTGCATTTTATATCATTTTTATTTTCGGTGTTTATGGAAAACAAAGATCGAAACATCTGGATTTAATTTTGCCCATTTTGGTACACGACTTAGAATCACAGATCATGGCGGCAGATGATAGGACAAGGGCTAATCAATACGCGTCGTTCTAACAACTTCCGGGACAGCGTTACACGTCACTTTTCGCTGCACTTCATTCGCACGCAACAGAGGGAGTCTTTAGCGCATAGTAGTGACAGATTTGGATAATCGCCAACTTCTTAATGATGATAGACAGTCGCTAACTGCGTCTGCCAACGGGACGTCACACACAGTTAAAGCAGTACTGCCACTCGTAGACTCCGCGCACTGTCCCGATGTTAACAATGATCGATAGCGTCTCCGAATTTCATTGCGTGCATCGAACCGGTTGTACATGTAATGCTAGATAATAATTCACGTCGTCGGCATTCGGGTATAATGTTGTGTACAATACAGAAATTGCAATCCAATGAAACTACTGTTTGTGGAATTCACACTCTTACCAGGATCCCTAATTGTTATAACCAAAAACAAAAAAAGTCTTGGAATAACAAGTATTTCATCGAATGAAATCGTAAGGTTACAAATAAGGATTATAAATACCCGAAAATTTTTCCTCTTGTTGGTAAACGTTATCGTTGGGGGAAACTAATTTCAATCATTTATAACAGTTATCAATTAGAGTAATTTATTTCGATCGCTCATAACAGTTATTGTTGAGAGAAATTCGTTGCGATAGCTCATAACAGTTATCGGCCAGAGAAATTTATTTCAATCGCTCATAAAAGTTATCAATTAGAGTAATTTATTTCGATCGCTCATAACAGTTATCGATAAGAGTTTATTTCGATCGCTCATAACAGTTATCGATAAGAGTTTATTTCGATCGCTCATAACAGTTATCCATGAGAAAAGTTCACTTCGATCGCTCATAACAGTTATCAATGAGAGGAATTTATTTCGATACCACATAACAGTTATCGATAAGAGTTTATTTCGATCGCTCATAACAGTTATTGTTGAGAGAAATTCGTTGCGATAGCTCATAACAGTTATCGACCAGAGAAATTCATTTCGATCGCTCATTATAATTATCTATGAGAGAAGTTCACTTCGATCGCTCATAACAGTTATTGATAAAGGAAAGTAATTGTTATTATTAGATAATACAACTTTCAAAAGGTAGACAATCAATAATTTCATACATTTTTTATTTATAAAATTAATTGCTACAATCAAAATTTAATGTGACAAAAACATGAGTTTTTCTAAATTTTCTACTGACAAATTACACCGCAAATCATCTAGCGTTAAGTTTAGAGCAAAAAAAGGCTCGTTCAACGCCAACCTGAGTTACGGGCACATCGTGAAGTATGCACGCTAGTGTTGATAAATATTGGAGTCAATATTTCTGAGATTTCCAGTAATCTATAATATTTTCATCTACATATATCGATACGTTTTTCCCGATATTTCTAAGTTTCAACAGATGCCTTACTAATTTCTGGACAACTCATATTGTTCTCACTGAAATGTGGGCCGTCACAGTGAGAATATTGTCATTTTGTAAATTTAAATTAAGTGAATGTGATTCCTCTTGCTCCCTCTAGACTCGAATTGTATCTGTTACCGCCCTGCAGAAAGTTTGTGTTGTGAAGTTCTTAGTGAAAAAAATTATGTTATTAGAATATACAGTACTAAATGCTAACAGTGGCTAAAGTCAGTTAAAGTAGTTAAATATTAACGAATCAATCGTATAAGAATATTTTGATTTGCGGTCTCCTGTATTTTCTTATTCGTTTATTTCTCCGATTGCTCTATTTTTACTACGACATTGCGTACTTATTCTTACACGTGTGCTGTATAGTAGAAAAAGTGCAGCGTAATTGGAATTTTAGTTCTTTTGATTTGAATAATAATGAATAAACTAATGATTTTTTTGCCATGGGCGATTTAGTCCTTTCACGTAGGAAATAACAATGTTGTTCTTCATATGACCTGTACCCCCATTGATTTAGACAATTAATTGGTTATTTATCGTAATTTATCTTAAGGATATTACAAATTTTTATTCGCGGCGCAGAGGTTCGATCATTTACAACAACAATTAGCCATATTTGTGAGATACTAAACGCTGGATTCGGATCTGAATCTTCAGGTTCGAGAACCACATTAGCTATTAAAATGTTTTAATACGAGGAAAAGAAAGGAGGTGTTTCGTCCTAGACCCGCTAGAGGACTCATCAGTAAGGCCATCTAGCGGACCTATCTCACAAATATGGTTGATTGTTGTTGTAAATGATCGAACCTTTGCGCTGCGAATAAAAATTTGTAATATCCAGAAGATTTACACAATTTTGTATAAACATTCTCAATCTAACTATTAGCTAGCAGGTTGTCCATTTTTATGATTTGCAGTGTCACAAACTAGGTAATGTCTATAGTTTGTCAGATGCTTCAGTATTCCCGTTGTATGCTGCACTTTCTCCACTATGAAACGCATGGTGCACCACACGTGCAACACTCACGAGAAACAAGAAAGCTAATCTAAAGCATTTCTCAGACTTGTTAGATTAGAAACACAGCTCTTCAGACTTGTTCGATGGATCTATTCAAACTTGAACAATGTAGCACTCATCGGACTCTTCAAACTCGATGCACATCATACTGTGAACCAGTTCTGTGAACCAGTTCCGCACTCATCAGACCTGACGAAACCTTTACCAGATTCGCCAGATCCAACCCATAACGAACTCATTGACAGTCATTCAAACCATACCGGACTCATACTCACCAGAACTGATGCGACCTACATATTGGGATTTATCAAGTCCAACATAGTTCACACCAAGGTTATTAGACCCATGTAGAATACGTCAAATGGATCTTTGCAATTGCAGAGTTGTGCAAACATTTTATTGAAATAAACATTTTTAATAGAGTGGGTTTAAAACCTACTTGGATGAAACCCACTTTATTCGAAATTTTTATTAAAATTAAATCTTTTTACTATAATACTGTTTAATGAATTTTTAATTCAAAATTTTAGAACAGTTTTGGATAAAACCCACTTTATTCGAAATTTTTATTTAAATTAAATTTTTTTGCTATGATACCGTTTAATGAATTTTTAATTAAGAATTTTAGAACATTCACATAATTTCTTAACCTTCGCAAGGTAATGTGGGGTCTTAGAAACTCCAGCTTCAGATTTATGAAAAGAATTTTTTTATGAATAAAATTAAATCTGCGTGTTTACATTTTATCCTGTGTTATTCTTCATACCAAATTTATTAAAAACGAGGCTATTTATAAAATTCATTTGTCAGAGTGTGATGGAGCTCACCTTACTATATATTGTGTTATTAGAACTTACCTTGCGAGGGTTAAATGTATAATTAAAATGTGGTACTTAAATATAGTTGCATATCAACTTTAGTTTTCATAAAGTTGAATGGAAATTTTCAATTAAAGCGAATGCTACGTTCTAATCTTATCTTTTTTCTGTTACTAGGGAATGAAAATTACGTAGGAAAATTAAACTTCGCTGCAATTGAAATTAGTTTCACTCTGAAAGTGATTTCACTCTTCTAGATTATATGACAAATCTTCTAGGCTGGTTCTATTTCTGGATGGTGAAGTTTACATAAGAAAATTAAGCTTAGTAATATTAGTAATAATAGTCTATTGTAATAGAATAATCATGAAGACACCATTTTTCAATCTGTTCACGATAATGTGATCACCGACTGTAAAATCGTGAATGTATGCAAGTGGGTCTAATCTATCGATCACTCGTTGATACATAAATATTTCATAGGTCTTTCTAACGGTTTGATATTTCACCTAATCATTTTTCTCGCGAACGCATAACATCCTCAGCCTCGTTATAAATAGCATTACGTATCAAGAATTTCCCGGCGTTCAATCCTCCTATCGTAAAAGGGTGGCATTACAGAGGGAAGTTACAGGGGGCTAATGAATAATTTATCCACATCGATTCCTGCGATTAACATTCGAGCTCGGAATACTCATATTGCGTTGCTTTAATTGGACCGTCGCATAATCGAACAGGCATCGACACGAACGCGATGAAGGATCCTGTTAAAATTCTTCTCGTTCGGAAATTTCTACCTTCAATTATTCATTACTTTCGTGCCATGATCTTTAGCTGTAAAAACACCTCGTGATTAATAACCGTCGTTGATCTTCTCACACTCATTAAATTATAATTACGAACCTAGTGGTTTGTTAAACTGTTTCTTTTTTGTTCTCCCACGATCGAAAGTCAATTCCAACTAGATAAGATTATTAGATGCACAAATAATTGCGTCTTTCATCAGCTTAAACTCAGTTCTTCACCGGTCGATTGTACATTCTGTCTTTCGTCGTAAACGTTTATTACTGAGTTAGACCTCAGCTTGAAACGAAAATTCGCACGCCCTTATTACAGGAGTTCAAATCAGTGTGACCAGTTAAAGTTAAGGTTGCGAAAGAACTAAAAATTCGTCGTGCAAAGGTGAATTCGATGTGTAGCTCAAATTAGCAAATAAATCAAAACTGTACAACTTTAAAATTCAAGCAAAAAAACCACAATTAATTTTGCACCGAGCCGATAGTTCGACGAAATTTCGTCCGCGGAATGAAAACTCTCGGGAACAAAACTAGAAATTAAATTCGGAATTAAGCAGCGCTCTTGGAATCGAGAACCTGGTGAAGTTTTATTCGGAGATTAACTGAAATACACGCTGTTCCGCGCTTTTTATTCTCGAGGGGCTTGTAACGGACCTAATGAAACTTCCCGAGAAGAAGCACCGCGGCTTCTCGGTTTTCGTTTTCTAAACTCTTCCATTTTGAATTTCAAAGGCAACACCACCCCACCGACGGCATTCCATTCGATCCAATTAACACGATCTCCGTGTATCTGGATTTAATGCAGCTGCAGACGTTGCGTCGTTGTGGAGATTCTGCTCGCTGCGCTGGTGCGAGTTCCTCGTTATTAATACCGGGAACGTCGCGTCGCGTATGCGTGTTGCATAGTTGTAAGAAATCCGCTCCAGACCAACACGAGCTTTTCTTTCCTTTGCTGCGTGTGAACAGAACACCGACTGTGCGTACCGGCATTTAATAATGTTACGTTACCGATCAGATTTACCATTACGCAACCTGCGCGCAACCGAACACTGGCCTAAGCGTTCTACTAACTGCACCGTGTGTTCACCTTGATTGCATTTCCCGCGAGAACCCGTGATTAACCCAAACTCTGCGTCGGTACCTGTTAGTACATGACTCGATGCCTGTACACCATCGCATTAAGTACTCACTGTTCCTCTTCTTCTTCTTCTGTTGCCTGCTTAAGTGTAGACTGCATCCGTCCTATTGAAATAAAATATTCTTCAACTTGGATGAACTGCTGACTAATCGGGAATGTTGATTTTTAATGTTGTTGATGTCCGATCTTTAGCAGCACCGTGAACTTTCCATGAACCTACACATTGAACAACGTGTATTTTCAATGAATTAATATATTATGATATGTTTAGGTATATTTTGGTATTTTCTGGTATTTTCTGGTTCATATATTCCGGTATATTCTGATGTGTTTAGGTATATTCAGGTATATTCTGGGAAGTTCTGATAAGTTCTGGTATATTCTGATGTGATTAGGTATATTCTGGTATATTCTGATAAGTTTTGGTATATTCTGGTAATTTCTGGTATATTCTTCTGGTTCATATATTCCGGTATATTCTGCTGTGTTTAAGTAAATTTAGGTATATTCTGATATGTTTAAGTATATTCAGGTATATTCTAGGAAGTTCTGGTATATTCTGATGTGATTACGTATATTCCGGTATATTCTGATGTGTTTAAGTATATTCAGGTATATTCTGGGAAGTTCTGGCATATTCTGGTATATTCTGATGTGATTAGGTATATTCCGGTATATTCTGATAAATTTTGGTATATTCTGGTAATTTCTGGTATATTCTGATAAATTTTGGTATATTCTGGTAATTTCTGGTATATTCTGGAATATTCTCATATATGCTGGTATATTCGGGTATATTCTTGAAGAGTGACCCAATAAGAACGCCG
Organism: Lasioglossum vierecki; assembly: GCA_028455595.1. Classification (NCBI taxonomy): domain Eukaryota; kingdom Metazoa; phylum Arthropoda; class Insecta; order Hymenoptera; family Halictidae; genus Lasioglossum; species Lasioglossum vierecki. The sequence continues at coordinate 2,206,668 of CM052340.1, read as the reverse complement.
GACTGAGTTTTTGAATTAAACACATTATTTATTTGAAAAATTATTATATTTTTACTTCATTACAAAGTACAACTGTTCTGATTATGTATGGAATAAAATGTCAAACAAATGCTCACCACGGCTCTCTTTGCAAACTCCTGTTCTTCTGATGAAATTTAAGATAACATCGTTGTACAATTGTGGTTTGATTGTGTTAATAATTAAGCTGACTAATTGTTTGTGGCTTATTGATATCAGAGTAAGGCGCGAATCAACTAACAATTAAAAATGACTAATAGCCTGACCGATTGCTAGTCATAGCAAAATAGTCATTAGTTTGATTAGTTTTTCACAACTACATGGTACTAGCCAGTCACAGCTCTAGAGTAATCATTAATTCTAAAAAACTAATAAGCAATAAAGTTATGATTTAGTTCTAATAAACTAATAAGCAATAACTAACGATTACCCAGAGCTGCGACTAACTAGTGTCATGTAGCTATGAATAACTAATCAAAAAGTTTTAACTAATAACTACCCTGCTATGACTAATCAGATAGAATAATGCAAATTACGCCTTGTAAACGAAAAAATAGTACTTTTGAGGGCGATAGCGCCCTAGATCGATCTTTTATCTAGCGTTTATAACGACTGAAAACCCCCATTTTTGTATTATCGAGAAATGACAACGCGAATCCCGCTCCCTTGCAATCCTGTTATTAAGGCAAAACAGGGATTAATCAGAGTGCGGCTACTGCGAACGGACTCATGCGTCATGTTTAGCAGGACCTGTGCTCTGATTGGACCGTGATTTTCGCTGACAATTCCCGCACAAGCGGAAATGGAAAAGTTACTTCAAATAACCTCATAAAACATTTTTGATTAAAGAATTTTTAGATTAAAAGCATTAGAGGGTAGCAATATGTAATTATCAGAGAAAAAATCCTGTATATTATAATTAATGTACACAATTCTTAGTTTACATATAGTGAACCACAGTAATATTCGATAACTTTTTTAAAAGTGCCCGAATATTATTGTGGTTTACCGTAAAGGTTCGCGGTCTAGTTATAGACTAAATATTAGATTGACGTATCATTTCATTGAATTTCATTTCTGCTTGCCTTGCTCGCCCGCGCATGCATAAGTAAATAATATCTGAAGCCGATAAGCTCGTACTTTTGCATATTAACGGCCCAGATATGGACAAGGAGGAAAAATAATTAAGAATGAAGTGTATTTCAGTAGTGTACTTCAGGGTACTCTGCCGCGATCTATCGATCTTCGATCTGCCTCAAATGGAGCGAGGCTGATCAGTAATAAAGATGATATTCGGTTGAAATGAACGATATCAAGAATCGTTTATGCAACGATTCCAGAAAACTCTTTCTTGAATGAATTCTATCGGCATTTCCTTGATCTATATAAGTCGACGACAAAACATACATATTTCAGCGTTTTTGATATCGGAAAACCATTAGAAAATGCTTGCCATAATTTCATAAACAGACTGCCAAACTGTTCAATGTAGATTCTTGCTTTTATAATACTGATTTACAAAAGTTGAACCTATTTCCTCTATTATGCGAGTCGCGATTACAGCGAACATATAAAAATTCTTGCAGCTTTTATTAGAATCGTTTAATTTATGGTATCTGATTTTTGGAGAATTACAGCATCGAATCCTCTGATTCTATTTTAGTTGAAACTCGATATCACCGATTTTAAACAATATTTTAATATCTTGAATTTCATCACGTGAAATATCACGGAATCCTCTGCAGCGTTACATTCAGGTTACAATATAAAGGGAGAATATTACATGTCTTTTGACAGATGAAAACAAATGCTTTACGTTTCCAATATAATTTCTTTATCCCCTTGATCCCGATCGTTTTTCATCATTTTGCATGAAACACCACAGATTACGCCATGATAACTTACGACATTGGCGTTTTGTTATTTTTGATCATAATCTTTTGCATACCGTCCAGGAATTATAAATAGCACGAGGTTATCTAAAATCTAACTTCGTAATTTCCACGAATATCTTACTATTAGTATTAAGACACAATTTAAATGAAACACTATTTAATTTATGGCGATTTGAATTATTAGATTACTCTAAAAATAAAACTAAAATAAAATTAAACTAACAGTCCAGGGCGAAGTTAAACCTCTAGATTTACCTTGGTTTTATTCTTCGTGAACAAGAACTAATAATATTTATGATTTGCTTGAGATAATTTAAAAAATGAAATCAACCGAAGTATACTTGACCAATTATAACACTCGCAATGTTGAGGAATGAATTCATAATTACTTTTTTTACCATTATTCATCCTTTATTTGATTTAATGAAATTCTCTACTATAGAAAGTGAAGAACTTTTTATCAATTATAATTTCATACTTGGAATACAGTTACCTGCAAAAGATATCGATTTTTACTAAACAATGCATAAATATAGACGATTCATTGAACAAATGTTATTAACACTAAACCTACGAGTCTTAAAATTAACTACTACATGTTCCCTTATAAAAATGACAAGATCGATTTTATTTATACTCCACTGAATAATCATGAAATGAAAAATCTGGAACTGGTCATTTTGACCGATGATGGTATATTTAGTGTGAATAAAAATTATGTCTTCATTTTCATAGCAACAAACATTCATATGTGGGTGATACTGATTTTTCACAAGGTTCGGAAATTCACATTGTGATACTTTGTATTAAATTTGATTAGGATTTTTAGAACACAAAAGGGTGGCATCCACTACGATAAATTTGATCTGTCTAATTTCAGATATTCGGCATTTAACGGATTAAAAATTGAATTTGAAATGTAGTGTTTCTGTGTTACGTTACGAGCAACAAATCCTAAAGCAATTCTGCCCTGCCTATTTGTTTATAAAACTTTCTCTCATTCCGAACATACGGTTCTCCATATAGCCTCTATTTTTGTCTTACAGCAACGGTTGTGTGTTGTACAAGCAAAAACGATTACCTACTACAAACAGTTTAACCGTAAGTTATTGCGTGCACGACGAGGACGTGGAAAACGGAAGAACAATGCATCAGAAGTAAAATATCCGGCGGGCGATGTTTCGGCACGCGAATAAATCAAATTTCATTCTTTAGGGGGTCTCCATTGATAATCGCATGCGCGAAGGTCACTCAACCCCGAGGCAATAATTTACGTTCTGCGAGAGACAGGCTAAAACTGTGCATACTTGCACGTATACGTACAGAAGATGGTAAACTTGGCCCGAGTGAATTTACACTGTACTACCATCGGGACACGCGTGAACGCGAAAGGATCAGACAATCCTTTACGGTACTGTTTGGCATAGCCCGTAACTTACACGATTTTGCTATTTCCTTCAGTTGTCCGTGTGCGAGCTTGTATCGAGGCTTACCGGTACCTTTGCATTTTTCCTTGAAATCCTTCTTCCGCTTCGAACTTTTTTCCTGCTTCTGTTTAGAGAAGCGATGCTTAGCACCGGTTTAAAAGGATACGCGTTGTCTCCTCGATATACAGTGGCCCATCAAAAGTTGATTTCAAAGTTTCGCCTAAGTCGTCAAATTTTTGCTGTCCGACGTACAATGGGAGACAAAAGTACAAGGAATTCGAAATCCATCAATATATTGGCAATGAAAGCCTTTCATGAGTACATTTTGCATTAAAGCAATAGATGAATTTAAAAAACTTTCGTTTAATTAGTGAATTTCAACAATTTCACTTACAAAATTGTAAGTAACTTTTGCGAATGATTATACTCCCTGATTTGAACTTCAAAATAATAAATTTGTGATATTCAATATATATAATTATTCAATAAAAAGTTAAAAATAAATATTTAAATAAATTAAAAATACCTCAGAAAGCAATATTCATGGTTATTATTGAATATAAACATGTAAAATTTGCGTAAAATTATGTTCTAATAATAACAAAGAACGTGACAATACTGTACTGCACTGTACTCAGCTGTATTGTTGTATTTGAGAGTTGGTAGTATAGTGTACGTTTGGAAACTATCGTGATTTTGAACGTCTTAATTTATTTAAACAAGTATAAATCAATTACAATGTCTGATATTTTAAAAGCGAAAACTTACCGTTGGAATGGTAAAATAGTGTCAGAGAAAGTTCATTTGTGGCGACTTGCTCATTAGCAAAATGGATTAAAAAGTAGAAAACCAAAGGTAACCTCAAATATAACGGAAAATAAAGAAAGTGACAAGTATTATATACCGGCAAGTATTCAAACTAAAATTATAAATGATATAGTAGCTACATTCAGTGGTCTACACTATTGTCGCTTTTCCATGCTAGCGAGATGACAACACGATAAATTTGACGTTTTGTAACAGTTTATAATTTTTTGTTCTGTAACTGTTTAGTGAATCCTAATAAGTTTTGAACAGAATTAATTACATAATTTTTAGTACATATAAAAAAATGGAGTTTCTAGTTGTGTTTCTTCAAGGTTTAAATAGGGTTTGAAGTGGAATATTATGAATTCTCCATAAGAAGACGTGTTAAAATGTGCAAACTTTAAGTTGCTATAAATATTAAACGGTGCAGTGAATCGAACCCAAAATTTGGTAATTGCATTAATTTAGTAGGAATTCTATCTTGTCAAATTTTCAAAAATTTTGTTGCGTTTTTATATACCTTAGAACATCTTTAAAGGTCTGAAGAATATGGTTTCAGTATTGTCTTTTTTTTTATTTGTACACCCGTGAAGTAAATACTGTAGTTTCTCGAGAGCAACACGGAAGGTCGACCGTACCAGTCCTCCAAAGGACAAAGGGACACACCAGAAAGGGATGTTTTAACCGTAAAAAGCATATGCGAATCAGCTGCAAACCGACCGAGAAAATTAGTTTATGATCACCGCAATTCGACATTCTCGACCACGACAGAGAGATAGCACGTGCGACCGAAGCAACGAAACGACGAGCAGAATTTCCACTTCTCAACTTTCAAGTTTTTCACTTAAAAACTCCTCCCAATGCACTCACGACCAATTACGAAACGCTACATTTTCCCACCTAAATCCACAATCATCCAATCACGAAAAACCAGACAGATGATTGACGATTTTCTGCATATCAAAAAAAAACATTTGGTACTTAATATAAAATAAATATTGTATGTACATTTGAATATTGAAAAAAGATTTAATCGCTTTTTAATATTATTAAATTTAATATGAATGCGTATAGAATATTTTGTGCTACTAGGGCGGTAAGTGTCCACATAATATTGAGCGGCAGTGTAGGTATACAGAATACTTTCGCAAAGATGTTTATGCAAAATGAAAAGTTTATGCATCAATTTCAAGACATTTTTGGTGAAAGTAATGTATTGATACTATTAAAATCTTATTATTATTATTATTATTTATTTAATGCTTTAAACAAAGTATGGTTTATATAGCATATACTATTAAACTCTTTTTATATTTCAACTGTTTGAAATTGTCTTTATAAATCCATAAAATCCGGAGTCTAGTGATTAATATTTGAATATAATCAATCATTCTGTAAGTTCTTTTACAATTATAAAACTTCACTAACGATTTTGTTAGAGCATTGTCAAGCGAGAATTGTTTAAAGTGCGCACTTCAGGAAAAGGGAAATGTTTCCCTGAGGTATACCGATCGAAACATTGATGCCGATGCGACGTATTGTGCTGTTATGTAGGTGACGGTCTTTCGCTAGACACGCGAAATAGTCCCAAGAAAGCAATTTATTCATTTTACCAAGAATGACAGTGGTGTGTTTGCCCAACCTACTCATGAAATTATTACGACAAAAATGTTCATTACAATGAATGGAATTCCCTGATGAGTATGACTTCTACGTTATTCATGCCTTCATCCTGGAATCCCGAATTGTCATATTGATTCATTCGGAGGGATTATTATCATTCGGGCCTACTGCCCGTTTAGCTTAGTCCATGATGCACAGCATCCGACGATGTTGCCTAGTCTTAAGCTCTTGGTGTCGGATTCACTGAATGCTAGATTGTACAGGCTATGTCGTATCACATGGAGATTGTCGGTATCACATTCGCCGAATCATAGCCTATTTTCAGATATCGATTGAGTTTATCCTTCAGCATATTCGTTCATTAAACTCACGTTCTTATTACATCGTATTAATCACCTGCAAACATGGTGATCTATGGTACACCTATGGTACTATTTATTAACTGTGAACGCTGTTATCAAATTTAGTACGACTGTAATCTCCGGCACATCAAACTGCATGTTTGAGTATAATTATGTTTGTAAATTGTGCCCTTTGCTTATTAAATTATTATTGATTCTCACCTAACTCTGCCACCCCTAATAACCTTGTTATTTATACAGATGCAGAAAATACTGCGAAAATAATGGTATTTGAAAGGTATCGCATCTCATATTTTTCCAGATCTCACAAGAACAGTAATGTTTTTTTATATCGAATGATCTGGACCTACTAAATATTCTTCGTCCATTATTAGTTACACATAACGCGTCCACATTAGTACTGTTGATTTCCTTCGAAGGTCGAAGATTTTGAAGCTAACGAAGCTTCGGATTTCGGAGCCTCCATATCAGAACCTTCGATGGTGATGAGAATCGAATTTTCGAAATTCGAACGTCTGTAGTCGATGATTAGAGGATTAAATGAAACAGAGTTTTGAAGTTTCGAACTTCTAAGTTATAATTGATACAGTTACAGGCACTCCTACATTTCGAAAAAATACGCTATCGCAGCAAAAAGACTGGTTTTAAGTTACAACTTCATTCGATTCGAAGGCTTCACAGCTCGCTACTTCGTAGACTTTAAAGTTCCCTTCGTTTCTGCGAATCTTCGAAAAATTAGCAGTCCTATTCCACATTGCCTCACTTGATTCCGGAATTGTTGCTCTAAAACTTTCTAATCGTGAATGTCTCATCGCGGCACAATTAACCAGTTAACTGTTTTTGACGAATATATTCGTCATGAAACTTTGTAAAATTTTGTGTTATGACGAAAATATTCGTCATGTGTTTTAAGCAGTGACCATCGGCAGTTAGTTTTGCAATATTAATTAAAAATAAAATATATTCGTAAATTGCAATAAGTTTAGAATATTTTGAGGCCATGTCGAAATAAAAAGTATTAGCACGCAGGGGACATATTTTCCAACAAAGTCGAAACAGTTAACTGGTTAAGTGTCCGTGTAAACAAGAAAACTTGGCTCAGCCGGACGTTTTGTAGTCAAGCGGCATTTAATTTTCGCTCATTACTCGATTGCGATTCTCGTGGCTACCTGATCGAACATCGCGGGGACCGTGCGTGCAGGACGCGTGTGCAAGCAAGTGCATGTAATTTAACGCGAAGCACCAATTGCCGTAATGCGAACGGCGACGGCGGAATGACCGCGGGAGGTGCGCTGGGTGGTCCGACCATGAGATCTAGGTCTTAGATCCATGGATCGGGACGAGTGCACCGCTAAGAATTGCACACGCGGGACCCGGTTGCATCACGCACGGAAAATTGCTTGCACCTCGACGCAACGCCGCCTTTTAATTTCCGCGCTCACCCGGATATATATATTGAACGTCCCCATTCCCAGAATCTACCGGAAGTCGCAGTTTTGCTCGAAATCCTTGAAAGAAAGTGATTTCCTTACTTGCGGTTAATGTAGGGGAGACTAGGAGGATGTAAAAGACTTAGGAGAAACTAAGAGGTGAACGAAACTAATTTACATATTTTAAAAATTTATTTATTTAATGTTGCTTTAACATCAAAAGTCATTAGCAACACGGTACATTTTCTTACAATATTTTGTACATCTTAATATCTTTGATATATTGGGCAAGACCGATAATGTGTTCCTCAGAACCTAACAGAATGGGTAAAGATCCAAGCAGTTTAGCATTTTTCCTTTCATTTTCATATTTTTGGCATTCCAGTATAAGGTGATTTATATTAACTGGTACTTTACATATATCGCAGATCATGTTTTCTTTTTTACTTAACAAAAATGAATGGGTTACTTCTGAGTGGCCAATTCTGATTCTAGAAATTGACATTTGGATTTGACGATCTATTGGACTTGGAAATTTTTGCCACTCAAAATCCGCTCCTTCGTTATGGTACTTTTGTGCATAAATTCTCTTAATATTATCAGTTATATGTTTCCTGAATATTTCATTTATATGGTTTTTGAGGTCATTTAGTCTGGTATAATGAGTAATTTGTTTCATTTTTGTATTTGATACTGTCAATTTGGCTGCTCTATCTGCGTTTTCATTACCCTGTATACCCATATGCGATCTAATCCAGCAAAAGGTAATGGATTTGCCGGTTTCAACAGCAGAGTTATAGCTTTCTTGAATTTCCTGAATACACTTATCAGTTGTTTCCGAATCTTCAATGCCATAATTTCACTCTTTGAGTCTGTAAAAATTGTGTATCTGTTTCCAGTGAACATTTTGATCTCACTACCAAAAACTGAGTAAATGTTGTTAAGTCGATAAAGACTTGTAGCAGTCGGTTTGTTTCATTAAATATGTAAATAATATTAGATCACATTTTCTTCGCAATTCATATTGTAACGTGTTTCCAAATCTTAACTAATTTGATTGAATTTTATGAAAATCAATGTAATCGAATACTTTTTGACTCGAACTGCAATCAGATCCGCCATATTAAGGGTTGTCACCCCGCTCTACTTTCCCCTCTACGACGGTGTTGTCATATAATGTCATGTTATGTGACTAATAGTACTGGCAGTGAGAGAGGATAATCTCTTTCCCCTCAATTCTGCCCTCAACTGGCGACTCTAGTTTTACGTACAATTGAATTCATCATTGTTTACACTTCAATAATAATGTATTCCGACCATTACTGAAGGAAATCCTTCGTTGTTCGAAGTTGCACTTAGAAAAATCATTTTCCATGGGACGTCGCAGTTTAATCATTCGCCTCGTTCACTCAATTAAGATTTAATTAGGAAATTATCATTTTGCTCGTTACGAAACGGCTAAAGGATTGCTTATAAATATTTAGAGAGCTTTCTATTACCTTCTACCACTCACATAGTTCACCTTACAAGTTGTTCACAACGAAAAAAGTTGTTAGAAACTAATGTTTATCGTAGTGTCACATTCTACGCCTTGCAAGAAGAGCTCATTACTTTGCTACGCAGCAAATACTGCTTGCACCGTTGAGGCTTTCTTAGAAATAATATTACTTCCAGCAACAGTAGCCCTGTTGAACGTTGACGAGCTGTAATAGCAAAAACGGGTCAATCCTTGCGGCTGGTTCTATACAGGTTTTCGATGTTTATGTTCGCAAATAAAAATAGTATGTACGGTTTATACCCTCGGAACGTCTGCATGTTGATCGTTAACCTATAAATGTCGGGCCTCCAATCTTAACATAATAATAGCGATCAAATAACGGACTGTTCCATAAATTTGGAAACATCTTCCGCGATCAAACCGGTGCAATATCCTATTCAACTCTGGATTTGAACGTCACGTACTTGGATTTGTCTTTTGTCAAATTATGATACCTCTGCTGAAATTCTCTCCTACGAAATCGAAATTGAGTTTCAACTCATCTTTCGTAGATTTAAGCCATAGAAATGTACAATGTTTTAGCAATGTCGACAATTCTATTTATATGATAAAATTCTTCCGTAAATTTCAATTTGTAATATTTAAATATTAAATAATATCGATCGTAAATTGTTTTAAGCATAAATTAATGATATCGGCGCATAGGTTCGATCAATTGTTACTCAAACGCTATTTGCAAATTAGCATAATATTATTTCTCAACGTTTCGATCTGCATTTAGATCATTTTATTTAATTTGTAATATTTAAGTTGTCCAAGCTCAATGCTTGATCAACTTACCCCTGATTGTGAGAGGAGCATATTTCTTATTGGCCAAACGGTTACACACATTTTAGACATGGACAGTTTCGAACATATGACTACCATATTTTCTGTGTGCCAACTCTTCTTGAGCTTCCAAATATAGGTTCAATAGTCTATATCAGATTAGTGTCACCAATATGTGTCTTCTCATTGACTGGCATGTTAGAGGCTTGGTATTAAAAAAACTCTGATGCAGGTTCCATCAGTATTCCACTCAGTCGCAGCGGTGTCCTAGTCTTATTAATTTTTTGGCTTTAGTCTACATCAGTCTAGTATTGTCAATATTTCAACCTTCTCATCAACTAACTCGTTACAGATCTCATATTTTTAAGCCTTTTGCGCAGGCTCCATCGGTGCAAGATTCGTAATAGCTCCTACTTTTGTTATTGAGTACCTAGATTTAATGGTCCACCAGATCTATCTAAGGTGTACCTGATCAGTTTGGTATAATATCATTAATGTTCCGATATTCTTATTAAATGGCTTGTTAGACACCATGCATCTTTGGCACAGGTCTCATTAAAGTGTTAAACTCAATAGTTTACATCAGCACGGTATTACCAATATTCATCTCATCGACTTACTGCATCGCAGTTCCATAGTGCTCCACTTCCAGCAATAATTCCTTCATTTCATTATTAAACGCTTCAATTCCAGAGTAGACTAGACATATATAAAGATTGTACTTTGCAGCACCGCTATGACTACACTGAAATCGAGAACAACGACGCCACGCCTCCTGAGTGTGTTCTAGACACAGAGAACAAAGACAGTCTTTCATTTCTAGTTTTCCATCTCTTTCTTTGACGTCATTTTCCCGAAAGCAGTGCCCTCGGGGGCAATCCAGAGCGTTTGTTGCCCGTGCCCCACAACCCAGACGAACCCAATACCACCAATTCCCCTTCTATTCTCACTGTCTGACTCTCTAGAAGCCATGTTCCACTCAATCTTTGACCCAGACGCCATCGATAATAGGCTCCTGGGACTGGGCTGAGGTTTGCTGGTCCTCCAGCCCCAATGATCTCTTCCTTACGTCGTGGGACATTAATGTTCTTTAATCTAGATTAGCTTGGATCTGTCATTACTGCTTTCTTATCAATGGGTGGCTCGCTAGAGACTTTGTATTGTCCAAATGTTAACAAGCACGCTATCGACGCTATACTGCAGGCACGTGGCATTGCAGTTAAAGCTATATACAGGGTGTCCCAAAATTCGTGTAACTCCTGGAAATGGGAGGTTCCTTGGGTCATTTGAAGCTTCATTTTCCTTTACAAAAATGACGTTCTCGGCTTTGTTTAGGAGTTATTAACGAAAAACACGGACCAATCACAGAACGGTTACAGCGGATTGATTCTGGCTCGGCCAACGGCTACGCCACGCTTAGCGGAACCTGTCGCCGAGTCGGATTCAGTTCGCTACAGCCGCGTTCTGATTGGTTTATGTTTTTCCTTAATAACTCCTAAACAAAGCCGCGGACGCTATTTTTTTAAAGGAAAATGTCGCTTCAAATGACCCAAGGAACCTCCCATTTCCAGGAGTTACACGAATTTTTGGACACTCTGTATATATATACAGCGTGGTCAATGTCAAGTATTGCAAAGTATACTGGGTGATTCAAAATTCAATTTTCACGATTCCGTAGGCACTTCTGATGGTCAAAAAATGTTTCGAACAAAATCGGTTTTCAATGATTTACAAAATGCAATATTAGAAAATTTTCAATATAGACCCACATAAAAAAGATGTAAGAAACAACTTTTAGTATTTCCTCTGCAATTCTGACCAATTACAATTTTTCCAGAATTCCTACTTCGCATTACGAATACTTTTACGTTATCCTTTATCAAAAGTGTCCAATATTGCGGCTGGCATTGATTGCGGCAATTACAGTAGGTTAAATAAATAAATAAACACAGATACCTGTTAGCTAACCATGCATAGCACACCACGCATTTCAAGCTGGAAATAGAAATAGCTAATACCAACGAGCATTGGATAATTTATGCAAATTTATATTTCAGAAACTGACCCGAAGCAGTGGTAATTATGGTGAAATGTATTTCATTTATTAAGACGTCAATTAGGCTGATAACCACGTATGAATATCATTGCACTTTATTAAAATTGTGCTCCTGGTTAGATTTGCACGTGCGCGATGACCCAGATTTCATCGTATTCACAAATATAGTATTATAAATTCTATAGTCTGTGTATATGTATATGTCTATGTACATGTCTATATATATGTATATGTACATGTCTATATATATGTATATGTATATGTATATGTATATGTATATGTATATGTATATGTATATGTATAAAATTCATTGCATCTTATTTTTCCGGCATGATGTGATGACAATGAAAGCTTTAACATTCTATTAGCTGTAAATCAATTTATTAAAAATTTGAATTCTATTTTTCATAATTGACTCTTCTTCGTTATTTCTTATAAAATTTTTGTTTTCAAAGTGAAACTTTGGCTGCATCAATGTATCGATACCAGAATTAAATTAAATGTTCTACAGTGTCACGAAATAAATCAACAAATCCCGCAATCTAGTGACAGCATATTATTAATCGTGATTTGCATATCATTTCTTCCATCGAAATTAATAGGCGAAACCGTGTTCCTTTTTCAAGCATGACGTTCCACAAGTCAACTAACTTGATCCCTGAATCGCCGTGTTGTCGTCATTTGCGTAATTAGAAAAACTTCAGTATTTGACGAGTGGCATCACGGGTCTAGTAGATCATCATTTAACTGCAAATTGCAGCAGACCGTTTTGGTGGAAATGGTTGCAAAATATTTGCTATCAACGCATCGGGACTATTGCCAGTTCTTCCTCTTTCAGTAGGGGAGACACCGGGGCTAGTTGACTAACTTCTAACATATTTATCTTTTACCAATGAACCGTTAGTATTTTGCTGTCTCGTTGTACACCAAAAGTTTGCACATTGACCTGGATGTGTAGATTTAATTTTTAAAATCGCTTTGATTGAACCTAATTGTAGTTTTAATCGAATTTAGATCAGTGAGAGCAATAAGTCAGCAAACTCCGGTTGTGAAGTTAGGTTATTTGGTTAGGTTTAGGTTATTTCGACATTTTTATCATTGTACGGGCGACACGTGCATAACCTCGATGCACTGGATAAAATAAAATGCCTCAAATTACAGTCCATCTATCATATTTCTATAAACTAATCATGAAAAAATATCAAGCAGTACTTAATGGACAAAAATTGATAAACAGTCGGAAAAAATATTTACTTATCACCTATGTTTTTAGATTTTTTATTCTTATTGGTATAACACGCAAGTTTCGGTGACGACAACACCTTACATGGTAAGCTTGTTATTCTTGTATTTCAATATCGCGGAAAGCAGCATCATCTATTTTATAGTATTACAATTAGAATAGATTAGTCAACAAGCCTTGGTCTTCCCTACTACAGTAAAAGCTCATTTACTGTCCAACATCCGAGTTCTACACAGACAGTGATCGTATCCGGACACTATTTTTTATGACTGCGATTACGGCGCTGAGACTTCAGTAGATACATGAGAAACATTTAAGAGAAACATGAACTCGAATCTTCGAAGAAAAATGACTCGTTTCTGGCAATTGTAATTCTACCCTGCGTTTCATCATTAAATTTGCTCTACAAAGTATGTAGGGTGTTCACGCTAACACTAGCCTGTGATTTCCTTGAAAATAGTAAACTTTAGAAAAAAAAAAATTCAGAAATGAAGGAGCTTTCATGTTTTTATATCGAATGCTATGTATTTTTTATGTAATATGAAAGCTTATGCCAAAACGAATTCAGTCGTATGCGACATAATGACCTTCAAAGTCACACAAGGTCAGAGATGGCTAGTGCTAGCATAAACACCCTGTATACGAATTACGATTCTGGATTTCTTCCCATCCGACAGACTGTAAAATTTTTCCATAAAATAGTTCTAAAATGATGAATAAACGCGTGCGAAATTTCTGGCACAAACACAAGTTTAACAGAGTATTTTTGAAACACTGACTTCATGGTGGTAATGATCATTTCACTGGAGATTCGAGTTCGTGTACACAAGCCACTTGATTTGCCTTTTTTGCTCGTTCATATAACTGCGTGAGACCGGACACTAATTAAACTACAATTTTTAATTGGCGAAAAGCGATGACATGTATTTAATTACCAATCACGAGTCGCGACCTAGTGCATTTTTATAAAATTTGGCGGTGATCACTGGACTGCAGATTTTATGCATTCATGGCAAATTGAACACGTGACATTTGAGACAGTATTATTGCAATTATTGACACTTTCAGGCAGAACATTTTTATTTTACGTAAAGTCTAATGATAACTAGTGAAAAATAAAAATGGTCTGCATTCGTTACAACATACAAGAGCTACGTATTCATTTTTTTCTTTGCTTAATTATTTAGATAGGTTCAATATAATAAAACATTATTTTTAGATTCTTGGAATAGAGTCACTATTTTAATTTTGATCCACTCATTTCCGTCATAAATAAATAAAATCCACAGTCTACCGATAATCATTACTGAATTGAATTTATGACGTGGGCGTCAGCGAAAAATGCTGTTTCCTAGGAGAGTCTCCAGATGAGAGGAATTGGCTCGAATCGAGGGGCACAAGTTACCCTCTCTTTGCCAGTAACGGATTAGTCACGTGACCGGGTCGTGGCGGAATCGTGGGGCAATAGCGTCGTGGAAGGGGAAGGTAGAGTGCGGACACAAGTCGTAATCTGGCGACTCTTAGTTCCTTAGAGATGGTCGTTGAGACGCGAGTATAAAATTTCCACGTGATAGAACCAATCAGCCGACATTGGAAACGAAAAGTAAAAGAGTTGTTAATGAGACTACATTTCAGTTCGCTTTCCCCCTTTTTACAGAAGTTATAATCGATTTCCTGTTCATGTTTTCTGCACGGTGCATCGCGCTTCACGCGGAGGAATTAAATAAATTACACGTAACAATGCCGCGAGCTACGATGTTCTACAATGGGCGACGATGTTCACTCGACGTATTACCACCGTGAAACATAACACGTTTCTCATGATTTGCATACAATGCCGGACAATTTGAGCAATGTAACGCCGCGTATAATAATGGTGATTTATTTGAATCCAGTGGGGACCCAGGCGAATTCGGTGGATCCGATTTGTTATTAATGTTGTTGTTATTATTACTGTTATTTGTCGTTTATTGAGGGAAAACTAGACGTGCGTCACAATACCAAACGAATGCAGTGTTGCACAAAGGTGAGGCACAGCCAAGGGCAGTTTAAAACCTGACCTGGAAATACATGTTGGACTAAGAACACGACTAAATTGCATTAACATATAATAATAGAGGTGGATAGTGGAAACATAAACAACATTCATGAATAGAATGCGGGTTTGTATATCAAATAAAATGTGTTTGAATTCATCACATGGGTCAGGAATTGCATAGAAATGTATTTCTCTGTTTAATAATTGCAATATTAAATTCTTTAAGTGTTTTCGCTGTTTCATGTTTCAATTACTCATTTTTGTCATAAATACTGAAAATCCATGGTTTATCCTTAAGTAAATTGTATATATTTATACATTTACAGCTGATTAAAATGTGCAGAATTCAAGAGAGTATAAATTATAAAATCGAATGCAACATTTTCGCTATGCTATGATTATTAGCTAACAATATTTACTATCATTTTCGTTTACTACAAATAGAAAAGAACGTCACATTTCCAATATTACCCAAGATAAGTAATACTAAGACTTTCAGAAAATGTTATTAAATACATCCATTCATATTAAAACTGGATACTGCTGGTAGTAACAATTATTCGATTATTACGCGAAATGTAACCTTCAAAAAGCTGCATTAAAATTAATACAATACCACTCGTAAGGCACCATGAATGTCAACATTTATTTTCAATGTTGTATGCAGAGAAAAACAAATCAAAGTTTATATAGTATTTGAAAAACATCCATTACGTACGCCAGACGTGAAATAAAAACTCGAGATTTACAACTTCCAGCGAGCTTGTGCTGTATCTGCGTTCGCTACTGCAATACTTTCCTACAGTGACTTTCCTCGTTAGTGGTAGTCAGTATGTATAATGTCAATCAACACAACGGAAACGCGAGAGTCAGTGGTAGCGGCAAGTTGCGAGTTTTCTGACGTTCTGCAAACTGTGACGTGGCGCTTCGTGACATGACACGACGAAGTACTCAAATACTGCATTTTTTATATCGCGGTGCTTACTCGGTGTCGTCAACTGACGCCGAAAAATTTCACTACCTATAATCCTCGCGATAAACCACGCGCGGTTGAAAATTGAAGAGCTGACTTGTTGACATGCGACTACTACATGCAACATGCTACCATTTTTTCTCACGTTCAAGCCTTTAATATTCATAAACGAAAAATCTCACCGAATGTTGTGTATTGGACGATTTGTTAATATTATTAATAGTTAACGGATCTTTGTACAAAATAAAAATTGTCTGTATCGATTGCAAGGAATAGAAACTAAATGTCATTTCTTCCTTTAATAACACTGTCGAACAGTAAAAATGTTTTCATATAACTGTTGGGTGATTCTTATAGATTTTTTTGCACTGATTCTGAATCTGGCCTTAATTTTTTTCCGTAGATGCACAGTTTTTGAGAAACATGATTTTGAAAAAAAACATCTTTTTCAATTTTAAATAAATATTGTTATGTTATTATAAAATATATAGAATTTAACATTGTAGAAATAGATTCTGTAGACTTTTCCGAATACAGTGATATTCAATACTAATACATTATGAATGTTTAAACAATCGTTGAAGATGGATAGACAGACACCACTTTTGCACGAATTAGTGAGGATATTTTTTAGTTTATCTTAAAAAATAAGGGTCCAGCGGATCAAGTTATCTTGAAAAACCACCTATTAAAGTTAGCAACATTGACGTTTTTTTCGAACCAGAAAGCAAAATATCTGCACCCGATATGAGTTGCCGTCAGTTTCGCGCCGTATCTCCTTGTATCCGAATATAACAATCTGTTTAATTACAATACAATACAATTTTCCGTATGTTAATACATTTCGATTCTGGCCTTAATTCTTTTCCTACACGCACAGTTTTTGAAAAAAAACTATTTTTCTACTTTAAACAATTATAGTGATGTTATTATAAAAGATATTGTATTGTTCTTTACATCAGAAGATTCTCTAGGAATTCCCGAATCCAATGATGTGCAATAGTAATACATTATGATTGTTTAAACATGTTTAAACAATCATTAAAGACGGAAAGGCACCACTTTTGCACCGTTTTTTGTTGATATTTTTTAATGTGTCAGAAAAAATAGGGGACCAGCGAAAAATTGAACTGCACCACGCGATAGAGCAGACTTTTATCTTGAAAAACCACCCAGTCAAGTTGCGAATGTCAACGTTTTTACTGAACCAGAAAGCAAAATATCATTGCGGAACACGAGTCGCCGCCAGTGACGCTCACCATCAGAATGAGCGTTCTTCGGGATACGGCGCGGCGCAGCCAACGCCAGCTGTAGTGGTGAGCGTCACTGGCGTCGACTCGTGTTCCGCAATGATATTTTGCTTTGTGGTTCGGTAAAAACGTCGACATTCGCAACTTGGCTGAGTAGTTTCGCAAGTTAAAAGTCTACTCTATGGCGTGGTGTAGTTCAATTTTTCGCTGGTCCCTTATTTTTGCTGAAACATTAAAAAACATCAACAAAAAACGGTTCAAAAGTGGTGCCTCTCCGTCTTTAATGATAGTTTAAACATGTTTACTATTGCGCAAAACTGGATTCGGGAATTTCTAGAGATTCTTCTGATGTAAAGAACAATACAATATCTTTTATAATAACATCACAATAATTGTTTCAAGTTGAAAAATAGTTTTTTTTCAAAGACATGTTTTTCAAAAACTGTGCATCTACGGGAAAAATTAAGAACAGATTCAGAATCAGCGCAAATAACTCTATAAGAATCACTCAACAGTAGTTGTTGAATAAATTTAGCGTTGGACAGTGTAAATGGAATCGGAAACTTTCTTCCAGTAGTTTTATTAATCGAAAACTTTTTCCGTTTAACATTTTTCTTATTTTCTCATAGCTTTATTATAGGTGGATGCTTATGTTATTTTGTTGTTTTTCATTCTTTAATAAACATATTTTAATTTCCCATCAGTTTGAACTTTATACAATAATATTTCATACTACTAAAATAAGAGTGTTTTCTGTAAAATCCGTATGAATGCCTTCGATCGGAAACTTTTCGTCACGGATTGTACATTGAACGTCTACGACTTATTGTTAGGTTTGAGCAATATCGGACAGCAGTAAAAAATCATACTGCGTCATAAATGAGACGTTATTACCATACATTGTCATTAATATCAAAGAAAATGATGTGGCAAGAATGTTGCATAAACGATAATTATCATCTTATGCATAACTTAGGTGTTAGACTTTGGGTGGATATGAAACTATTATTGTTCTCCCGACAGATATTGCAACGAATCTGATAGATGCGCGCGATGTCTTTTTATGAATATTTACACACAGAAAGATCGTATAGTTTGTGTACAAATGGCGGCCAGCTGGCGGTACAGTAAATCTCAATATGTATGTCACGTAGGAAATGTTATTAATAGACTGCGGATTTTATGCATTTGTGACAGAAATGAATAGGTGCAATTTAAAACAGTGGAAAGATTAAAAGGGTTTGAGAGTATATCAATACTACTTCCAATATATTAGACTTATGAATGACAGAAATAAATTTATATTTTGTATACAGACAATATTCTATAGAATCTGTGAAAGTAATTGTCCTTTCATACCAATTCAATGATAAAACTTTTTTATCTTTATGAAATATTCGTGACATTTTTCTGGTCGGGATGACACAAAACACGATATAATTTGAACGGCGCAATTGATATCATGTCTGATGTCAGTGTGATCAGAAAAATCTGACGAATACGTGATAAAAATTTCACAAAAAAATACTTGAAAACAAACAAGTTTTGCCATTGGGTTGATATTATTTGATATTGCCTCGCTGTTGTACCGAAATCCCGTATCACGTTACACTTCTCCACAATCGATCCTCTGGGCCCCTCGAAGAGTATACATCGAGACGTTGCTGTAGTCATTCCCGACGCACTACCGTCCTCAAAACAATGGGGGCACAAGGGGTTAAGGAGACTTCTGTTCGCGATACTCCCACGCCGTCTGCGCAGTAACAGCGTAAAAAAAGTCAGTATGAAGGCGTACGTGTTAAATCGCAGCGAATGGGACGCGCGTTCTTCTCGGGCGGCAGCTCTTCAGCTGCCTGGCATGCACGTCCTGTAGAAAGCCGAGGATATATACTCCGTCATCCTTCAAAAACATGTCGAGTCGGGAAAATTGATGTCCGACATTTCGCATCCTTTCGTTGTAACACATCAACCCCAAGCGGCATAAATCTCCGGGGTTCTTGGGAACGGGAGAACGCTGCTCGCGACATACCATTTTTGGTTGTCGCGCGCCAGGAACCCTAAAAATAGTGTCTTGGCTACTTTTACGCATCGGCTGGTGTGGGAATGCATCAGCCCCTGTAGTCCGGCCACCGATAATACTAGTCTCGGTTCTTCAGAGTCATCTGTTTACTAACAAACGCTTGTAGGTGAATAATATGAGCGCACTAGAAACACCAATGCGTTGTTCATCATGGTTGTCAACATTATTTCTGTTTGTAAACAAACTTTTCACGAGCATTAGAAGCAGCAAGTCGTGGTCAGTGTCAAGAAAAGGACAAAAATATGTCCTAAAAACTTTGATCTGAACATTTTTAAAACTTTGATTGCTTAAATATATCTTTTTTATTGAGCCACTGAAACCTATTATATGTTTATTTCGGCTTTAACAATATTTTTTAACAGTAGTCTTACAGTTAGTGTACAATGACAGAATTAATAATCTCTAGAGATGAAGATTGCAGTCGCATAAAAACTGAAAAATATTTAAATATATCTAATTTGTTATCTCTAGTGGATTTGTTTTCTTTCGTATTTCAAAATGGCGCTTTTTATAAAGGTTGGGAAACTCGTGTCAGATGAGTGGAGGAGCGCGAATTGAGGGAAAAATATTACCCTGTCTCTATCAGTAGACCGGACAGAGAGGAAATGCATCACGTGACCGGGCCGCGGTGGAAGCGTGGGGAACAGCGTCCTAGAGGGGGAAAGTAGAGTGGGGACACGAGTCTTAATCTACCGACTATGGTTAGGGAAACTGCCCCTACCCGCGCGAAACGTGTCGTGGGTGTCGCGTGCGATACGGAGTCTTGGTTTACGTGCACCACGGTTGAAAACGACTGAAAACGGAATGGCGAATGGTTGTGGGAAACAAAAAGGGTCGAATCTGCAACCAGAAAACGGATAGACAGCGCATCCTGTCTGATGCGCGCGTAGGTTCATTCAGGGAGGCGAGCCACCGCGATTTTTACCTGTCGACGCGACGGCCGCCGATATTATATCCCGCGGTCGTACGTCATCGCGTGGGTGGAAATATGACGATAAACTGGTGGGTGGGTCCGGCTCGAAGTACGTTTTGTTATACCATGACCTCGTTTTTTAATCCCTTCCCCGGCCAATGGGATGCCGCGTGTGATACACCACCGCGGATACGTAATTCGGCGCGACGTCATCGAGCTGCGAACTGTTTCCGCGGTATTTCGCGCACGCATCATTTGTTCCATTACGTATGGAAGCGTCGATGGTCATCGATAGTGATAGGAAATGCGACTACATTAGTGGGCAAGGTTATAAGGTACTGTGAACGGTTGTTCGAACTGAACGGGGGAACAAGAGTGTTTGGATAATAGAACAGCCACAGTCGAGTCGGAAAGTAAGTTAACGATTGGCGATGAAAAGAAAATTAATGAAAATACTGTAAGCAATAGCTGTGTTTATCACGAACGCGTTCATTTCAATCTGTCTTCTTTTTCCAAATTCTGTTATTTTCGATTTTATACTTTTATAAATTTATAAATATATAATATAATATAAATATAAATATATAAATATAAAATAAATATATATAATAAAATAAATAAATATATATACAGGGTGTCCCGAAATTCCCTCAGCATCCGGAAATGGGAGGATGCTGAGATCATTTCAGGCAAGATTTTCCTTTACGAAAATGTCATCTGAGGCTTCGATAAGGAGTTATTAATGAAAAACACGGACCAATCTAGAGCGCGACCTACATGTGTTGGTCGCGGCACACCGACAGCCGAGCGTCGTTGAACACCAACACATGTAGGTCGCGCTCTGGATTGGTCCGTGTTTTTCGTTAATAACTCCTTAACGAAGCTTCAGATGACATCTTCCCATTTCCGGATGCTGAGGGAATTTCGGGACACCCTGTATATATATAAAAGCTCGCAGTGGCTCAGTGGGTAGAGCGCGCGACTGCGGATGCCGTGGTCGCGGGTTCGATCCCACCGCCGGCACCTCTGGAAATATTCTATGTGCTATGTAAATACTGTGGTGCTCAAGGTGGTTCGGAACACACCATAAAAACAGTAGATCCCGCTAGAATTGGCTGAAATAGGCTGCAATTAGGCGATAGGTGTGAGTGGAAAAGAGAAGGAGTTTGGTGTATGAACTTGAAACCCTGAGGGGACCAAGTATCTATCTATCTATATATATACAGGGTGTCCCAAAATTCGTGTACTTCCCGGAAATGGGAGGTTCCTTGGGTCATTTGAAGCGACATTTTCCTTTACAAAAATGTCGCCAGCGGCTTTGTTTAGGAGTTATTAACAAAAAACGGAGACCAATCAGAGCGCGGCTAGAGCAAACGGAGTCCAACTCAGCGACAGGTCTCGCTTAGCGTGGCGGCGCCATTGGCCGAGCCAGATTCAATCCGCTGTAGCCGCGCTCTGATTGGTCCGTGTTTTTTGTTAATAACTCCTAAACAAAGCCGCTGGCGCCATTTTTGTAAAGGAAGATGTCGCTTCAAATGACCCAAGGAACCTCCCATTTCCGGGAAGTACACGAATTTTGGGACACCCTGTATATAAAATAAATATATATAATAAAATAAATAAATATATATATAATAAAATAAATAAATATATATAAATAAATAAATAGGGTTATCTACTAATACGCATACACACATACACATTCAACCCTATAATTGGTGCTGGTACAGTTACGAATGCCTCTCGTAAAGCCTCGATGGATTCGTAATGCTGTATCTTCGATTGCGTACGTAACGCCTCGCTCTGTATACCTTCGGTGGCATAGGAAATCATCTCGGTTTCCGTTACAGGCACGCGATTACCCAACGTCACTTTATCGTATAGGTAATCTGAGAATGTTCGCCGGTTCTCCAGATCCTTTTCTCAAATTCTCGTCGTAGTACTGGTGGATCAGGGCGTAGACCATACATTTTCCTCATTTCTCGCAACAAGTCATCACAGTTTAAATCGACGCAATCAATTCTAGAATGATACCATCTCAACACTTTGCCGGTAAGTCTACTACATAGCAATGCTTTCTTCTCGTGCTGGTCGAACTCGTACGAAGATAGCAGTTTCTTCATTTGTCTTTCCCACTTGTAATCTAAATTTTTACCGTCAAATCCGGAAGCTAAACCTTGAAGCTCCTGCCATTTCTTCACTCTGATTCTGATCAGGCGATCTACTTCCAACATTTGCGTCGTCCTTAGCAAATCGAGTTCGCGGCGTAGTAATTCGGCTTCAGATGCCGCTAAACTTTCTGCTCGTAACAACTCGATTTCGCGTAACTGATGTGATACGTCTGGTTCGTCGTGGATGTCACTCGTGGTATCCTGTGTCCCGGGCATAGGCGATGTTTCAACCGGGGTCTGTACTATTGGAATCGCTGCATGCATAAACCGCTTAACCAATTCGTTCTTCGTCCCGCTATTGAACAAACCATTTTCTCTCAGGATTTCTTTAAGCTCGGACACCATAACTATATTTGCGAGTTAATTCTTACGCGAGATATCACAACTTACACCAAATCACTGCGTAAACTTACCCTCACTAAAGAAGTTTCACCTCAAAAAGGACCGTAACATAAACCGGAAACGATGGTAATGCCACTTGTGATTTTTGTAAGGAATAGCCGTATTTATTATAACCAATCGTTGGCAGACCTGTTTATCATGGGCGCGTTCATTTCGATCTGTCTTCTTTTTCCTATTTGTGTCGTTATTTTCGATTTTCTACTTTTATAAATTTAATTATATATAGGGTTGTCTACTAATACGCATACATACACACATTCAACGCTATAATACCCTCTTGAATCATTAATTTTTTGAAATCTATTCGAATAATTGAAAATACAGATATTGGAGGTTTGGTTAATACTTGCGTCTTCTCTCTCTACCTTCCCCTTCTACGACACTATCCTTCCACCAGTGGCGCATCCAGGATTTAATTGGGGGGGGGGGGGGGGAGAATTAAACAAAATGACCTTTTTTAAGCAAAAATATCTGTCAACGGTAACCACACATATTTGACATTGAATCCTTGATCCTGACATTGAAGCATATTGTAACGGGACACAGAATGATTTTTAATGCGCATTAAATAAAAGCCATTAAGATGATTATATAAATTTATTTACACAATAAAATCTATTTTTTTCTTTTTATACAGCTCTTCAATTACTTTAGTTATAGTTAAGCCAGTCCAATTTATATGTGTAGGAAAAAGATGTTCAAAATGTTTAGTTTTATGTATAACATATCAAAAAATCATCGAAATCGGAGAGGAAGCAACTATTCTACAGTTTAGCTAATTTTCCAGGGTTTTGTTTCCTTTTTCTTGGGGGCCACTGGGTGCGCCACTGCCCCCACGTGACGCGTTCTGTCTCTGTTGTGTGTGTGTCACATGATCACGTGACTAATTCTGTACTGGTGGAGAGAGGGTAAATTCCCCTCGTTTCACGACTCTGAATTGGGGTTCTACTGTAAGGTAGGATCATCGTGAACATACGAACTGCGATATGAAGCGTTGAATTCTTCTATCGAAATAGAAATGGCGCAATTGACCAGAAATTTCCTCGTGTCGAGTTATACTCATTTTAATGGCTTCTCCGTGCACGAAGCATTTACTCATTTTTATGTCTGCACTTTCTGTGTCACACGCAATCGAGGTCAACGATTTGCATTAATGGAATCGATGCAATCGATCTATCTTCGAGCCACTTATCTTCGAATTCAATAAGCGATCAATTGTTCAAGTGAATTACTACTTGCTCGTAATCAGAAAGTGCATTCCAGGCATTGTTTCATATTACAGTGAAGGTCACTAGAAAGTGTAACCGACGCCATTAACTAATATCTCGTTTGCGTATAAAACTGGCATTATCGTACTTCTAATACCAAGTTGTTAACGTTTCACATCGATATTACTAGTAATATTGTTACACAACGAGAAGAACAATTGTAAACCTTGAGAAAGCGTTTG
The DNA here is from genome assembly GCA_028455595.1 of Lasioglossum vierecki. Classification (NCBI taxonomy): domain Eukaryota; kingdom Metazoa; phylum Arthropoda; class Insecta; order Hymenoptera; family Halictidae; genus Lasioglossum; species Lasioglossum vierecki. The sequence goes on along the minus strand of CM052340.1, from coordinate 2,182,204 downwards.
CAATTCGCATTTTAATTTTTGTTACATGTACAGTGATCTTTTGCATTGCATCGCAGTTTTGAAAACACTTTGTACACACAGTGAATCCAAAAATTGTCTAAACACTGAATATTCCATTCATCTATTCTCATCGATATTTAAATTATGATAATTTTGTTTGAAAAAATAATACAATTATAATTCTGGTCTCATTTTAATGCCACAGTCTTCGACTTTTACCAACCATCATTCAGGTTTTGCTAACAAGGAGAGTGCAAGAACGTTGTCACGCCGATTTAGTTGAGACTCTGTATATTTATAGATCTCGATCTCCCATTTACGAATATATACCATTATAGACGCTCACACTCAATAGTTTTTGAGATATTCATAAACAAAGTTCTTAAGTGGTATACAACGAGAATACCACCCGGTGAGGTAGGGTTCGATTCTCGTTTAGTGAAAATTTTTTTTCATATTTGTTTATATTATTTATTCGCTGTGTAACATTGACTTGTCTATATAAGATTGCACATTTATTACAAGTTGAAGAACAAAAGGATTAATAAATTATAAATAAATTCGCTGTGTAACATTAACTTGTTCGTAAGATATTGCACATTTATTCATATACAAGTTAAAGAACAAACGTATTAATAAATTATAAATAAATTAACCTCTACAATAGCCGATTTAAGCAGTAATGTAAGAACTTTGTTTATGAATATCTCAAAAACTATTGAGTGTTAGCGTCTATAATGGTATATATTCGTAAATGGGAGATCGAGATCTATAAGTATACAGAGTCTCAACTAAATCGGTGTGACAATGTCCTTGCACTTTCCTTGTAAGATAATTTTACATGTGGTGACAGGTAATTAGACGTGGGATACTTTTTATAACATATTTTCGATCAGTCTGCTAATAATAGAGTAACCTAAGTCACTTTCCGTTGTTCATACTGTATATGCATGTATACGAAAGTTGGAATTAATGGTCAATGACTCATTCGTCAGTTTGAATGAATTTTTTTCGTACAGTTCGTCGAGGTTTACATACAAGTTGAGGGAACACTTTCTAGGTCATCGTTACAACAGAGACTTACTTGGTAGGGTGATGTCATTGTTCCTGCTGGCGCCAATAAATCTGCATATTTAGTCATTGAATGACATTAGTCGTTTGTATACTGTGCCTTTAGAATTGATTACGTCGACTTATGACATTTTGCAAATAACTGATGTTTCAGAAATTAGTAGTTGGGTGACGTTGAACACTAGTATAAAATAATGAATTATTTATATATCTCAACCTTCATACTGAAACCAGTACAATTCTTGAAAATTTGTGTAAAATAAAAATGTTCTGCACTAATTCTAGGAAGCAGGAGTAAAATAAAATTTGATTTCATCCCTTAATGACTTTCTTGCATTAAAGACAATATTACAATATTCTTCAATTTTTCCAATCCTTTATTTTTTTATATTTTACCCAGCTAATTTCTTCATAAATGCATAAAAATTCGCAGTCTAATTATCACGGTTTATCAGAATTGAGATTAACCTTACCGTAGATCTATTCACGTAGTTCTGTTACGCATCGGTTAACGTTTAGTATCTTAATCTCAGTTAAATCCCAAGTATTATTAAACAGGAGAGGTAGAACAGTGTTAAGAAAACATTTTGAACGACCGAAATTATTATTCTCGCAGGGAAGTTTCAACATGAAAATACAGAAGACGTTTAACGTTCTATCAATGATATCATAATTTGCATAGTTCTCTATTTCCACTGAAAATATATGCCCCACGAGAGAATGTCTATTAATACGTACTAAAACAAATAACAAATTAAAGTTTCATTTCAATAAATGGTTATACCCTGACTTCCTTTTCATAGCACAGCATACGCATAAGAACGTGTCCATTCATTTTGTAAATAAAAGTCCTAAAAGTCCAGGCTCATTAAAAAGTAATTGAAAGCATTCAGAAAATTACTTTGTAGTTAAATCTTGTATGGAATCCTAGATGTATAAGGGCAATTCGTAAAAAAGCTTTTCAGGTTTCGTATTTTATCTCGTTCTACAAAGCACAGTTCTTTTTAAGTATTCTGCAGGTGTGGGAAATATAAAAAGTATGTGTTATAAATTACTTTTTGTTAAGACAGTGTTAATACTGAATAGGTCAGATTTGTCGTTTCCTTTTTGTATTGAAATACTTTTTCACCTTCGTTTGTACACCTCCTTTGTTATTATTTGCACAATTAACTATATACAAAATCTGTTTTAGACTTCGTTCATGACAAAATTAATTAATAAGGTCTGCTTGTTAAAATATTGCATATCTTTTAAGCAAAGTAGGTATACAAATCTATCTGTTTTTATACTTAATAACTTATTTTTCTTCATGCTTGATATGAAAATGATAGATTATTATCATTTCTTCTTATCTGTGTGTCTTCAATAAATATTTAGTAATAAATATTCAGTTATTCAAAGTTATTAGTAATATTTAAATATTTGATAATCGTTAAAACAAATATTTAATAATCTTTAGTAAATACAGTATAACATTAAATCGTATTTATTGCAATATTTTTAAATATGCAGGTATACATCAGTTTGCATGACCCAATAAAATGTCAAAATCTCAAAGTTCGTGACTCTCGCATTCAATAAATTGGAACTTTATTTTTAATGACAATCTCTCAACCACCATATTGGAAATTTATTCACTAATTGTGGAGAAATAACGTAGGAACCTATTCAGATCACTTTCGAGGGTAGATTGCATTCTAATTGTTTGTGAATAATCAATAAATTCGAATGAATTTTTTCACCTAATACTTGAAAAATTATGTGAAGCAAGTAAAACGTGTTAGTAACCAACGCACTGTAGAATCCCGTGGCGAAATAATCTTAGTAAAGAGTTGAAAGCGATGTTAACTAAATTATAAAAAAGAGGAACCAATGCACAAATTGCATTGGTGTAAAATCAATTTCATTCCCTTCTTTTGCTATAAACACATAAAGAACCACAGTCTACTAATTAACATAACACAATTACCAATAAAATTAATTTGCTCTGTATCAACTTTAATGAAATTGTTTATGCACCCTCTTTTTGAAGGATCGTTAATTAGTAGACGGTCTTCATACATTCATAGCATAATTGAGTAGATGAAATTAAAAATTATTGGAAAATTTAAAAAATTGAGACTATCAATATACGATTTCCTTTCCATAAGAGACGAAATAACATTTAATTTAATTTCTACTTCTTGAAATCGATGCAGACGATTTTTCTTTTGCGTGAAGATCCTCAGTCATAGTTATTGCAAATATAAGTCTTCGGGATGGTTTCGAGTGTACAGAATTAAGAAGTTATTCTCTTTTAAAGAGCGCAGGATCGTTGCATCAGTTTACGTTAATTAAATGATGTCCACGTCCTCATCCAAGAATTTGGCTTCGCTGTTAGCGATCGTTATCAGTCAGGGAGCTTCGTGTGCTCTCCGAACATGAGCGGCTTGTCCTCGTTCATTGGTCAGCGACGTTATCTATTCCTTATTCCCGGCACGTCGTTTGTATGACTCTTTCCGCGATGAGCGGACTCGCCAAAAAACCATGGAAATCGTGCCGAACAAGATTCCGTGGAACTGTATTTGCACGGCGACTGGTCGTCAATTGTGAAAGTTTAGTTGTTTGTCGGCGCGCACGATGAAGAACACGGGAGGGTGCATCAAAAGTCCATCAACGTTTTGCCGGTTCACAGATTTCCGAACAGTCGCTGTTGCTAAATTCATTAAACTTTTACGGAGGCAAATCTGCATATCCATCGGCTTCGGCTAACCAATGTTCGTTCGCGTTACAATGTTTATAGGAAAACAACACTTCATAAATAAAAGTCAATGGCGTTCAGTTTATTGGCAAACGTTCTGCCAATTTTCAATATGTTCATATGTTTCTATTTATTCTTGTATTCGGTTATTGCATATAAAATGTTTGATTTTAGAATGATCAAATGTTAGTACAGGTTTATTATTCAGGGTATTAAAATGCCATATTTCCTCGAATGGGATGATTCCTTTCGAGGAAGTACAATATTTTTGGGACACCCCCTTTACCGAGACATAAATGAATCGGATTATTGCAAAATCATGCACTATTTATAATCGTATTGATTTTTTCATTGAATCTTTACAAAATTTTAAAATACAACTACGCAGGATTATATGATAATACCATATCGATTGTACCATTATTATTTTTTTGTGTAAAATGTAAAAAGGCTTCAATCCGTCTATAATAAATAATAATAATAATAATAATTACTATATGTCCAAACTGCTCATCGGTCTCAAGCTGAACGTAGATAAAAAGAGAATGTAAGTAGTTTACAAAACGTTAGTCTGTCATAACATTTGATACGATTCGTATCGACGATCTTTATTTCTTTATTTGTAATACTGTTTACCAAACGCACAAATGCCATTTTACTGATGCAATGTATTAGAGAAATAACACGTACTTCGTTAACAGAAACCTGTTAATGGCTATGTAACCAGTCATGTCTCAAAACTAATTTAATGTCTTCACATGATGTCGTAGTGATTTCTATTGCAATATTTGCCGCGCAAATCCTATATGAAATATCATCTTGATAAAGGTTTTGAACAATCCTAGTAATTTTCTAGCAACATTGCATGTTTCACCTTTCGTAAGTGTCGTAATATCGGTGAGTGGCAACGTATACAGGTGCGCACATATGTATCTGTGTCTGTCGCGAATAAATCAGCCCAAGCTTTATCGCCTACTCTGCGGACACGTATCGAGATATCGAACTACCACCTGATGAGGTTCGTTCGTTCGTCTTCGATATCTCACGTCGATGCGCTGGAAAAAGTTTGAACGTGATCTTCAAGTTATTTCCTGACTGGCAATATATATGGGGCAGAAGAGAACGCGTGATGCACATACGCTTCGATCAAAATACCATGGGGTAACGCAGAGATTCGAAATATTACGGAATCATGAATAGAAAGAACTCCAAAAAGTTTCGTAGAAATGCCACAATTTCTAAACATTTCACAAATATGTTAATGACAGTTTCGTACAGATATCGCTAAATGCACAAGTAGACAGTGGATTTTATACACTAATAACAAAAATGAAATAAGGCAATTTAAAACAGGAGAATAACCAAAATAATTGAAGAATTGTAATTATTAGTATTTTCCATATGTTAGAATTGGTGAAGAAAGAATTTGCATCCTCTTCCCATCTCTTGCAATTTATGCAGGAAATTTTTTTAGCGGACTCCGGATTTGTATGCAAATTCAAGAGTTTGTGGTGGTAAATATAAATCTATATATATTTTTTTAAAATTATACTGCAGTCAAAATAATAAATACTCTAGAACAGGGGTTTTTAAATTTATATGGCCCAAGAGCACCCTCTTAAACATCTTTTTTTGCGGACCCCATCCCAACCTTAGACATTTTATTTACTTTAATTATTTGAATAAAAGCAAAAAGTTGGGGGATGTAAAGTTTATGTAAAAATTGTTTCGCGGACCACAGTTTAATAACCTCTGCTCTAAAATCTTTTAATATTTTCACTGTTTCAAATGGCATTTACTCATTTTTCGTCATAAATGCATTAGCATTGTCTCACTCCTATTTGCAATCCTGTACTATGTGTTACTTCTCAAAGGACGCATTTTTGTGAGGATATACAGGGTGTATCCGTTAAGTTATGTCACCATTTTTCAGGCATTTCCAGTAGTGCAGTTAAAAAATGTTTTAGACAAAAGTTTCTCAGTATTTGATGAGCTACATGTTCGCATATTCTTAAATCTGAAAAAATGTTTTTTACGCAAAAAAGGTCACCTTTTTTTTTAAATGGCACTATATGTTTTAGACATCATAGGATTGTTTCTGACGTCGAGAAGAATTTAACAGTGTACTATACTATGACCTTGAAATGACTTCAAACTTGAAAATTTTGTGCGAACGTAATTAGGGAATATCTTAATAAGACGTTTAGAAATCGTTGGATAGGAACGTATGGTCCAATTCGTTGGCCACCGCGTTCTCCAGATCTGTCTCCGTTGGATTTTTATCTTTGGGGACATCTGCAATCTGTTGTATACGATACAGCAATCAATAATGTTCAGGAACTTCGAAATCGCAAACAACTGCATGTAATAACATAAACCGAGTTGCCCTAATTATGGCAGCAACGAAAAATCTAATACAAAGAGCGGAGTTCTGTATCATTGAAGGTGGATCGCGGTTCGAACATCTAATGTAACTTGATTTATATTGCAAGAAATAATTCTTCATTAAAATTACGTTTGTACAAAATTTTCAAGTTTGAGGTCACTTCAAGGTCATAGTATAGTACATTGTATAGTACAATATTAAATTCATCTCGACGCACAGTGCGGAATGTAAATGGACATTCGAGACAAAAATCATAACTTCTAAACTAATCAATTTTTGACGTAAATACCTTAATAATTTTTTTAAAGGGAGTACAAAAATGCATCGATTAATGCACCAAAAATATAAGGTTCCATTAGTAAAAAAGTTTATTCTAATTTTTTTTTTAATAAAGAGTTTTTTATGATTAGTTGTTATTGCAATTTGTTGCCAATTGTATACTGTACAACTTTTGTTGTAAATATTTTTTAATTATATGGTTAAATTTAATTATATCTGCTATAATGCATAATTATTTACTTCAACCAAATCGCGATTACGAATGCATTTCTCTAACAAAAATTAAATAACATCCAGTCTTGCAATTTATCGCAGAAAAAAAAAATTATATAGCAATATATTACATCTTGTTGATACAGAACAGCCAAAATTATAGGATGTTTTGAACCGTTTTTTGTAAATTGCATTTTAAGGAAAAAACGCAATTCCTAAATTGCCAGTTAAAATTATGCATACCTCTGGTCAAATTCTCCTTACCTAAGTTGTAAGAAATAGTTTAAAACAAAAACGAACCTAAAAGAGCAATTAGGGCACGAGTAATCTAACTTTTTAGTATTTATCCCCTATTGAATTTCTTAGATACTACTTTTTACATATACATTCCATACTTACTGACTGATGATTTTGTAGGATAATTAGATTAGAATGGAACCATGATTATTTTGATTTTTGTTCATTGCATGCCGCACTGTGCGACGTCAGAAACAATCCTATGATATCCAAAACATATGTATAGTGCGATTTAAAAAAGTCAAGATGACCTTTGCTTTTTTACGTAATAAACATGTTTTCAGAATTAAGAATATGGAACATGTAGCTCATCAAATACCGAGAAACTTTTGTCTAGAACAATTTTTAAATGCACTACTGGAAATGCCTAAAAAATGGTGACATAACTTAACGGATACACCCTGTATATCGTGCACATCTCTGTGACACATATCGAGGCATTACGCGTATGCTGTAACCTAAAGTTTGAAGACCCACCCTTAAAGACCAACCCATTTTCAGATCAGTAGGTGTCTTGATACTTTTGGGTCGCAGTGTACGTGCACACCCTGCAGCGGTAGGTGGTAGGCTAATATGCCTCTAGTGAAAATACACGTCCATGATCGGACACGGTCGTCTCTCAGCAAGACTTGCCATCCGCAAACGACGTGAAGTCATGGTTAAAAGAGCCGCGCGTCGCTACGGCATGCCATACGACTCGGACAGGCATGCAGTTTGAAAATAAATCTGACAGAACTACCGGTTCTGTCCGTTCGACGATATTACACGGTGTTAACTGTTTCTAGTGCGTATTTATCGCTATATTTTTGTTCGGTACGCATGACGTCCGGTGGCGTTTTAACGCGTTGTAACTCGACTATCTATTACTGGCAATTACGGGCGCGATAAACGTGATGTTTCTGTTAGCGGCGGCTATCTGGCTCACAGTAGGCTGAGGCAATTCGGATACTGGAGATCGAAATACGCTTGTAAAAATAGGAATATTCTTGCGGTCTCAACTCCTCTATGTACACTCCCGTGCATAAATATGCGAATAGAACATTCGTTATTATATTATGTATTCACTATGATAAAATCTGTATGATAACTATGATTGCTCGTATTACTATATTACTACGATAACTATCCCTCGACAAAAGTATAGTGATGTTTTTATTAACCCTTTGCACTCCGTTATCGCCGATAATGCGACATTTGTAATATGAACTTTAAACATAAAATTTTAGTTTTGTTGAAGATTTATAAAGTTGAACTTGTTTTATATAATGTAGCTAACAAATATATTTTTTGTTTTATTGCAGTAACCATATTTTTTTATATATAATATAATATATATAATAATATATACAATAATATATATAATAATTTATATAATAATATAAATTCTCCAGTTTTCGTCGCTCTACCTCTCTTTAAATATCTCCGAAACTAGTGCGCGGATAAAAAAAGTGTCCTATGAAAATTGCTGGTCTTTTACGTACAATAAGATCCAATAATAAAAAATATAGGTTTTCATTGGAAAAAACAAAGTTAACCTTCAAATGACCTTGAAACGCCACCCAAATAAAAAACTGATACTGACCCCTTGAAACCTTGGACACGTGTTTTACACTTTTTTAATATCTTTTATAAGTCTTGAGATATTCAGCTGGAAAGTTTTCAAATGAACATTCTGCATATGTACATATATTGTATACATTTGTAACTAATATAGTGCTGAAGTTATAGATGTACTCTATGAGTCACTAGACTGGGGTGCAAAGGGTTCACCCTAACATTATTAGACTACTGATTTTGTGCAATCGTAGAAAAATGTATTAGTAAAATATAAAACAGTAGAACGATTAAGAGAATTTTAAAAGTGTTGATATAGCATTATCGTTAACATGTTGAAATTATTACAGGAAAAATAAATTTTAGATGTAGTAGCTTGTAATTAATGTGGAGATTTTTTATTTTGAATAAAGATCTCATAATTATAAGCTTCCTTACAGTTTCTTGAGTACTATTACATGAAAAAGATTTGTTTACAGATGTGTAATATTTTATAAATTTCTGCGCACTATTGATTTGGCAGAGTTAATCGATTTGGCAAATCAGTTCAATAAGCACAATTCCCAAATCCGAATGGGTGGAGATACTTATGGACGGGGGTGTACAGAGTGACCCATATACTAGCC